>JAJEJO010005163.1:602907-613193 GCA_020662805.1 Glaucomys volans | reverse complement strand
AAAGAAAAGAAAAGAAAAGAAAAGAAAAGAAAAGAAAAGAAAAGAAAAGAAAAGAAAAGAAAGAAAGCTGGGAATGTAGTTCAGTGGTAGCACACCCCTGGGTTCAATTTCCAGTATCAAAAAAATTAAAAATAAGGGCAATCTCAATAACCCAGTTGGTATCTGGTTCTTTTACTCCACAGAAACAGCGGCTTGGGACTAAATCAAAATAATACTTTTCTGTATGTTAAGACATATATTCTGAGAGGAGAATTACTTAAAAAAATATTGTATATTTTTGCTTAAAAATGTACAAATAGCCGGGTGCAGTGGGGCACAACTGTAATCCCAGCACTTGGGAGGCTGAGGCAGGAGGATCACGAGTTCCAAGCCAGCCTCAGCAACTTAGCAAGGCCCTAAGCAACTCAGTGAGACCCTGTCTCTAAATAAAATACAAAATAGGGCTGGGGGTGTGGCTCAGAGGTGGAGTGTTCAATCTGGGTTCAATCTCCAGTACCAAAAAAAAAAAAAAAAAAAAAGTACAAATAATACAGTACAATGCTTTCCTCATAATAAAGGTAACAAGATAATTTTAAGAAAAATGAAGATGTCACAAATAATATTCTTTCAACTTTAAGGATGAAGATAGAAAACAGATAAAAATGTGTGCAACAGTTTCAAACTGAATATAAGATTATTTGTAGAGCCAAGCATAGTGGTACACAACTATAATCCCTGCTCTCAAGAGAATGCAGAAGAATTATGACTTCAAGTCCAGAGGAGCAAAATAGCAAAACAACATCTCAAAAAATAAAGTTGGATCACTGGATAGAATCACCTAAAGAAATGTGAAAAACAGATAGATGACCAAGACCACACAAAGATCAAATAAATACAATTTTTAAAGATTATTCATGGTATCAAATATAAAAATAATGCAAAATGCAGTCATAGGACAAAAATGCAAGTATCATTAGAAACGTAAAAGACATCATAAAGGGCTGTGAAGTATATCAGAGGTAGCATACTTACCAGCATGGACAAACTCCTGGATTAATCCCCAGGACCACAAAAAAAATTGTTAATGAAAAATAAGACAAGCATGGTGACACATGCCTATAACTCAGGTGACTCAACAGGATGAGGCAGGATAACAAGTTCAAGGCCAGCCTGGCCAACTTAGCAAACCTGCCTCAAAATAAAATTAAAAGGGTTGGGGTATGGCTCAGCCCTGGGTCTGATTCCAAGCACAGCAAATAAAATAAACAAAAAAATTAAAGTTGGTGGCTCCTGGAGAGATCTGGCCTGGAGCGGCTGGAGTCGCCAGGTCCAGCGGGGAGTTTAGGTGCTTTGGCACCATTTTACAGCAACCGGGAGAGAGCAACCACCGGCCACCGCCTGAGCCCCCAGCGAGGAGTTCAGGCCTGCCTGGGCTCTCAATCCCAGTGTCTTCATCACTGAGCATAGTTCTGTGCCCCCACCCCATCTTGGTCTAGTGCCCAGGTCCACACCCTGGCTAGGGGTCTAGCACCTTGCTGTATCTGATTGTCTATCAACACCAGGCTGCCTCTGCCCAGAAACATTGATAATTCCCAACCTGGAGGTAGTGGGACAGCAGGTATCTTGGGTCACCACTTGATCAAGCACCTCTCAAACATCAGGTGAGTTACTGGAAATCTGCAGGGACACTGTAAGTCTTTACAGGGAAATTGCATTCCCTCTGATTCGCACTACTAGAGGGGAAGATACAAGAGCAACATGAGAAAACACAAGAAGAAAGTGTCCCAAACAAACCTAGATGACAGATCAAGAGAACCCAAAGACAGCATGGTAGAAGGAATGACAGAAAGGGAGTTCAGAATGTTCATAATTAAAATGATCCAAGAAGAGAATGATGTGACGAGAGAGCAAATTCAGGCTATGAATAATCAGCTAATAGAGCAATTGCAGGAAGCAAAAAATCATTTCAATAAAGAGATAGAAGTTCTGAAAAAAAAACAAACAGAAATCCTTGAAGGAAACAAGGAAATGAAGGAAACAATAAACCAAGTTAAAAACTCAATAGAAAGCATAATTACCAGAATACATCACTTGGAAGACAGAACCTCAGACAATGAAGACAAAATATTTACTTTTGAAAACAAAGTTGAACAAACAGAGAAGATGGTTAGGAATCATGAACAAAACCTCCAAGAAATATGGGACATCATGAAAAGACCAAATTTAAGAGTTATTGGGATTGAGGAAGGCACAGAGATACAAACCAAGGGTATGAATAATCTGTTCAATGAAATAATATCAGAAAACTTCCCAAATATGATGAATGAGATGGAAAATCAATTACAAGAGGCTTACAGGACACCAAACGCACAGAATTACAACAGATCCACACCAAGGCACATTATATTGAAAATACCTAACATACAAAACAAAGATAGAATTTTAAAGGCTGCAAAAGAAAAGCATCAGATTACCTACAGGGGGAAACCAATACGGATACCAGCAGATTTCTCAGCCCAGACCCTAAAAGCAAGAAGGGCCTGGAACAACATATTTCAAGCTCTAAAAGAAAACGGATGCCAACAAGAATCTTATACTCAGCAAAACTTACCTTCAGATTTGATGATGAAATAAAATCCTTCCATGATAAACAAAAGCCTAAAGAATTCACAAAGAGAAAGCCTGCCCTACAGAACATTCTCAACAAAATATTCTAAGAGGAAGAAACAAAAAACAACAATCTCAGTCAACATGGGGAGGAATTACCCTAAAGAGTCAATCAAAGGAGAAACAAAGTTAAGCTAAAAATCCCAAAAAAGCTAAAAGGACAGGAAATACAAGTCATATCTCAATAATAACCCTGAATGTAAATGGCCTAAACTCATCAATCAAAAGACATAGACTGGCAGATTGGATTAAAAAGAAGGACCCAACAATATGGTGCCTTCAAGAGACTCATCTCATAGAAAAACATGCCCACAGACTAAAGGTGAAAGGTTGGGAAAAAACATACCACGCACATGGACTGAGTAAAAAAGCAGGGATTTCCATCCTCATTTCAGAGAAAGCAGACTTCAAGCCAAAGTTAGAAGGAATAAAGAAGGACATTTCATACTGCTTAAAGGAAGCATAAATCAGCAAGACATAACAATCATAAATATTTATGCACCAAACAATGGTGCATCCATGTACATCAATCACATCCTACTCAATTTCAGGAACCAAACAGACCAAAAAACAATAATACTGGGGGACTTTAACACTCCTCTCTCACCGTTGGACAGATCTTCCTAGCAAAAATTGAACAAAGAAACCATAGGACTCAATGACACAATCGCTAATTTAGACTTAACAGACATATATAGAATATTCCATCCATCAAAAAGCGAATACACTTTCTTCTCAGCAGCTCATGGCTCCCTCTCTAAAATAGACCATATGTTATGCCACAAAACTACTCTTAGCAAATTCAAAAACATAGAGATACTACCTTGTAAACTATCAGATCATAATGGCATGAAATTAGATATCAATGATAAAGTTAAAAACAGAAACTACTCCAAGACCTAGAGATTAAATAATATGGTATTGAATGATACATGGATAACAGAAGACATGAGGGGGGAAATTAAAAGATTCTTAGAGGTCAACGAGAACAAAGATACAACATATCGAAATCTCTGGGATACTATGAAAGCAGTGCTAAGAGGAAAATTCATTGCATGGAGTGCATTTAATAAAAGAATGAAAAATCAACAAATCAATGACCTCACATTACAGCTCAAAGCCCTAGAAAAAGAGGAACAGATCATCACCAAAAGTAGTAGAAGACAGGAAATAATCAAAATCAGAGCTGAAAACAATGAAATTGAAACAAAAGAAACAATTCAAAAAATTGACAAAACAAAAAGTTGGTTCTTTGAAAAAATAAACAAAATTGATAAACCCTTAGCCATGCTAATGAAGAGAAGGAGAGAGAAACTCCAAATTACTAAAATTCATGATGGAAAAGGAAATATTACAACAGACACAATTGAAATACAAAACATAATAAGAAGCTACTTTGAAAATTTATACTCCAACAAAATAGAAAACCTGGAAGACAACAACAGGTTCCTAGAGGCATATAAGCCACCCAAACTGAATCTGGAGGACATACACAACTTAAATAGATCAATTTCAAGCAATGAAATAGAAGAAGTCATCAAAAGTCTACCAACAAAGAAAAGTCCAGGACTGGATGGATTCACAGCCGAGTTCTACAAGACCTTCAAAGAAGAGCTCATTCCAATACTCCTCAAGGTATTTCATGAAATAGAGGAGGAGGGAACTCTTCCAAACTCATTCTATGAAGCTAGTATCACCCTGATACCAAAACCAGAGAAGGACACATCGAGGAAAGAAAATTTCAGACCCATATCTCTAATGAACATAGATGCAAAAATTCTTAACAAAATTTTAGCGAATCGCATACAAAAGCATATTAAAAAGATAGTGCACCATGATCAAGTGGGTTTCATCCCGGGGATGCAAGGTTGGTTCAACATCCGGAAATCAATCAATGTAATTCACCACATCAACAGACTTAAAGTCAAGAACCACATGATTATTTCAATAGATGCAGATAAAGCATTTGATAAAATACAGCACCCCTTCATGCTCAAAACACTAGAAAAAATAGGGATACTGGGGACATTCCTCAACATTGTAAAGGCTATCTATGCCAAGCCCACAGCTAACATCATTCTAAATGGAGAAAAATTGAAAGCATTCTCCCTGAGAACTGGAACAAGGCAGGGATGCCCTCTTTCGCCACTACTATTCAACATTGTTCTTGAAACTCTAGCCAGAGCAATTAGACAGACCAAAGAAATTAGAGGAATACAAATAGGAAAAGAAGAGCTCGAACTATCCCTATTTGCTGATGACATGATTCTCTATTTAGAATACCCTAAGAATTCCACCAGAAAACATCTGGAACTCATAAATGAATTCAGTAAAGTAGCAGAATATAAAATTAATGCTCATAAATGTAATGCATTTTTATTCGTGATACATCCCCTGAGAGAGAAATTAGGAAAACTACGCCATTCACATTAACCTCAAAAAAATAAAATACTTGGGAATCAATCTAACAAAAGAAGTGAAAGACCTCTACACTGAGAACTACAGAACACTAAAGAAAGAAGTTAAAGAGAATCTGAGAAGATGGAAAGATCTCCCATGTTCTTGGATAGGCAGAATTAACATTGTCAAAATGGCCATACTTCCAACAATGCTATACAAATTCAATGCAATTCCAATTAAAATCCCAATGACGCACCTCATAGAAATAGAGTAAGCAATCATGAAATTCATTTGGAGGAATAAGAGACCCAGAATAGCTAAAGCAATCCTTAGCAAGAAGAGCGAAGCAGGGGGTATCACAATATCAGACCTTCAACTATACTACAGAGCAATAGTAACAAAAACAGCATGGTATTGGCACCAAAATAGACAGGTAGATCAGTGGTACAGAATAGAGGACACAGAGACAAACCCACATAAATACAGGTAATTCATACTTGACAAAGGAGGCAAAAACATGCAATGGAGAAAAGACAGCCTCTTCAACAAATGTTGCTCGGAAAATTGGAAATTCATATGCAGCAAAATGAAACTAAACCCATATCTCTCACCCTGTACAAAACTCAACTCAAAATGGATGAAGGACCTAGGAATTAGACCCAGAGACCCTGCACATAATAGAAGAGAAAATAGGTCCAAATCTTCATCACATTGGCCTAGGACCAGATTTCCTTAACAGGACTCCCAAAGCGCAAGAAATAAAAGCACAAATCAATGATTGGGATAGAGTCAAACTAAAAAGCATTTTCTCAGCAAAGGAAACAATCAGCAATGTGAAGAGAGAGCCTTCAGAGTGGGAGAAAATCTTTGCCACACACACTTCAGATAGAGCACTAATCTCCAGAATCTACAAACTACTCAAAAATCTTTACACCAAGAATACTAATAACCCAATCAATAAATGGACCAAGGAAATGAACAGACACTTTACAGAGGAAGATCTACAAGCAATCAACAGATTTATGAAAAAATGTTCAACATCCCTTGTTATAAGAGAAATGCAAATCAAAACCACCTTAAGATTTCATCTTCCCCCAATTAGAATGTCTTTTATTAAGAATACAGGGAAATAGAAGATGGCGGATTAGAGGAAGGCTACATTCCTACTTGCTCCGTGGATTCCTACTTGCTCGGGATTCAAACAGCAGGAATATGATTCTCAACGAGACTTTATATTCAAAGCACATATAAGGGGTCCCCAGGTGCCGCTCCAGAACCAGCTCAGCCAGGCTGGGCTCGGCCCGCCGCGGGCAGCGACGATCCGGGAGCCGGACAGCTACGATCCGGGAGCGCCCGACCCTGCAGCTGCTTCGGAGCCACCGACCTGGGTCTGCGCCAGCCAACAAGTGAGTGCGGGTCCCCAGTAGCCCTGTGGAGTCACTGGCCGCGGCTCCGGCACCGACCGGCGGCCTCCCAGGCAGAGACCGAGCATCTCAGGCTACCTGGGCATTCAGAGGCGTCCGGGAAACTCTGAGATCGCGGACTCTGGTGGGGAGATGGAACTACCCCACGCCATTTTGGCGGCTTAACTGGCGGAGAAGGCTCATTATTAGCTTCCTGGGGCCTTCGGCTGCGTCAGGGGAGCTTCAACCGGGAAACTCTGGGAACGCAGTCTCTGGCGGGAAGTGGGAACTATTCAGTGCCACTCCCCCCAGCTTCCCTGGCAGAGAGCGCCCAACTTGGGCTTCCCAGGCCCTCAAGCCGCACCTGGAGAGGTTGGCCCGAAGCCCCTGGAATCCCTGACCCCGGCAGGAAGGTGGAACTGCTCTGAGTTTGGCGGATTCCCTGGCAGTGGGGGTCCATTTCCAGCTTCCTGGGGACGCCAGCTGCGTCAGGGGGAGCTCCAGCCTGGAAACTCTGAGAATGCAGTCTCTGGCAGGGAGTAGAAACTACTCTGCGCCACTCCCCCAGCTTCCCTGGGGCCGCCAGCAGTGTCAGCAGTGTCTGAAGTGATCGGGCAGGGAGCTTTGGGCCTTTGGCAATAGCTTACAGTGTCCCCAGGAGAGAGCAACCACCTGCCACTGCCTGAACCCCCAGCGAGGAGTTCAGGTCAGCCTGGGCTCTCAAGCCCAGTGTCTCCATCACTGAGCACAGTTCTGTGACACCACCCCAACTTGAACTAGTGCCCAGGCCCACACCCAGGCCCGGAGTCTACCACCTTGCTGTATCTAATTGTCTATCAACACTAGGCTGCCTCTGCCCAGAAGCAGTGATCATTCCCAACCTGGAGGTAGTGGGACAGCACCTTTCTTGGGTCACCGCTTGATCAAACACCCCTCAAGCAACAGAGGGGAAGATACACGAGCACCATGAGAAAACACGGGAAGAAAGTGTCCCAATTAAACCTAGATGACATACCAAGAGAACCCAAAGACAGCATGGTAGAAGGAATAACAGAAATGGAGTTCAGAATGTTCATAATTAAAGTGATCCGAGAAGAGAATGATGTGACGAGAGAGCAGATTCAGGCTATGAATAATCAGTTAATAGAGCAATTGCAGGAAGCAAAAAATTACTTCAATAAAGAGATAGAAATTCTGAGGAAAAAACAAACAGAAATTCTTGAAGGAAACAAGGAAATGAAGGAAACAATAAACCAAGTTAAAAACTCAATAGAAAGCATAATTAACAGAATAGATCACTTGGAAGACAGAACCTCAGACAATGAAGACAAAATATTTAATCTTGAAAACAAAGTCGAACAAACAGAGAAGATGGTTAGGAATCATGAACGAACCCTCCAAGAAATATGGGACATCATGAAAAGACCAAATTTAAGAGTAATCGGGATTGAGGAAGGCGCAGAGATACAAACCAAGGGTATGAATAATCTATTCAAGGAAATACTATCAGAAAATTTCCCTAATATGATGAATGAGATGAAAAATCAATTACAAGAAGCTTACCGGACACCAAATGCACAGAATTACAACAGATCCACACCAAGGCACATTATAATGAAAATGCCTAACATACAAAACAAAGATAGAATTTTAAAGGCGGCGAGAGAAAAGAATCGGATTACCTACAGGGGGAAACCGATACGTATATCAGCAGATTTATCAGCCCAGACCCTAAAAGCAAGAAGGGCCTGGAACAACATATTTCAAGCTCTGAAAGAAAACGGATGCCAACCAAGAATCTTATATCCAGCAAAACTTACCTTCAGATTTGATGATGAAATAAAATCCTTCCATGATAAACAAAAGCTTAAAGAATTCACAAAGAGAAAGCCTGCCCTACAGAACATTCTCAACAAAATATTCGAAGAGGAAGAAACGAAAAATAACAATCTCAGTCATCATGGGGAGGAACTACCCTAAAGAAAGAGTCCATCAAAGGAGAAACAAAGTTAAGCTAAAAAACCCTAAAAAAGCTAAAATGACAGGAAATACAAGTCATATCTCAATAATAACCCTGAATGTAAATGGCCTAAACTCATCAATCAAAAGACATAGAGTGGCAGACTGGATTAAAAAGAAAGACCCAACAATATGCTGCCTACAAGAGACTCATCTCATAGAAAAACATGCCCACAGACTAAAGGTGAAAGGTTGGGAAAAAGCATACCATGCACACGGACTGAGTAAAAAAGCTGGGGTTTCCATCCTCATTTCAGACAAAGCAGACTTCAAACCAAAGATAGTCAGAAGGGATAAAGAAGGACATTTCATATTGCTTAAAGGTAGCATAAATCAACAGGACATAACAATCATAAATATTTATGCACCAAACAATGGCGCATCCATGTATGTCAATCAGATCCTTCTCAATTTCAGGAATCAAATAGACCAAAACACAGTAATACTCGGAGACTTTAACACTCCTCTCTCACCGTTGGACAGATCTTCCAAACAAAAATTGAATAAAGAAACTATAGGACTCAATGACACAATCGCTAATCTGGACTTAACGGACATATATAGAATATTCCATCCATCAAAAAGCGAATACACTTTCTTCTCAGCAGCGCATGGGTCCTTCTCTAAAATAGACCATATGTTATGCCACAAAGCTACTCTTAACAAATACAAAAACATACAGATACTACCTTGTATACTATCAGATCATAATGGAATGAAACTAGATATCAACGAGAAAGTTAGAAACAGAAACTACTCCAAGACCTGGAGATTAAATAATATGCTATTGAATGATACATGGATAACAGAAGACATTAGGGGGGAAATTAAAAGATTCTTAGAGGTCAACGAGAATAAAGATACAACATATCGAAATCTCTGGGACACCATGAAAGCAGTGCTAAGAGGAAAGTTCATTGCAGAGAGTGCATTTAATAAAAGAATGAAAAGTCAACAAATCAATGACCTCACATTACAGCTCAAAGCCCTAGAAAAAGAGGAACAGATCATCACCAAAAGTAGTAGAAGACAGGAAATAATCAAAATCAGAGCTGAAATCAACGAAATTGAAACAAAAAAAACAATTCAAAAAATCGACGAAACAAAAAGTTGGTTCTTTGAAAAAATAAACAAAATTGATAAACCCTTAGCCACGCTAACAAAGAGAAGGAGAGAGAAATTCCAAATTACTAAAATTCGCGATGGAAATGGAAATATTACAACAGACACAATTGAAATACAAAACATAATAAGAAGCTACTTTGAAAATTTATACTCCAACAAAATAGAAAACCTGGAAGACATCAACAGGTTCCTAGAGGCATATGAGCCACCCAAACTGAATCTGGAGGACATACACAACTTAAATAGATCAATTTCAAGCAATGAAATAGAGGAAGTCATCAAAAGCCTACCAACAAAGAAAAGTCCGGGACCAGATGGATTCACAGCCGAGTTCTACAAGACCTTCAAAGAAGAGCTCATTCCAATACTCCTCAAAGTATTTCATGAAATAGAGGAGGAGGGAACCCTTCCAAACTCATTCTATGAAGCTAATATCACCCTGATACCAAAACCAGAGAAGGACACATCAAGGAAAGAAAATTTCAGACCCATATCTCTAATGAACATTGATGCAAAAATTCTTAACAAAATTTTAGCGAATCGCATACAAAAGCATATTAAAAAGATAGTGCACCATGATCAAGTGGGTTTCATCCCAGGGATGCAAGGTTGGTTCAACATCCGGAAATCAATCAATGTAATTCACCACATCAACAGACTTAAGGTCAAGAACCACATGATTATTTCAATAGA
>JAJEJO010005163.1:516619-597907 GCA_020662805.1 Glaucomys volans | reverse complement strand
GACAACCAGTGAAACAATAGCTGTACTCCATTTGTGTTCAATGAATCAATAAGTAAATAAAAGAAAAAAAAAAAAGAATACAGGCAACAACAGGTGTTGGCGAGGATGTGGGGAAAAGGGTACACTCATACACTGCTGGTGGGAGTGCATGTTGGTGCAGCCACTCTGGTGAGCAGTGTGGAGATTCCTTAGAAAACTTGGAATGGGTCCACCATTTGACCCAGCTATCCCACTCCTTGGTCTATACCCAAAGGACTTAAAATCAGATTACTACAGTGATGCAGCCACATCAATGTTCATAGCTGCTCAATTCACAATAGCTAGATTGTGGAACCAACCCAGATGTCCTTCAATAGATGAATGTTAAAGAAACTGTGGTATATATACACAATGGAATATTACTCAGCCATAAAGAAGAATAAAATTATGGCATTTGTAGGTAAATGGATGATGTTGGAAACTATTATGCTAAGTGAGAATAGCCAATTCCAAAAATCCAAAGGCCAAATGGTCTCTCTGATAAGTGAATGATGATGCATAATGTGGGGTGGAAGGATGGCAAGAATGGAGGAAGGATAGAGAGCATAGAGGGAAGGGAGGGGTGGGGCCGGTGTGGGAGTTAAGAATAATAACAGTATGTGTGACAGACATCATTGCCCTGTGTACATGTATGAATTCACAGATGGGGTGACTCTACTTTGTGTACAACAAGAAAAACAATAGCTGTACTCCATTTGTGTTCAATGAATCAAAAATTAAATAAAAAAATAAAATAAAATAAAAAAATAAATTAATTAAAGTTAACTAAAAAATGAATACAAGACATTAAAAGTTAACAAATCCACTTTACATCACTGATAATCTCTAACTCACATCAGACTAAGAACTTTCATAGATACCAAAATCTAAATATTTAACTAAAACATATTAATCAATATTGTGGCTGTAGCTCAGTGGTAGAGAGCTTGCCTATCATGTGAGGAACTGGGTTCAATTCTCAGCATCACATATAAACAAATAAAATAAAGATCCATCAACAACTAAAATATATTTTTAAAAAATATTGTGACTAAATCTTAAAAGAATACCCATAATTTGGTTGGGTTTTTTTAAATTTTTTTATTCTTTATTTTTAAAGACTGCATTTTGATTCATTGTACACAAATGGGATACAACTTTTCATTCCCATCGTTGTACACGATGTAGATTCACACCATTCATGTAATCATACATGCACATAGGGTAATGATGCCTGTCTCATTCCACTATCTTTCCTACTCCTGCCCCTCCCCACTCCCATAATTTGAATGCTTCGCTTCTTAATACTAACATGGTGCACAGACCCAAACATTTTGCAAGTAATATGGAAATGAGCAATTTGACCCTATTATAAATTATTATACAAAATATTTGAAGGGGAATAAAAATATATGTAGACTTCTACCAGAAAGAAAAGAAGCAAGTATAATAATGTTTTATCTTCTAAAAATATAAATTAAATTCAAACACTTCCAGGGCTTCTTCATGCTGCTCTATCATAATATAATTACAAATAAAGTGAATTTATTCCCATAAAATGGATTACTTCTTCATTTGCAAAAGGTCAAATAAGTTTAATCAAAAACATCTTGACACCAAACCATGACTACTACAAGATATCAATAATAATATCATTTATTCTATTGTTTTTATTCAGTCTATGTAATCTCTTTTAAAATGGTAAAAAAAAATGATGTCTAAAAAAATTCATCTCATTATCAATGTAAACTTTGTGAACTAGGAACTTAAAAAGAGTACTAGCAAGGAATAGTTTGAAACATACCTGGTTCATTATAGCCTTCTCTTAAGTACTGAATAAGACAAAAAATAAATCTTGGAAGAACAAATTCAGACATCATCAGTAAGTCTTTGGGAACACAGGGAATATTTGAACTTGATTTAATCTGATGCCTTTTGCAAAACCTGTAATGAAAAAAAAAAAAATTAACAGTGATATCCAACTGGCCAAAAATATATTATTTCCATTCCCGTTATTCATAAACAAAATACAGACCGATATCAAAGTCAATATAATCCTTCTTTATTATTTTTAAGGCACCAAGTTAAAAGAATGTAAGTTGCTCCTTTTTCTTTTTGCAGAGATAGGGATCAAACCCAGAGCCTCAGGCATGGTAGGCAAGCACTCTACCACTAAGTCTCACCACTGATCCCAAAAGAACATAGTTTTACTTGGTCTTTAAATAAAAAATGGCACTCAGGAATAATTTTCCTAAAACAACACCATACTAGTTAAGTTCCAATTAGAATAAAAAAAGAAGCTCTCATTACAGGATTTATATTTTGAACTGCAATTTATTACTTCCAAATACTGCTGCTTCTTTCCCTTATCCATTAAAATGAATTGATCATTCCCAAGAATTTACACTTTCCATTCATATATCAACTACTTCTAATTTACTACATTAATGAATAGAAAAATGATATAAATATTTGTTTAAAGTTTAGACAGACATTTAAATGTCAGACATTTAAATCCTTCCTTCTAATCCTGTGAATACTCATTTTAAAGTAAAAATGGTACACTTGAGCAAAATGATGTAAACTATTCTATAATCACAATCCAAATAATTATGAATATGTTACTTTGTTACCATACACAAAATTGCCACATTAAATATGTAAAATGCCTAGAAATACATTTAATAGGAAGTGTACACAACATATCTTAGCTAAAAACATTGAAGATCTGAATAGAGAAAAACTACACTCCTACACAGAAAAACTGATTTTGTTTTGTATTGGTTTGGTTTTTTTCTCAAAACAGTATAATTTGGCTAACAACATTCCCCAATTTTTCTCCTTCTCTTCCTTCCTCCCTCCCAATACATAGACCCTTTTCTTTACTCTGATCTCCCTTCAATTTTCATGAGACTCCCCTACACCTGAAAACCTGATTGTATTTTAAAAATAAGGAGAAAAAGAGAAAAAAAGGCAGTTCCTCACACATAATGACATTAAGGTTTAAATTAATCATAAGCTAATTATAAAGTTAAGGAGGATATGTGTCAAAAATAACAGCAACACTGGAAAAATGATTAATGATAATGAATCTTTAAAATATTTTTTAATTGTAGATAGAGACAATACCTTTATTCTATTTATTTATTTTTATGTGTTGCTGAGGATCAAACCCACAGCCTCTCATGTGCTAGGCAAGCACTCTACCACTGAGTCACAACTCAGTGGTAAATTTACAAATTTACATATTTAGGGCTCTATTGTGTCCTCTATGCTGTTATTAAATGACCACAAAGTTTTAATTAAAATAGTTCTATACTGTTTTAATTCCAACAGTAATGAACTTGACCTTGAAACAATACAAAACTATTAAAACTGTTCAAAGTTTGTACTGTTTTAACCCCTACAATGAGTTTGACCTTAAAACACACACACACAAAAAAACACAGTACCAAAGTATCAAAACTATTAAAATAGTGTTGTGTTTTAGGCCCAACGATAATGAATTTGACCTTAAAACACAGCGCAACACTAGCAACACTGTTTTAATTAAAACTTCGCGGTAATTTAAAAATCTAGCATAAAGGCCACATGGAGCCCTAAATATGTAAATTTGCAAATTTAACATATGCATCTCAATATAGTGTGGTAGGCAGAAGACTTTTAAGAAATTGCTTAAGGAAAAAATTCATCATTTAAACACAGGAAGTAAATTTGATTATTATGTTACACCATATACAAAATACATTTCAAATACATTAAAAATCAACTGTGGGTACTAGAGGTGTGGCTTAATGATAAAGTGCTCGCTGAGCATGTTTACAGCTCTGGGTTCAATTCCCAGCACCCCCTCCCACACATACAAAAATCAAATGTAAAGAAAGGACTCTGGAAGAAAATAAACTATTCTCTCCTACATTACCTCAGAGTAGAGAAAGCATATCTAAGTAGGACTTGAAACTAAAGCCATGAAAGAACAAAAATTGACTATGTAAATCAAAAGGTTCTATGCAGAAAACAGTAACAAACTGGAAAAAATACTAATGTAAAGAAGACAAAAGATTATTATCTATGATTACAAACCTCTCAAAAATAAATCTGAAAATAATTCAATAGAAAAATCACACAATGACATGAACAATTCACAAAATAAGTACTGATTAGCCAATAAACATATGAAAAGATGCTCCAGTTCTCTAATAAAGGCAATTTATTTTATTATTAAAACAAAAAATGAATAACTGAAAAAGCTCATCTTGTGGTATCTGCTGAAATAACTGACTCATGCAATGGAGCCATCAGAAGAAAGCTTGATGGGAAATTTTCCACTTAGAGATTAAACTATTACATTCTTATCAATCTTAGTATCACCAAAAGTGAAAAACCAGACACTGTGAAGATGCATGTGAAGCACAAAGCACCATTTATGACATAAATAGTCTTATCAAACAAATTACATTTGAGCAACATCCAATGTCTACAGCCAACGTCCACTTATAAAAAATGAGAGATAAATGAGGAAATTAAGTGACACCACGAAAAAAGAAAAATAAACAAATGCAAATAGAGAATGTAAAACATTACAGATAGGATAAGTAAGTGACTTAGTTTCTGCAACCTGTCAGTGGCAGAGGAACAGAGCAGATAGGCTACCCTAGGTTACAGGAGGCTTAAAAGACCCAATAATTGCATGTAACACATGAACCAGTTCTAACAAACCAACTCTAAAACATAAATTTTTTTTGATAGGGAAATCCAATTATGAGCAGAGCACTAGTTCTTGGTTTTATTGGTTTTATTAGGTATTAGGACAGCATTGTGATTATATAAGAAAATGTTCATAGATATTTAATGACATTAAGGAATTATTTTGTGCAAGTGTCACAATAACAGCATTGTGATCGCCTGAAAAGGGAAGTCCCTGTCTTTTAGATTATAGAGAAAGGGAGAGAAATATTTACCAATGAAGTACTATAATCTGGTGACACAAATGGAAGTAGGTAAGAGTAAACCAAGACTAGCTATGAATTACTAATTGCTGAAACATTTCATTGTCTTATGCTCCTTAAAAAGAATGAGCCAATATCAAAATCAATAAAGTACTCCTTTCTGATTTTTAAGGCATCAATTTAAAAGAATACAGTTTAAAATTGGCTTTGAGTCTAAAGTGGTGCATAAAAAGACCATATTAGGTGGAATGTGTTTATTGATTTTAAATATGTTTGAAATTATCTGCACTAAAAAACTAATATTTTTAAAGTGAAATAACATGAGTTGGAAAATTGGTTTAAAGTGCTCTATGGAACCAGATGTGGTGGTCCACACCTGTAATCCCAGCTGTTCAGGAGGCTGAGGCAAGAGGATCCCAAGTTCAAAGTCAGCCTCAGCAACTTAGTGAGACCCTAAGCAATTTAGCTAGACCGTGTCTCTAAATAAAATACCAAAAGGGCTAAGGATGTGGCTCAGTAGTTAAGTGCCACTAGATTCAATCCCTGGTATCATAAATAAATAAATAAACAACAAACACACTTTATTGAAAGAAAAAACTGGGCACAGTAGCACCCACCTGTAATGACTCAGGAGGCTGAGGCAGGAGGATTAAGTTTGAGGCTAGCCTCAGCAATTCAGTGAGGACCTAAGCAACTTGGTGAAACCCTGCCTCAAAAAACAAAAGGTCTGGGGATATAGCTCAGTGGTAAAGTACTGAGTTAGAAGTGGTAACTCCCAGGGAGGAAGTGGTAACTCCCAGGGGTGGGAGCAGGGTAGGGGGAGGAAAAAGGAAAAGAGGGCAGTTGAAGCAAATGAGGCAAATATCTAGATAAATGTTGAGTCTGGGTGATGGATATGTAAAGGTTCAATGTCATGTCTGTTTAAAATCTTTCACAGCATAAGAGTATCTTTCACCTTACAGATTAATAAAGATTTACCTTACTAATTCTTGACTTGAAAACGTCTTCAGAAATTTTTATCATACACATAGGAAAGTAAACAGGACCTTCTTTTAGTACTACTTTAACAAGTTTAAGGAGGGGGAGGTGGACGAAGAGGAGGAGGGGGAGAGGAGGGGGAGGGGAGGGGAGGGGAGGAGGAGGGGAGGGGAGGGGAGGGGAGGGGAGGGGAGGGGAGGGGAAACACTCCACTGAAGTCTATGGTCCCTTAAGGTAGAGCTTCAAATTGTTAGGTCAGTAGATACCGACTTCCTCAGTCTTCAAGCCAGATAAAAGAAGTAAGGCATAAGCAGCCTCCACACTTGTCCCAGGGTTCCATCCAAACATCATTTTCTACATCCACCACCATATCACAAAAAAGTTTAGAAAACATTACACCTGAAAGTCCAAACCTTGATGTAAAGGGAATTTAAGAATCTCTTCTACCTGAAGCACATAGTATCTAAATAAAATTAAGAGAACTTTTTAAATATTACCATTTCTATAAAAGTCCTCAAAGATAAAGTAGAACTTGAACTGTGAAACAGATTAGTGAGTCAGTGGTGATTTAAGATAATTTAGACAATTTAAAGAGCCTTATAAGCATAAATGTGAAGGACAGCAAATGGAAGGAAGAAAAGTCAGAATAGAAGAATGGGGAAATATACTAGACATAAGAAGCCGTAGAATGGAATGAATGACATTACAGCTGAAAAAATAGGAAAACAGAAAAGATGAGAAAGCACAGAATGGTCACATGAACATTTTCTGCACAAGAAAGAAGTCAACTCAAAAGAACTACTGGGAAAAGAATAAAAAATAATTTGAACAGTGTTAAGTATCAATGAGGAATACATTTCAACCTGGAAAAAAAATTTAAGAACAGCAAGAATAGTCTAAGTAATTTAGGAATGAGGTTTCCAGCAATGTATCAAAAGGCTGCAAACTGAAAAAAATAATAGCTAAAAGAATAAAGAACAATGCTCTGGGAACTAGTTTAAGAAAAACAGGTGTTATAGTTTGAATAAGTGTCCCCAAAGGTCCATGTGTTAAAAAGCTTGGTCTGACACTACTGGGAGGTGATAGAACCTTTGAGAAAGAGCCTTAGTGGAAAGTATTCCAGTTATTGGGGTTGTGCCCTTGTAGGATATTGGGACCCCAGCCCCTTCCTCTTTCTCTCTTTCACATTCCAGCTATGAAGTGAATTGTTTTGCCACATGTTACAGCCAAGATGTCCTACCTCACCACAGGCCCCAAAGCAACAATCAACCAATCATGCACTGAGTCTCCAAAATTGTGAGCTCAAATCATTCTTTTCACTTTATAAGCTGGCATCTCAGGTATTTGTACAGTAAAGGAAAGCTAACTCAGTAGGATTGTCCAACATGGATATAACATACCACAGGATTGCTAAACAAAACTGGCTTTTGAGCATAAAATGGACACCAAAGCATCCTTCATGGCAGGTGCTAATAAAGGCTTGATAAAACAGAAAAATGAATCTAATAGTAAAACATCAGAAATTATTTTGTATGTGAATAGGTAGATCTCTCCCAAAAAACAAGAGGTCTTTCCACACAACCAATATACTTCCAATCAAAAATGCAGCTGGAAGTGGTGTGGCAGCATTAGCAGTTCAGGGGTCATATACACTTTCTTCAAGAACACTTATCAGTTTTGCAAGATTAAGAAGGTTAAATATTGATTTGTTTGTTGTGCTGTGCCTTGGAACCCAAGAGGAATACAACAGATGTCCCAAAACAGATATTCATAAATATTTCTTTAATAACTAAAATAAATCTGTGAATAGTAGACCCACCTGACAATTGAGTTGGGTTTCAGTCCTGAATTGCCCATGTGACCTTGGGCAGTGACTCTGAGATCCCCTCTTTGCCCTCCACATTTATAGAGTGCCTACTATGTGGAAGGTCCTGGACAAAAGACATTTTTCTTAATTCTCTGTATGGAATACCTACTCCCATAAGGACGGTACTAAACTTGAGCTGTAGTTGGGTCTGAAACAAAAATTCTGCTTTGCTAGTTTACATAATAATGTAAACTACATAATAATGGTGTTTGTAGGCTCAAGGCACAAAAAGAAGAAATAAATTATTTTTTTAAAAAAAGGTTAAATATGGGGCTGGGGTTGTGGCTCAGGGTTAGAGGGCTTACCCAGCATGTGTGAGGAACTGGGTTCAATTCTCAGCAACACATATAAATAAATGAATAAAATAAAGGTCTATCAACATCTAAAAAGAATTTTAAACAAAGGTTAAATATTCCTTAGTGGAGCTGGATGTTACAGATGACCAAATGAAATGAAAGAAACAGTGGATAAAATTACCTCTCAAATTTTTGTTTGAATTATCTTTTCAAAAATTTTCACTGAAATATAATTGATAGAAATCTTTCAAAGTTAAGTGTGTAACTCAGTGAAGTATAAAGGAATGAACATGCCCATGTAACTACTGAGTCAAGATCAAGAAATAGAACATGACCTGCCCTCCAGAAACCCTCCTTCTGACTTCACTAGTATCAAATTTAAATGTCCTAGACTCTAAGAGCAGCAGAGGTAAAATGAATCATAGGGGAGAGGAGGTTCTGGTGGTCCACTGCAAATTACTGAGACTTGTTTGGGTATAGGAAGGCAAGTAGAGGTCAACTAAAATAACCACATATTTCAAGAATTAGAAGCACCTAAGATAAACAACTCCCCTATAAATTAACCTTTGGCATACACATCCCATTCCCAATCGAGCACAAATTACCCATATATACAGTATTTTGCATGTAAATTTACAGAGATCCCTAGATAGTCATATACTCCAGATTAAAAGCCCGTGATGATATAACCTGTGTCCTTCATTTTACAGATGGGAAAATCTCAGAAACATTAAATGATATACCTTATAAAATTGTTAAAAGATTTCTGGAGACCACAAAAAGAGATACCATAAATATACAATGAATGATATCTACCTAATCTAATCTATATATTTAATGTTATCTCAGTAAACACAAATAAGAGATAAACTGATTCTAAAGTTCATATGAAAAATAAGAATAACAAACTTCTGTAAAACAAGAGTAAAGATGTACTCCACGTATGTATATATTTCCATGTATATATATTCTATCAGGTATAACTAAAAAGAACAAATAAAAATTTTAAAAAGAAAGAGTAAAGAAAGTGCAAGGAATGGTAGCACTTACCTATAAACCCAGACACACAGGAGGGACCACAAGCTGGAGGCCCACCTCAAAATAAAAAATAAAAAAAGAAAGAAAGTGGGGGAGGGGGAGAAAGGAAAAAAATTTAAAAAAGAAAGCAAAGGAAGGAAGGAAGGAAAGAAGGAAGGAAGGAAGGAAGGAAGGAAGGAAGGAAGGAAGGAAGGTAGGTCTGTCATATTAAGTGGGGGAAAGAGTAATGAAAGTGAAATAGCTTATCTTAAACATTAAAACATTTTTAAATTGAAATAAATCACATATTTACCCTTTAAGAACCTTATATTCTAGAGGGCAAAGAAAATGATGATAAATAAATAAGGAACACAGAAAGGAAAGACATGCATGGTGGCACACGCCTGTAATCCCAGCAGCTCTGCAGGCTGAGACAGGATGATTGCAGGTTCAAAACCAGAGTCTGGGGTCTGGGGTTCTAGCTCAGTGGTAGAGCACTTGCCTGGCATGTGCAAGGCACTGGGTTCAATTCTCAGCACATTTAAATAAATAAAATAAAGGACCATCAACAATTTTTTAAATATTAAAAAAATAAATAAATAAAAGCCAGCCTCAGCAACTTAGTGAGGCAGAAACAACCTAGTGAGACCCTAACTCAAAATAAAAAACAAAAATGAGATAGGAATGTGGCTCAGTAGTTAAGTGTCCCTGGGCTCAATCCCTGGTACCTAAAAACAAAAAAGAACAGAGAAAGTGGAACCTATGTGTATTCTTCAGCCATTTCTCAAGACATACATTACTACATTTTTACCACATAGAACTTGAGAGCACAAATCCATTCATGTCAGATTACATGAATGCTAAAAACTAAAAGAAAAAACTTTAAATTTCATCTACACAGGTTTAAATACTATTTGGTAGGCCCTAGAGTACTAAAAAAGCAAAATATTTATGAAAACTAAAAGTTCTAAATTCAGTTAGAGTACATATAAGATAAAAAAACCTGAAAGTAAAAACAGAGATGTTATAAATGTATTAAACTATTATAAAGTCTGGGGTTGTAGCTTGGCTAGGGTTGTAACTCAGTGGTAGAGCACTTGCCTCCCATATGTGAGGCACTGGGTTTGATCCTCAGCACCACACATACATACATACATACATACATACATACATAAATAAATATTAAAAAAAGAAATGTTTATTTTTTTAAAAACTATCATAGAAATGAAAAGTTATACCCCATTTGTGTACAATGAATCAAAATACAGTCCGAAAAATAAAATTTTTAAAAACTATCATAATAGTAAAAATAAATTGAAGGCTTAAAGTAAAAAGAAAACAATGTGGCAATGGCACATGAAAAACAAAGTTAAGGGCAAACTACAAGGGTCCAGAAATAGAACCAAGTACAAGTGGAATTTAATTTATGATACAGGCAGAAATCTAATCCATTTGATTCTCAAAAAGGACACTGAAATAATTAGGGAAACCCGTAAAGCTATGGTATGGGTAAGAAATTTCCTCACAACTTAAACCATGATAATAGTTAAATTTCTAACATATTAAAAAAGTAAATGTAAAATGTTAAATCATTACAATGCTAGAAACATCTGAGGGATTTATTTAATAATCATGTAGGGGAATAATCTGAGTATAAAAAAACCTTAAAAGCCACAGCAGAAAAGGTTAATAAGCATAAAAATTGATAATAAAATTATCTACGTGGAAAAATGAAAAAGAATAGGAAAAGTATTTGCAAACAGGTACAGTGGTGCACCCCTGTAATCCCAACAGGAATCAAAACCAGCTTTGCAAAGCCCTAAGCAACCTGGGGAGATCCTGTCTAAAATAAAAAATAAAAAAGGGCTGGGAATGTGGCCCCTGAGTTCATTCCCCAGGACCGAAAAAAAAAAAAAAAATAGTGTTTGCAAGTCATAAGTAGCCAAAGGGTTATTTTCCCTAAAAATAATGTAAAAGAAAAAGTCAGCAGTTGGGTTATAGCTCAGAGATAGAGCAGTGCCTAGCATGCCTGAGGTGGTGGGTTTGATCCTCAGTACCACAAAAGAAAAATTGTCTTAGTTTTAATATTTATTATATATAGCATTTTAATACAAATATTCAATGATGAACCTCTCTAACCTCTTCCAACTCTTTTTTTTAATATTTTTAGATGTTGATAGACCTTAAATTTTTATTCATTTATTTATATGTGGTTCTGAGAATCAAACCCAGTGCCTCATACATGTTAGGCAAGTGCTCTACCACTGAGCCACAACCCCAGCCCTCTTCCAACTCTTAATGCATAATCCCTTAATGCTTTCTATAGCTTTATAAAGCCCTAAAAATTTTTCTTTACCTTCAGATTTTATAACTATATTAGCTTAAATTCATTTTAGATTGGAATTAAGGTGACACAAAATACATATCAACATTCCCAAAAATGGCCAGGCATGGTGGTACACAACTATAAACCCAGTAGCTCAGGAGGCTGAGTCAGGAGGATCACAAGTTCAAAGCCAGCCTCAGCAATTAGCACAGCACTAAGCAACTCAGTGAGACCGTCTTTTTTGTACTCTCTTCTCTCTACATTTGGTAACATAAAAACAGTGAATATGTACCAATAAGGAATTTAAAATAATCTGAAAAACAAAGAAAAACTCATCATCTAACTTAAAATCCCTACCCAGTATTACTTCAGGGGCTGGGGATATAGTTCAGCAGGGGACAATATGCTTAGCATGGACAAGGCCCTGGGTTCGATCCCAGCGCGCGCGCACACACACACACACACACACACAAATTATATAAATATTTACATAATTTCTATGATGACATAAATACTTAATATTTATATAATTTGTGTGTGTATATATATATTCTTTTCAAATAAACTTAAGCAAAGTATTACTTTCCGCTTTCTCAATAGAAAAGAAAGGGTTAAAATTATCAGTTTTAAAGTTCCAGTTTATAAAAATCTAACCCTCTTTTTTTTAGGATATCTAATTATAGAATGAGTAATTGAGTAGATGAGAAAAAACATAATTATCCAAATTACGGCACACATCAATAGTTTCAGAGACAAAGAAGAGTGCCTACTTTGTAGTTTTTTATTGTTAAAAAAAATAAACTACCAATGTATACTCAGAGCATCTTTGATGAGAATTCTGAAACAGGTTTGTCTTTTTCTTTTCTCCCTCATTCCTTTCCGTGTACACATACACAAAAATGGAGATTTCAAAACAAGTAAGTCCCGTTTAGGGGAAAAAAACCACACACATGTACTAACATGTACACACATGTACTAACATTGTTTTAACTCCCTGACAAAAATACCCTGATAATGATCAAGTCAGTGCTAAACAAAATGGGAAGCCTCAAAAATTGTCTGCCTCCTGTCCAGCTCTTCTCCATGAACCTTGTTCACTTGTTCCCAATCTGGGTTCTTTATTACAATTAATGAATGGCAGCACCCTTCTCTCAAGCATTTATACATAATTCCTTCCTCTCACCTTTCAAACTGGAATTCAAATGTTTATGTGATTGCTAGTTATGTTTACACTAACATGATAAGGAGAAAGATGGCAGTACAGCGAAAAACATATTTATTAAAAATTTACATTACTGAGTGGGAATCCATATCTCTGGGGTGACGCAGGGCAGCTGATGGCAGCTGATGTGGTAGTGTCCCAGGGCCCACAGAGGTGGCCGTGGGACAAGGTGTGGCAAGGCATTCCCAGACTCCTAAGGCCCTTGTAAGCCCTGTCCAGCCTGTGGTGAGACAAGGGCCTGCACTAGCCAGGAAGGAAGAGCAGGGGTGAACATGTTTCCCACAGCCTATTGGGAGCAGAAAGAAAGAATGAACAAAGGGAATCATTAGGAAGGAGGGCAAGACAAAAGTGGCACTACAATTATGGAAACTCAACTTAGGAAAAATAGAATTTAAACCTCTCAAAAGTATACTGTGGAACCAGAGAGGGTAAACCACCAAGGGTCATCTGAAATTGTGCTTGTCTCACTAATAATCCCCAAAATTAGAGATCACCACTCAAGCATAAGCCAACCCACCCTCCAACCCCCAGTTTTCCTAAGACTGCTACAAAGATGTTGACATAAAGGTTTGGGCTGAGTATGTTGTGGAATGAGCTGCAAAGGACCCATATTGCTTCCTTAAAACAGTTATTGTGGCCCTTACTCCACTGTTCATAGCAAGTGATGTACTGTCCTAGAAATTCACCAAGATGATTGAATCCAAGGAGAAGAAACAAAAACATCAAGAAAATATTACAAAAATGACTGAAAGGGGACTGAAGGAATGAACAGGCTATGCAACCAGAGAAAAATTACTTGGAAAATTATGCTGCTTTAGAAGGACTCACTAAGGTTTCTATGGCTTTCATGATAGTATTATTCAGTAAACAAAATCTGATCAAGTTAGTTTTGACCTTAATACTATAGTTTAAGGCAAAGGAATAGATGTTTGTTGGTATCTATTGGCAATTACTATAAATACGCATTTATTACACAGGTTAAATATTCCAAATCTGAAAATCCCAAACCCGAATTGCTACAAAACTCAAAATTTTTGATGCATAGACATGATGCCATAAAGTGGAAAATTTCACATCCGACCTCTTGAAGGGTCTCAGTCAAAACACAAGAATACTAAAAATATCAAAAAATTATCTTCAAGCTATGTGAAACAAATGAAATTTTGTGTTTAGACATATGGTCTATCCTCAAGATATCACATACATATATGCAAATATTCCAAAATCTGAAAAAAATCTAAAGCACTTCTGGTATCCCAAGTACAGGTACAGGACACCCAACCTGTAGCACAAATTCTTCATAAGTGATTTACTCATTTACCATTTTCCTGCTTATGTACTGAAATGAAAACATCCTGTGGAAAAAGTAAATTCAGATTATGCACTTTATTCAAATAGTGGCTTAAAATGGGGTCCTCTTCTCGACCAAGCATGTTAAGAATATACAAGTCAGAAATACACTCTCTGATGTGAAAAGTTTGCTTTGGCTTAAAAGAGATGGAGTATATAACCACATCTTTTATCATTATTGCTTATTCCATGAATATAATCATTTTTGGATTTCTCAAAGTATAATAGTATTAATCAATAAATACATACACCTATTTTCTTCATTTTTCTGATTTTAGCTTTTGAGACAACTATCAAGGTTATTAGCAAAACATTTTGGGCTGGGGATATAGCTCAGTTGGTAGAGTGCTTGCCTCACAAGCACAAGGCCCAGGGTTCAATCCCCGGCACTGCCAAAAAAAAAAAGAAAGAAAACATTTTGCATTTTTTTAAACCTAGTTTAAACCTAGTTTTATGAAGAATTATCTTGATTATATATCCATCTTCTGGATATAACTTTTTTTTTACTTATAAACAATGCCATTTTCATAGAGATGAGTTGTTGAGAAGAATAACACTATGATTTAAAACTAGCAGTAAAAATGCCAAATGCTGTAGTACCTTGGAACCAATTTATTCTTGTGTTAACTAGAACTATGAAGTAGTCAAAAAATTTTATCTAAAAATTTGTTGATTATATAGACAGCACTTTTGGTTTTACTCCATTCTTTACTTATATGGTAATGATGTCCTATACTCTTTGATCCAAAAAGTTTAAGGTAAAAATTCAAATTTCAAATTGTTTTTAAAGAACTTTTATAGAGCTGACAGCCAAGTCATACTTCATAAATGGTAAAGAAAGACTTAAAATTTAGGAATATTTTGTTGGGTATAATAATAATTGCACAAATAGGATAAGGAATCTTCAAATGAGAAGGTGGTAAAATTGGAAGTACAGAGCTAAAGAATCTTTCAGCTAAGTAGTATAACTGGAACTTTTGACTATTAAACATGGCTATGCTAAATGCATGGTCCAGCAATTTTGTTTACTGTTTTTAATAGCTCATTAATGTTTTTTGTACCTCTGAGAATATATTTTAAGTTACAGTAATTGTCAAACAGCTCTAATTTTAAAATGAAACTACGTATTGAAATAAATTTGTTACTTTTATAAGAAAAAATTTACATGCTTTTATTGTACTTTGGTTGAGATCTCAAATTAATTAATAGTCATTCATATCTTTGCTAATATTTTTGATGTTTAAGAAAGGGCCAAGTCAGGTATGGTGGCTCATGCCTGTAATCCCAGTGACTTGCAAGTTCAGGGTCAGCCTCAGCAACTGAGCAAGACCCTAAGCAATTTAGCAAGACCCTGTCTCAAAAATTTTTAAAAAAAAGGAGCTGGGGTTGTGGCTCAGTGCTAGAGCACTTGTCTAGCATGTGTGAGGCACTGGGTTCAATTCTCTCACCACATATAAATAAATGAATAAAATAAAGGTCTATTAACATCTAAAAAAAATTTTTTTTAAACAAAAAATAAAAAGGGATGGGCATGTAGCTCAGAAGTAAAGCACCCAGGAGTTAAAGCACCTGGTACCCAAAAAGATAAAGGAGAAGAAAGGGCCATACATTCTGCTGCAGTTATTCAATTCTGCCTTTGTACAGTAAAAGCAGCTGCGGACAATACATAAAAATGAGTGTAGTGCACTCCAATAAAACTTTATTCAGAAAAACAATGAGCCAATCCGATGTTCCAAAAGGACTCAAAGGATGTACAGTCAGAACGAAAAAATTGAAACTCTATATTTAATCCAGTAATTAAATTAATCCATTATTTCATATACCTATTAATCAAATGTGGTCAGTACTCTTAGATTGGGAAGTGTTTAAAACTGAAATCTAAATCTCTGTTCCAAAGGTCTAAGGCATATCTAAACTGTAAAATGAAGATCTGGTAGTAAATAATTTTTAAGTATGTTCCAGTATTAAAATTCTATGTGCTTACATACAAATAGTAACTCTAATGCCCAGAGAGAGAAAACCATGCTGCCAAAAAAAAAATATATATATATATATATATATATATCCCTTCAAATCAGAATAATCAGGAAAAAATAACCATGGAGACCAAAGTTACAGGCATATGAACATGTCTGAGAAGTCTTCATGCAGATGGTTAAAGAAGAAAAAAAAAAGTGTGGTTCCAATTTCAAACCAATATTTGTTCAGCACAGACTCCACTTCATAAAACCTGGGTCCCTGCTCTGCCACTTTCCACTTACTGAATAAGACTATTCAATAGTTAATAATTCCTTAACTTTCTCCTCCATAAAATGAAGACAATTGCCAGGCATGAGGGAGCACATCTGTAATCCCAGTGACTTGGGAGGCTGAGGCAAGAGGATCCAAAATTTGAGATCAACCACAGCAATTTAGCAAGGCCCTAAGCAACATGGTGAGACCCTGTCTCAAAATAAAAAAAAAAAAGCCAGCATGTTGGCACACGCCTGTAATCCCAGCGGCTTGGGAGGCTGAGGCAAGAGGATAGTGGGTTCAAAGCCAGCCTCAGCAATTTGGCGAGGCCCTACGCAACTCAGTGAGACCCTGTCTCTAAATAAAATACAAAAAAGAGCTGGGAATGTGGCTCAGAGATTAATTGCCCCTGACTAAATTCAATCCCCAGTACCAAAAAAAAAAGAAAAAAAAAAAGAAACCAGGACAATAATATCTAATTTGTAGATTGCTATATGGGAAGGGATGTAAAAAGGCAACACAAGCCAGGCACAGTAGTGCATGCCTGCAATCCCAGCGACTCAGGAGGCTGAGGCAGGAGGATCACGAGTCCAAGCCAGCCTCAGAAACTTAGTGAGGCCCTAAGCAATTCAGTGAGACCCTGTCTCTAAATAAAAAATACAAAATAGGGTTGAGGATCTGGCTCAGTGGCTGACTGCCCCTGAGTTCAATCCCCGGTTCCAATAAAAAAAAGTAACAAAATAGAAAAATTAGCAAGATAGTCAATGTGACAATATGAGCAAGAATCATAACGAAAGTTCATAGTCTAAACATAACAATTAAAAGACAAAGACTGTCAAACTAGACAACAAAAAGCAGAATCCAAATGTCCTCTCCACATAAAATGCACTTTAAAAATAAGCAAACAGATATATTTAAATTAAAAGTATAGAAAGAGGACTGGGGATATAGCTAGTAGAGTGCTTGCCTTGCAAGCACAAGGCCCTGAGTTCAATCCTCAGCACCGCAAACAAACAAAAAAATTTATATATATATATATGTATATATATATATACATATATATATAAAGAGATATATAATCTATCTAACTTAAATCTAGATATACAGTCTATCTAACTTAAGACTGACCAATTATCAAAAAAAGTTAAAGGTGCCTAATTTAAAAATTAACAAACTAGGCATTACACGTTTTCAGAAAAATCTATACATAAAAGCAGATGAAGCCGGGCATGGTGGCGCAAACCTGTAATCCCAGCACTTGGGAGGCTGAGGCAGGAGGATCGCGAGTTCAAAGCCAGCCTCAGCAACTTAGTGAGGCCTTAAGCAACTCAGTGAGACCCTGTCTCTAAATAAAATACTGGGGATGTGGGCTGGGGATGTGGCTCAGTGGTGGAGTGCCCCTGGGTTCAATCCCCAGTATGAAAAAAAAAAAGCAGATGAGGATACACTTTCAACAGGTGTGGGTTCTTTCCCTAAAAGGAGAGTGCTCTCTCAAAAAAGGCAGAAAATAATAGATTTTCTGGGAGCACATAGAAGAAAAAATCCTTAGGTGACTTCTCAAGGTAAATACATCTCTAAGAATACAAGACATGGGTTGGGGTATAGCTCAGTGGCAAAATACTTACCTGGCTAGCATGCCCAAGGGCCTGGGTTCAGTCCCCAGCACCACCAAAAAAAAAAAGGATAATGTAGCATATCATACTCTTACTCTACTACAAATATGTGCATAACTAAAAGAATTAAGCATCTTATTCAAAAATGTATTTGTTCTCTAAAAGAGAAGACAAGCAATATCACTTTTCTTCAATCTATTATAATCAAAATACTACTTAACTCTAAATAAAAGGGGAAAAACATTATAATGATATTTTTATTTACTCCCAAAATACACATTATTAACTAAATAAAACATGTATCAAAAATAAAGCCTTTATCTGGATGCTGGCAATTTTCAAAACCATTTTTTTTTTACTTGTGAAATGGTTACGTTTTTATTTGTTTTATAAAATTTCAATCCATTGCTTAAAAAAAAAAAAAAAAAAAAAAAAGCACACACAAATAGCATGGCCCTTTAGGACTTGTACTTTCACCCAAGATAAACAGGCAATGAATTGCCCTTCATTTCAAACAACAAAAACTCAGACAAAACATATGAATCAATGTTTTTCAAGACATCAGGAAACGAAGAACAACAAACGCAAATAGATTAGAAGCAAATAAAGTGAGCCTTTAAAATGTTTCCAGGTCAGAACACAAAAGGAGAAGCAAATGGTGCCAAGAAAATTCCCAAGTTGAGAAGACAGAATTGGGAGTCTAGGAAAATCAATGCAACTGTATTTTTATGACAGATTAGCAAAAGAATAGAATGCCACAGAGAAATTATCCTTTAAATCTATATAGAATTCCCCCGAGTAGATGAGTATTCCCCAGAGTACTGATCAGTATATAACTGTGAATAAACTACCTGAGGACAAGAATAAAAACATCTGAAAGGATCATAAAACAGTACACACTCAAATATAAGATCAAGAATGGTGTCTCTCAGGGTTGGGGCTGTAGCTCAGTGGCAAAGCGCTTGCCTAGCACATGTGAGGCACTGGGTTCAATCCTTAGCACTGCATAAAAATAAAATAAAATAAAATAAAATAAAATAAAATAAAATAAAATAAAATAAAATAAAATAAAATAAAGGCATGCTGTCCATGTGCAACTACAAAAAATGTTAAAAAAAAAAAAGAATGATGTCTCTCAGTAGAATGAATCAGACATAACTTTCCTATGTTTGTATATGAAAATACAACCGGTATAACTCCAATTCAAGTACAACCTCAAGAATGGACCCTAGAAATTTATACTCTATGTATGCATAATATGTCAAAACACATTCTACTGCCATATATGTTTTAAAAGAACAAATTTTTTTTTAAAAGTTAATATATCTCAGTTTGTTAAAAAGAAAAAGAGAAAGAATGATGTCTGTTTCCATCAACCAGACTGGAAATCTCTTAATTCATGAGACATTGGGTAGATAAGTCAAAAGGGTCTTTCCTCAGTAGTAGAGAATAATAAACCTCAGACTGAGCACTTCTTCAGACTGACTTAATAACAAAAACAATACCTAAAATGATCAAACTGCTTCCAAGATATTTAACTGTACACCAAAACCAAAGTTCAAAAAGGCTCATGAGAAGACAAAATATCAAGCATCCAATAGGGTAAAATTCACAATGTCAACCATCCAATAGAACACCAAGAAGGAGGGAAACATAACCCAAAATAAGAATTATAATCAATCAATTACAACTGACCCAGAAAGCATGACAGAATTAGCAGACCAGAACATTAAGTTATTAAATCAGTATTCCCTAGATCAAAAGTTAAGTAGATTATACAGATTTAATGCAATTCCTATTAATATCCCAATGACAAGCTTCATAGAAATAGAAAAAGCAATCATGAAATTCATTTGTAAAAATACTCTTATTCTTACTCTATACCAAGAATAGTCAAAGCAATCCCTGGCAAGAAAAATGAAGCAGGAGGCATCACAATATGATACCTTAAATTATACTACAGAGCCACCTCAACAAAAACAGCATGGTATTGGCACCAAAACAGATACATAGACCAATGGTACAGAATAGAGGACACAGAGACAAACTCACATAAATACACTTATGTCACACTAGACAAAGGCACCAAAAACATACATTGAAGAAAAGATAGCCTCTTCAACAAATGGTGCTGGGAAAACTGTAAATTCATATGTAGCAAAATGAAATTAAACCCCTATCTCTCACCCTGCACAAAAATCAACTCAAACTAACCAAAGACTTAGGCACTTTAGAACAGAGACCCTGCACCTAATAGAAAAAAAAGTAGGACCAAATCTCCACCATGTCAACTTACTTAACAAGACTCCTAAAGCACAAGAAGTAAAATCAAGAATCAATAAATGGGATGGAATCAAACTAAAAAGCTTCTTCACACTTAAGGACACAATCAATAACATGAAGAGAACCTACAGACTGAGAAAATATCTTTACCACACCCACCTCAGAGTGTTCAGCTCCAGGACATATAAACTGAAAAAAATTCAACACCAAAAAAACAAATAATCTAATCAATAAATGGGCAAAGGAACTGAACAGACACTTCAAAGAAGAAGAAATACAAGCAATCAATAAATATATGAAAAAGGTTCAACATCTCCAGCAATTAGAGAAAAGCAAATCAAAACTACACAGATTCCATCTCACTCCAGTCAGACCGTCAATTGTCAAAAATACAAGCAACAGGGCTGGGGTTTTAGCTCAGTGGTAGAGCACTTGTCTAGTATGTGTGAAACACTGGTTTTAATTCTCAGCACCACATATAAATAAGTAAAATAAAGGTCCATTGACAATTAAAAAATATATATTTAAAAAAAGAATATAAGCAACAATAAATGTTGGCAAGGATGTGGGGGAAAAGGTACACTCACACAATGCTGGTTGGACTGCAAATTGGTGCAACCACTATGGAAAGCAGTATGGAGATTCCTAAGAAAACTTGAAATAGAATCACCATTTGACCCAATCATTCCACTCCTAGGGTTATATCCAAAGGACTTAAAATGAGCACAGTACAGTGACACAGCCACATCAATGTTTATAGTAGCTCAATTCACAATAGCTAAACTATTGAACCAACCTAGGTGTCCTTCAACAGATGAATGGATACAGAAAATATGGTACATACACACAATGGAATATTACTCAGCCTTAAAGAATAATGTAATTATGGCATTTGCAGGTAAATGGATGGAACTGGAGGCTATCATGCTAATCGAAATAAGCCAATCCCAAAAAACCAAAGGCAGAATGTTTTTCTGATATGCAGATGCTAATTCATAATAAGGCAGGTAGGAATAGAGGTATTTTGGACTAAACATAGGGGAGTGAATCGAGGGAGTGGGTATGGGAGTACAAATGATAGAAGAATGAATGAGACATTACCTTATATGCATATATGATTATATGACCTGTGTAACTCTACATCATGTACAAACCAGACAAATGAGAAGTTATACACCATTTATGTATGATGTGTCAAAATGAATTCTACTGTCATGTGTAAATAAATTAGAACAAATTTAAAAATATATATTTTAAAATGTTAAGTATAGATACAGAAGATACTAAAAGAAAAAGACCCAAGCTGGACATGGTAGTATACACCTGTAATCCCAGCTATTTGAGAGGCTAAGACAGGAGGATCCCAAGTTCAAGACCAGTTTCAGAAAATACATGAGGCCCTAACCAACTTAGCAAGACCCTGTTTCAAAATAAAACATAAGGGCTAGAGTTATAGCTCAGTGGCAGAGCACTTGCTTAGCTTGTGTGAGGCACCAAGTTCAATTCTCTGCACCACATAGAAATAAATAAAGGTCTGTTGACAACTAAAAAAGAAATTTTTTTTAATAAATAAATAAAAAGATCTGGGGATGTAACTCAGTGGTAAAGTGCCCCTGGGTTTAATCCCAAGTACCAAAGAGAAAAAAGAAAAAGATCAAAATTGAAGTTCTAGGGATTAAAAACTGCAGTGACTGAGATCTAAAAGAAAAATAATACAATGCTTAGGAATAACAACAGATTGGATAAGATAGGAAAGTCAGCAAACCTGAAGATACAGCAGCAGAAACTAAAAAAGATAAAAGACAAAGACTCAAAAAGAAAAAAAAAATCAGTGAGCTATGTTTCAAGGAACCTAATATACATGTAATTGAAGTCCCTCCTCCAAACTTGAAAAGGATAGAAAAATATATGAAGAAAAAGATGCTCAAATTTAGTAAAAATTACAAACCCACAAATCCAAGAAGCTCAACAGACCCCAAAAAGATGAAAAACCCACACTAATACATATTACAACCAAATTGCTCAAAATAAAGACAAAGAAAATCTGAAAACAGACACAGGAAAAAAAAATGAAAACATGTAAGTACAGAGAAGCAAAGATAAACATGACAACCAAATTCTCTTTTGACACAAAACAAGCAAGATTATACTGAAACAACACCTTTACTAAAAAAGAAAACTGTACACCTAAAATTCTATATCCAGAGAAATTATCTTTCAGAAACAAAAGTAAAAATAAAAACATTTCAGACATACAAGAAAATGAAAGAATACTTCACTACCAAACCCATACAAGAAATGTTAGAAAGGAGGTCCTTCAAGCAAAAGGCAAATGATACTAGAAAAAAAATAGAAACTTATACAAAGGAACCAAGAGTACTGGATGAAATAACTACACAGGTAAGACGTTTTTATTATATAAATGTCTTTTTAAAGTTGCATGAAAATAACATATTCAGAAATTTTGATGTATGCAAAATACATAATAACAATAAAGGGTTAGAGAGAAAAACACGGAATAAAGTTCCTGTATTATACATGAAGTAGTATAAATAAAAAGTAGATTGTGATAAGTTTTAAAGATATATACTATAAAATGTAAGGCAATTGAAATTGGGACAGCAACTTGCCTGTTTCTGAAAACTTTTACGCCAGTTGGTTTTAAGGACTCAGGTAAAGAACCCTAGGACATAAACTAAAATGACAATGCCAACAATAATCAAAAGAAATATGAATGACTATAATATCAGACCAAATAGACTTCAAAAAAATATATCTTTACCAGGAATAAAGAATTGCTTTAGGGCTGGGGATATAGCTCAGCGGGTAGAGTGCCTGCCTCGCAAGCACAAGGCCCTGGGTTCAATCCCCAGCACCACAAAAAAAAAAAAAAAAAAAAAGAATTGCTTTATATAATTATAAAAGAACCAATTCACCCAGAATATGCAACAACCCTAAGTGTGCACCTAACAAGTTTCAAAATGCAAAAAGCAAAACCTGACAATCACAAAGAAAAAAAAGAGACAAATCCACAATTATACTTGAACACTCCTTTCTCAGTAATTAATAAAACTAGACAGAAAATTATCAAGAATTTAGGGGTTCACAAGGCCAACATCATTTTAAATGGATAAAAATTGAAAGCACTGCCTCTAAAAACTGGAACAAGACAGAAATGCCCTCTTTCACCACTTCTATTCAACGTAGACCTGGAAAGTCTCGCCAGAGCAATTAGACAGAAGAAGAAATTAAAGTGATATGAATAGGAAAAGAAGAACTCAAACTATCCCTATTTGCTGACAACATGATTCTGTATTTAGAAGACCCAAAAAATTCCACCAGAAAACTTTTAGAACTCATAAATGAACCCAGCAAAGTAGCAGGACATGAAATTAACACCCATAAATCAACTGCGTTCATAAACATTACTGATTCACCTGAAAGAGAAATTAGGAAAGCTACCCCATTTACAATAGCCTCAAAAAATAAAATACTTGGGAATCGATCTAACAAAAAAGGTAAAAGACCTCTACAATGAAAACTACAGAACACTAAAGAAAGAAACTGAAGAAGACCTTAGAATATGGTAAGATCTTCCATGTTCTTGAAGAGGAAAAATTAATACTGTCAAAATGGCCATATTACCAAAAGTGCTATACAGATTTAATGCAATTCCTGCTAAATTCAAATGACATTCTTCCTAGAAACAGAAAAAGCTCTCATGAAATTCATTTGGAAAAATAAGAGGCCCAGAATAGCTAAAGCAATCCTCAGAGAGAAAAGTGAAGCAGGAGACAACACAATACCAGACCTTAAATTATACTACAGAGCTATAGTAACAAAAATGGATGGTAGCCGGGCGTGGTGGCGCACGCCTGTAATCCAAGCGACTTGGGAGGCTGAGTCAGGAGGATCGCGAGTTCAAAGCCAGCCTCAGCAACTTAGCGAGGCCCTAAGCAACTCAGTGAGACCCTGTCTCTAAATAAAATACAAAATAGGGCTGGGGATGTGGTTCAGTGGCCGAGTGTCCCTGAGTTCAATCCCTGGTTCAAAAAAAAAAAAAAAAAAATGGATGGTATTGGCACTGAAACAGACATGAAGACCAGTGGTACAGAATAGAAGACACAGAGACAAACCCACATAAATACAGTTATGTCATATTAGACAAAGGCATTATAAACACACATTGGAGAAAAGATAGCCTCTTCAACAAATGGTGCTGGGAAAACTGGAAATCCATATGTAATAAAATGAAATTAGACACCTATCTCTCACCCTGTACAAAATTCAACTCTAAGTGGATCAAGGACCTAGGAATTAGACCAGAGACCCTGTGCCTACCAGAAGAAAAAGCAGACCCAAATCTCCATTATGTTGGCTTAAGAACTGAATTCCTCACCAAGACTCTGAAAGCACAAGAAGTAAAATCATAAATCAATAAATGGGAATGCACTGAATTAAAAAGCTTCTTCACAGAGGAAACAATCAAGAACATGAACACAGAGCCTACGGAATGCAAGAAAATCTTTGCCACACACACATCAGAGAGAACATCAATCTCCAGGATGTATAAAGACCTCAAAAAAAAAACAAAAAAAAAAAAACACTGGGCATAGGTGGTGTACACCTGTAATCCTAAAGGCTTGGGAGGCTGAGGCAGGAGGATTGCAAGCTTAAAGCTAGCCTCAGCAACTTAGCAAGGCCCTGTCTCTAAATAAAAATTTTAAAAAGGCTGAGGATGTTGCTCAGTGGTTAAGTGCCCCTGAGTTCAATCCTGTAACCAAAACAAACAACAACAAAAAAACAAACAATACCAAAATAACACAAATAACCTAAACACAAATAACCTAATCAATGAACAGGCAAAGGAACTGAACAGACACTTCACAGAAGAAATACAAATGGTCAACAAATATATGAAAAAAAAGTTCAATATCACTAGCAATTAGAGAAATGAAAATTAAAACTACATTTGAGATTTCATCTCACTCCAGTCAGAATGGCAATTATCAAGAACATAAGTAACAGGGGCTAAGGATATAGCTCAGTTAGTAGAGTGCTTGCCTCACATGCACAAGGCCCTTGGTCCAATCCCCAGCAGCCCAAAAATGAAAAACAAAACAAAAAAAAAATAATACAAATAACAATAAACATTGGCAAGGACATGGGGAAAAAGGTACACTCACACATTGCTGGTGGGACTGCAAATTAGTACAACCACGATGGAAAGCAGTATGGAGATTCCTAAGAAAACCTGAAATGGAATCACCATTTGACCCAATCATCCCACTCCTAGGTTTATATCCAAAGGACTTAAAATCAGCACACTACAGTGACACAGCCACATCAATGATTATAGCAGCTCAATTCACAATAGCTAAACTATTGAGCCAACCTAGGTGTCCTTCAACAGATGAATGGATGAACAAAATATGGTTCATATACACAATGGACTATTACTCAGCCATAAAAAGAATGAAATTATGGCATTTGCCAGTAAATGGATGGAACTGAAGGCTATCATGCTAAGCGAAATAAGCCAATCCCCCAAAACCAAAGGCCAAATAGATGTTCTCTGATATGCAAATGCTGACTCACAATGGGGGGGAGGGTTAGGGAGTGGAGATTCACTGGATTAGACAGGGGTAATGGGGCAAAGGGAATGGTATGGAATGGGAAGTTTTATTCCATGTATGTATGATATGTCAAAATACATTCTACTGGAGGGTGGGCAGGGAAGAATGAGGGAACTTTGATTATGCAGAAGGGAGTGAGGGGAGGGGTGGGGTGGGAAGGCCGGTAGGATGAGACAGACCCTATATACATTGTGATTACACTACTGGTGTGACTCAGCACCATGTACAGTCAGAGGAACGAGAAATTATGCTCCATTTGTGTACAATGCATTCTACTGTTATGTATAACCAATTAGAACAAATTTCAAAAATTAAAAAAAATACATTCTACTGTCATGTATCACTAAAAAAAAAAATGTCGTTTTAAAAAAAAAAAAAAAAAAAAGAATGTAGGGATTCAGTGGTAGAGTACTTGTCTATCATGCATGAGACTTTGGATTCATTCCCCAGCACTGAGAAGGAAAAAAAAAAAAAAGTCTTCCTAAATTTAGAAGACCTGAACAACACTATCAACCAACTTTATTATAAAACACTACACCCACAACAAAATAATACACACTTTTTCAAGTGCATATGGACTATTCACCAAGGCACACTATATTCTAAACTAGAAAAGAAACATTAACAATTTTAAAAAAATTGACTTAAGTATGTTCTCTAACGATAACTGAATTAAACTAGAAATTACTAGTAAACACAATGTGTAAAATTCCCAAAAATGTCTAAATAATCCAAGTACCAAAGAGGAAATCACAGAAAACAAACTATTTTGAATCGGATAAAAGTGAAAATATATTTAAAAAATTAGATGCCTCGAACTATGCATAGAAGGAAATTTATAGCATTAAAACCTACTAGAGGGATAGGCTTGTGGCTCAGTGGTGGAGCACTTGCCTAGCATGTGTGAGGCACTGGGTTTGATTCTCAACACCACAAATAAATAAATGAATAAAATAAAGGTCTACCAACAACTAAAAAAAAATTTTTTTTTTAAAAACCTATTAGAGAAGAAGACCACAAATAAATGATCTAAATCGCTACCAGAAAGAGCCAGGCGAGGTGGTGCACCCTGTAATCCCAGCAACTAGGGAGGCTGAGGATTACACAAATTCAGAGACAGTCAGCAATTAAGCAAGGCCCTAAGCAATTTAGCAAGACCCTGTCTCAAAAAAAAAAGTGTTGAGGATGTAGTTCAGTGGTAAATTGCCCCTGGGTTCAATCTCCAGTACCTAACAAGAAAAGAAACCAGAAAGAGATGAGAAAATTAAACCCAAAGAAGAACATAATAAAAGATATCCATGAAATTGAGAACAGAGAAAAAAATTAATAACACATAAGCAGGCTCCCTCCATCAGCCTGTAACCAGCCTGGAAGAGCCACAGATACCTGACTCCAAACCATGAGAGAACTGGGTAAACTGTGCCCAAAAGAGCCATGTGGATAGGGCTGCCAGGAGCTTTGGGGACCTAACTTCTACCCCAGTTTGTCCAAAAAGCAGAACAAGGAGTCAAAGATTGTTCTCAAGCCTTAAGATTTAATGTTTACCTTGTTATTTTAAACTTCACTTCAGATCTTTCTTCGTGACTCTTATGAAATGAAAATGTCTGTCTTGGGCCTATTCTAACCATTGTGTGATAGAACCATGTGACTTGTTTGACTTGTTTAGAATGAAATAAATGTATTTCTACTAAGAACACGAATTTGGGGAGCCAGGGGTGAAATGCTATAGACTAACATGTGTCCCCTCTAAAATTCATGTGAAACTTAATCCCTATTGTGGTTTTTAAGGTAGGGCTTTTGAGGAAGTGATTAAGTCATGATGGCTCAGTCTTTTAAAAGGGCTGAAGGGAATTAGTATAGACTCCTTTTACACTTTTTACCCATTCAACTATATAAGGATGCAATAAGAAGATACTCACCAGACACCAAATGCCACCACCTGATCTTGGCCTGCCTAGCCTCCATTCATTAAGAAATAAATATCTGTTCTATATAAATTACCCCATCTTGGGCATTTTGTTATAGCAACACAAGCTAAAACAGATGGCAATTTATATATTCTATATTCAAGGGCATGATTAAACCACAGTTCACTAATCTCAATGTTATCAATTTTTCCCTGTTTCAAATAATGTTACAATAAATAACCTTATGTATGTCTCCTGCAATGTCCTCAAATTAAATGTGATTCTAATCGGTTCTTAACAGGAGTTTTCCATAGAATTTAACAAGCTGACCCTGAAATTCAAATTAAAGAGTTAGGGACCAAGAATAGTCAAAATTCTTTTGAAGTGTAATAATGTAGAAATTCTGCCCTATCAAGATGTATTTCAAGTTTTAATAAGGCAGTATAATATTATTGAAAGAAACACATCAATATAATAGTAGAGCTTAGGACACATACAAGAGGGCTGGGGGTGTGGCTCGGTTGGTAGAATGCTCGCCTTTCCTGCACAAGGCCCTGGGTTCAATCTCCAGTACCGCAAAAAAAAAAAAAAAAATCATGGCAGGACACATACAAGAAGTTGGTATCTGATGGAGGTAGCACTATAGATCAAAGGAGGGAAAAAAGCCCAATAAATCAGTGTTAGAACAACTGGATCTCCATTTTGAAAAAGAAAAAATTAGACCTCAATCTCATACTGTATGTAAAATAAATTTCAAATTTACTGAAGGCTACATTTGAAATGCAAAATCTTAAATCTTTTAGAAGAAAACATAAACATGTTTTTAAAAAAGTGAAGATTTTTTCCTAAAGGTACAAATAACACAAACTAGAGAAGAAAAACTACATTTTTAATTTAAAAACTTTCATAACAGTCCATTTTTGGTTGCTACGATAAAGTACCCAAAGCTGAGTACTTTATAAAGAAAAGAGGTTGTTTTGTAGAAATGATTTTGTAGGTCCAAGATCAGGCAGCCCCATCTGTTCAGTCTCTGGTGAGGGCCACATGAAAGATGGTATCACAATGACTGGAACACCTGCAAAAAAGATCACGTGGCAAGACAGGAAGCCTGAGAGGCCAGGTTTGCTCTTTTTATAACAACCCATTCTCACAGGAACTAACTGAAGTCCCAATGAGAATACAGTAATCCTTGACAGCATCTTCAGTGGTCTAATCACTCTCCACTAAGGCCTCACCTCTAAAGGATGTACCACCTCCCAACACTGTCACACTGAGGACAAAGTTTCTAGCATAAGAACTTTTGGAGGACAGATTCAAACCATCAAAACCATAGGAAATACTATTTATGTATTTGCATGGTGAAAAGACAAGCCTGATAGATGAAAATACAAATCCATATAACCTAGTATCAGTGTCTTAAATATATTTACATTTCTTAAAACTTAGTAAGACAAGAAAAAAATCATAGAAAATAGGTAAAGAATATGAACCATCAGTTCACAAAGGAAAAAGCTCAAATGGCCCCAAAACATATGAAAAGACTCTCAATTTTACTAATAGGAAAATGCAAATGTTAAAAACGTTTATATAAATTGGCAAAAACTAAAAATTTGTATTCATAAGACCAAGTTTTGATAAGAACAGAACCCAAATTTCAGATGACAGTATAATAGGAAGTGAACTGCATCAACAATTGAAGGACTTATCTTGTAATTTTTTTTTTTTTTTTTGAACGGGGGATTGAACTCAGGGGCACTCAGCCACTGAGCCACATCCCCAGCCCTATTTTGTATTTTATTTAGAGACAGGGTCTCACTGAGTTGCTTAGGGCCTCGCTAAGTTGCTGAGGCTGGCTTTGAACTCTCGATCTTCCTGCCTCAGCCTCCCAAGTGCTGGGATTACAGGCGTGTGCCACCGCACCCGGCTTATCTTGTAATGTTAAAGAATAGAATTCTCTACATACCTACAATTTCTTCTCCTAGGAATCTACCCTAAAGAAATTCTAATCTTTCTGTACAAAGAGACATATACAAAGTTGTTCACAACAGCCCTTTTAGAAGCAATTAAAAAAAAATTATTTCACTATCCCTCAGCAAAGAAATAGATAACTATGGTTTAGTCATAACACTAAATACTTAAAAGTAGTTAGAAATGAACAAACTTTCTAAACAACTCAGTGAGACCCTGTCTTTAAATAAAATACAAATAGGGCTAGGGATGTGGATTAGTGGTTGAGGATCCCCAAGTTCAATCCCTGGTACCCCCCAAAAAAAGAAAAAATAGAAATCAACCAACTTATCTATTAATAACAACATAGTTAATGAAAAATGCAAATTGCAAAACAATTCATAGAAAATCATTTATATAATATTTTAACACTAAAACAATATGTCTATTGTTTCCATGCAGTAAAACCACAAAAAAACATGTATGGATATGGAATAGGAATTTCAGGATAATGAAATTTCCTGAGGAAAGAAAAAGAAAGGACGGGTAACACAGATTGGGCTTTAATTTCTATTTCAATTAAAAGCAACTCTAAAGCAAACATGGCAAAAGGTTAACATCTATTAAATTTCAGTGATAAGTATAAATGTATCAGTCACATTATGTTTGAATTTTTCTATATATTCATTTCATAATTTAAAACAGTCTTAAAGAGATTTATAGCGTTGGAGATATAACTCAGAGGCAGAACGCTTGCCTAGCACAAGGTCCTGATTTCAATCCCCAGCACAGAAAAAAAAAAAAATGAATTAGGAGTTTTATAATGATGAAAGATAAGAAAAAACAATTCAGCCTAACAAGACTTCCAAATTACTCTGTTATAGTGAAACTTCATTATAATGAAGATGACTAGAAATTATACTGACAGCTGAAGTACAATCTTCAATGAAACTAACAATGAAAAAAAGGATAATGAAAAGAGAAAAAAATTTTTCTTCAGCTCTTCTTCCTCCAAGTTCTTACATCATGAGAAGTATTATGTTCCCTTGAATTGGTGAGTTGAGAGGTGGATATTACTGTAAAGAAAATTCCAGGTTTATAGGGAAGAAAATTGTACAAGTAATCCTTGCAAATACATACATTCAAGTATAATTTAAGAGATTAGGTCTAACACCCCCCTATAAAACTAATAACCACAAATATGGCATAATTAAACAGTTTGTTGAAATCTCAACACATGTGTAGAGGATATAAATGAGAGTAGGCAAGGCACAGGCCTTCATTATCAACCCTTTATTGAAAGTTCATAATTTGTAGGGGTATAAACTATCGATGAAAAAAATTGTTAGGTCAGAAAATCAAATCCTGCACTGTGATTTTATAGAATACTTGTGCAAATAGGAGTACTGCCTCTACAGATGAGTTTCATTCACAATAAAAGTAAAACTCCAGGCTGGGGATATAGCTCAGTTGGTAGAGAGCTTGCCTTGCATGCACAGGTACTGGGTTCAATCCCCAGCACCGCAAAAAAAAAAAGTAAAACTCAAACTGCACTTTACAGGACAAACTATAACATCAGACTTCAAAGGCAGGAATACATACTGAGCTAAAAAATAATGGAGAGGATTCCACAGAGCAACAAAGACGCAATAAAGTTGGCCATGTAGGTAGAGACCATGTTGAGGAAAACTTTGACATCAAGTTAAGGGCTCTAAATTTTAGGCTATAAACAATGGGAAGCTATTTTAAGTAAAAGAATAATATATATAATTAGCACAATTTTATATGAGTGACAGACTATACTGTGAAATTATTATAAACAAAAAACCAGCAATTTAAGAATAGGTTGTGGGCTGGAGTTGTGACTCTGTGGTAGAGCACTTGCCCCGCATGTGTGAGGCACTGGGTTCAATCCTCAGCACCACATAAAAATAAATAAATAAAATAGAGATATCGGCTGGGGATATGGCTCAGTTGGTAGAGTGCTTGCCTTGCAAGCACAATGCCCTGGGTTCAACCCCCAGAACTGAAAAAAAAAAAAAGAATAGGCTATAATGTAATAAAGGCCTGGATTAACATAACAGCAGAAAATGAAAGAACAAATATGAGACAAAAGTACAGATTTTTATAACAAGCAAGCACAAAGAAAAAGAATAATTAAACATGATGCTAAGCAGACATTGTTAGATATCTAGCCAATATCCACTCCTCTGTTTTCCCCAAGTCATGGGATAAGGAAGACCAAAAGCCAACAGACTAAAATTATGGAGCAAAAGTTCACAGTTCACAAGCACAAGCCCCTGGGTTCAATCCCCAGCACCGCAAAAAAAAAAAAGTTCACAGTTCATCAAAGAAAAGTGTGACGCCTAATAACACTGATAAAACAGTGCCAAACTAGTACTGAGCTGCAAACAGTGAATATCTTTGTGATTTAAGCAATTACTAGCTGGGATTTCTGTCTAGAGGGGAAAAAAAAGATACTAATTTTTTTTTTTTTTTTTTTAAGAAAGGAAGAAAAAGAAAATCTACAGGGAGTTATTTTGGAGAGATATAGAATTGATTCAACTTCAGACAAGCTGATACTATGGTAATGGCAAAATACTCAGATGGACAGAATTACCAAATTGGTATAACTCAAAATCAATGGTTGCTTGGATTTAATGAACACACCTTAGATTATAAAAAGTTACTGATACAGGATTTCTTTAAGATGTTTGCATGCAAAGATCCAAGAGAATACCAGCATGTAGTATTTCCCAAATTTGTTTGACCACAGGACTCCCTTTCCAAACAAGATCTCTGCAAAATATGTCGAGAGAGAGGTGAGTACAGTTGATTCTTGACACTAAGTGTCGAGTCCTTTAGAAAGAATTCTTACTAAAATATGAAGGAATAATACCACTAGAATATCACCATTTTGCAATGCAACCCCTAATAAAATAATGATCTGGACAACAATAATCAATATCTGCTAAAAATTTTACCATGATGTGAAACTTTGTAACAAATGGACCAGGTTCACAAACCTGAAACCACTGATCAATTCTAACATTTACTATAGTAGAAACAAGATTTTAATATGTAGCATTTAATATGATGGAACAGAAGTATAAAACACTACTAGAGAGGGCTGGGATTGTGACTCAGTGGTAGAGCACTTGCCTAGCATGTGTGAGGCATTGGGCTCAATTCTCAGCACCACATATGAATAAATAAAATAAAGGCCCATCAACGACTAAAAAATTTTTAAAAAGAATGGATTGTGGGCCAGGTATTGTGGCACATTCCTGTCAAACAGCAACTCAGGAGCCTGAGGCAGGAAGAGTGCATGTTCAGGTCAGCCTGGGCAACTTACAGAGACCCTGTCTTCAAAATAAAAAATAAAAAGGGCTGGGGATGTGGCTCAGTGGTTAAGCACCCTTGGGTTCAATTCCTGACGAAAGAAAGGAAGGAAGGAAGGAAGGAAGGAAGGAAGGAAGGAAGGAAGGAAGGAAGGAAGGGAGGGAGGAAGGAATTATGGGCTGAGGATGTTGCTCAGTATTACAGTGCTTACTCAACATGCATGAAGACCTAGAATTGATATCCAGCACCATAAGGGAAAAAAAGAAAGAATTATGACTTTTTTTAAGAAAAGATTTATCAATATTTTAGGTGTGGCAATAGCACTGTGGGTTTTTTTCAATTATGGTAATATATGAACATAATATTTGCCATTTAAACCATTTTTAAGTGTACAATGCAGTGGAATTCATTCGCACTGTTGCACAACCATCACCAACAACCATTTTAAGAACTTTTCATTTTTCTAAACTTTAACTTTTCCCATTAAACAATAACTTCCAGTGGGTGTGGTGGCACATGTCTGTGATCCCAGCAATTCAAGAGGATGTGGCAGGAAGATTGCAAATTCAAGACCAGACTCAGCAACTAAACTAGACCCTATCTCAAAATTTAAAAAAAAAAAAAAAAAAAAAAAAAAAAGGATTGGGTGATGGGTAGCTCAGTAGAGCATTTCTGGGTTCATCTCCAGTACTATAAAATAAAAATAAATAACTTCCTCTTCTCCCTGTCCCCTAACCCCTGAAAACCACTATTTTTTGTCTCTATGAATTTGACTATTCCAGCTACCACATATAAACAGAAGCATATGATATCTGTCGTCCCGCAACTGACTTATTTCACTTGAATAATATCTTCAAGGTTTATCCATGCTGTTGCATGGCATATGTCAGAATTTTGTTCCTTTTTTTTTTCCTTTACCGAGGATTGAACCAAGGGGCATTCATCCCTACTGGTCTTCCTACCTCAGCCTCCTGAATCACTGGGATTACAGGGGTGCACCAATAGAATTTTGTTTCTTTTTAGGGGCTGAATAAATATTCCACTGTGTGTGTGTGTATGTGTGTATATCAAATTGTCTTTATCCATCATTCACCAATGGACACTTGAGTTATGTTTTATTTTAGAGTTCACTTCTCTTTACTAATATTTATAAATTGTGCAATATGTAATATTTGCTTCAATATACTTCGATGGGGGGGGTGATAGTTGAAACAAGGTATCATTTTGTCTTATGAGATTAACTAAGATCAATTCCTCCTCCAGATACCTAAGATGCTAAAAGGAAAGGAGGCCAAGGGGGCCCCAATTCTGCTGTCATGAAGAAGCAGGAGGCCAAGAAGGTAGTAAATCCCCTATTTGAAAAAAAGCCCAAAAGTGGCATTGGACAAACAATCCAACTAAAAAGGGCCCTTTTCTCAAATGACCGTGCTACATCTGGCTGTAGCAGCAAAGAGGTATCTTCTGTAAGTGGCTGAATGTGCCTCTGGGGATTAACCAGTTCACCCAGGCTTTGTATAACTAAACAGCTATTCACCTACGTAAGCTAGCTCACAACTACAGAGCAAATAAAAAGTAACAGAAGAAGCAGAGACCATTGGCCATGCTAAGGAGAAGCTGTGGGCAAAAGGGATGCCCCCATCAAGAGACTATTGTCCTTCAACCACTTTAGTGGAGAATGAGAAGGCTTAGCTGGTGGTGACTGCACATAGCTTAAACCCCATTAAGCTAGTTATCTTCCTGCCTCCCTGGGTTTTAAGACAGGAGTCCCCTACTGCATCATCAAAAGGAAGGGTAGACTGGGACATCTTGTTCACAGCAAGATACACATCATCTTTGCCTTCACACAAGTTCCCAGGCGATTTATCTTAGCTCTGGCTAAGCTATTTAGTTAACTATTTAAGTTTAATTTTCTTTCTTTCTTTCTTTTTCTTTAAGTAGTACTGGAAAATGAATTGGGGGGGGGGGCTCATGCATGCTAAGTAAGCACTCTACTACTGAACTACCTGCCTGGCTCTTTTTTTTATTTTGAGACAGGGTCTCTCTAAATTGTCCAGGGTGAGCTCAAACTTGTGATTCCCCTACCTCACCTTCCTGAGTAGCTGGGATCACAGGTATGTGCCACACCCATCTAAAGTACACATTTTCCTTAACTGAGATATGACTTCTGGGAACTTATCCTCACACATATGCTTACAAATATACACAAAGAAGTATATACAGGGATACTGACTCCAACAATGTCCAGGACAGGTCCACACTAAAAACAATGTAAATGTCTTATCAGTAGGGAACTGAATGCATAAATCACAGTACAATACAAACGCAATGGAATACTATGTAACTTTAAAAAGGAAAATGAAACAGTTCTATGTGTACAAATATGAGACAGTGCCCAATAAATATTTTAAGGGACAAAAGCAAGACACTAAATAGAATGACACTAACCAGATATTCACTACTTCCATTTCTAGCACTACCACAAACCAAACAACTTAGAACCTCCCATGACAAAACATCAAGGACTGGGGATGTAGCTCAGTGGCAGAGTACTAGCTCAGTGTGCATGAGGATCTGTGTACAATCTCTAGCACTATAAAAGCAAAACCTCTGGAAATGCTGGATAAATTATAACCAACATCTTTTAATGCATATCTAAGCTCAAAAAGAAAGTAATCTCTCACTGAAGAGTAAGATAGTTTTTACTTTATCCACATATTTTGTTACAAATATGTATTACTTTTGAGGTTAAAAAAGAAAATTATCCCCAAAGTGCTCTGAAAAAAGCTGCCATGGATTTAATAATTAACACCTCCTCTCAAATAGCTAAAGCAAAGTAATTTTAGGACAACTTTTCAGGTATAGCCTAATTTGATTCAACATGCACTGGCATTTATTAAACCAAGAGACTACACTGGCTTGGGCAGTCCCTATTTTTTAAGGAGTTTAGACTCTGTGAGGACGAACAAGCAAGGAGGCAAAAAACATCTATAAGATAGGACAGAATATGAAAATAGTCAAACTTTGCATCAAAATTTGAGAATTAGCCTGGTATGGAGATTCGCGCCTGTAATCCCAGCTACTTGGGAGTCTGAAGCAGGAGGATTAAAAGTTTAAGGACAGCCTGGGCAATTAGCAAGACCCTGTCACAAAATAAAAAATTAAAATTAAAAATTTAAAGTATAGCCCTTCTTAAAAGATATAATACTGCAATTTTTAAAAAAATGAAAAAAGTCAAATACATTTTGTCCATGCCAGGGTAGTCCATCTTTGCTTACTATGCACAGTGATAATTTGTTTCTTTTTCTTTTTTTTTTTTTTTTTTTTTTTTTTGTGGTGCTAGGGATTGAACCCATGGCCTTGTGCTTCCAAGGCAAGCGCTCTACCAACTGAGCTAAATCCCCAGCCCCCATTTTTATTTTGAGACAGGGTCTCACTAAATTCCTTAGGGCCTCGCTAGGTTGCTGAGGCTGCTTTGAACTTGCAATCTTCCTGCTTCAGCCTACTGGAAAAGTGATGATTTATTAATTTCTAATTCTAAAAAGATTTCAGAAGCATCATTTCACCTTGCACTTCAGGCCAACACCATCTACCTCTTAAAGCAGATTAGGTGCATAGCACAGAATTACTCTATCCAACCCAAAGTGCTGAAAAACTTCTGAATAATCACATGTTCACAATACTGTTTATTGTTCAATAATGGCCCTTCTGAAATTAGACATGGCACACACAGGCAATAGCTCTACATGTCTGATGGAGATAATAAATCATAAAATACTATGTATCAACTCATAGAAGGCTAACAGGGTAGGAAAAAATAAATTCCATGAAATCTTGGTAAGGCAAATATTGTGAAATCAGGATGTGGACTATCTACAAGATGCCCTAAACCTGTATGAGTACCTTCAAAGAAACTCAATGACTTGCACAAAATAAGTAAAAATATTTTGGAATACCAGTACTTGAAGTACTTCAAAGATGAAAAAAGTGACCATTTCTTTAAAAAAATAAAAATAAAAGATAGTCTATCATTAATTATTAAGATCTGAAAATTGAAAAACTTGAATAACAAATTTGCTAATGTTCTTTCAACTGCTGCCCAGCCAAAATCTCCTCTTGTTCACTGTTTTTTTCCTTTTATCTCAGGATTTTCCCTGACACTGACATCATATCCCAAACCAAAATCCTACATGTATTAACTCTTCCACTCACTGCAAACTTTGAATTGTTGTGGTGTCCCAAATCCCAATACCTAATGCATCACTGTCAAATTCGTATGATCCTGTCAAAGATGCATTTGTTGAATATCTTCTTTTAGATAGACATTCACATATTAGTTGGTGATTACAGTGCCTTAACTGGAGAAGACCTAACACTTGATTCCTAATTTGCTCAAGGTTTTGTTTGTTCTTCTGGTATGAAGGGTATTCAATAACTGACTGTTCAATAGCCCTAATTCTAGATGTCACTCCAGCACATAAATACTCCACTGACAGCTCAACAGTCACTTTTCAGGCAGGCCCCTCCCCTTCCCTCCTCCTTCAACCCCCATCAGCTCAAGAGCTCCTTCGCTCATGCTGACAGACACACGGACAGTTCAGAATCCTTTCCCTGCGCGTCCTTTCCTGCAGTTACAAGACCACCTCCCCAATACTCACCATCCTGTGACCCAACTCAGTACCCAATATCACCCGCCTCCCAGTCAATCCAAATCACTTCCTAAGTCTCTTCTCAAGAACCAGGCAGGCAGCTCTGCAACCTTTCCTACAAGTACACAATTGACAGATCCATACCAGATTCCCCAAGTATCCCTTTCTTCTCCCTTCCTCCTACACCGCTAACTGGCTCTTTTCTCCCTATCACTCGCGGAAAATTCACAGCCCCGTTCTCTAAATATGCTCTCCCCTTTTCCCCCACCCCCTTTCTACCACTGACAGCTCAGTCACCTAAATCCCATGTGGCTGCGCCCTCCCCCACACCTTTCCCTTGACAGCTCAGAGTCGCCTCCCAATTCCCCGCTACAGACCTCCCCCGACCCCAGCAGGGCTGCCCGCAGAGCCCCCCGCCTGGGGTCGCCTTGCCAGGGGGAGGGCTCCACTTACCCACTCTCCCGCATCACGTTGCTGTCTCCGCAGTCACAAGCGCCCCCGGCCTGGCTGCGGAACATGTTGAAGTCGTGTCCGGTGTGGTCGCCCTGGTGGAAACACTCAGCGCACAGCGACATGCAGGGGGAGATGCCGCACGTCCGGCAGCGGTAGGCCACGAAGTTGGCTGTCCAGACCAGGCCGCAGAGCGCCGCGGGGTCGTAGGCCCGCACCGCGGCGCAGAACTCGTCGTAGCCGCCGCCGCCCGCCAGAAGGCACTTACACCACTCCAAGGCCTCCTCTTCGGCCGCCCCCGGACCGCCCCCGCCGCCGGCCGCCGCCGCCTCCTCGCCGCCCGCAGCCGCGGTCAGCGGCCGCTCGGCACTCAGTACCCGTTCCAGCAGCGCCTGCAGCTCCTCAGCACCTGCGCGGTTGTCTGGGCGGCTGAGGGCCGCCTTCAGGTGCGCTGCAGTGGCCGCCTTGTCTAGGGCCAGCCCCGGCGCGGGCAGCTCGGGCTGGGGCTGCTGCGGCCCCCCGACGGCCGCCGCGGCCGCCGCCGCCGCCATGATGAGAGCTCAGAATTTGGAGAGTCCAGGGCCGGCAGCTCCTCCCGGGAGGGTGGGGGAATTGACTGCTGCGAATGCTTGGCCCGCCCAACTCTCGCGATATCCCGGAGCGGCCGCGCACCTCAGCCAGGGTCCCCGCCCCTCAGCCTGGGTCCCCGCCCCTACACACACCCCCAAGGTTATGGTCCCTACTTCCCGCCCCTTTCTCCTGGGCTCCGCCTCTGTTCCTTCCCCACTTGGCTCTCAACTTTCAAAAATGAAATAAGGGACTCGCCTTAAAGAAAATCTTTAGTAAAAGCAAATATTTCCTTATTTGCTTAAAATTATATACGTCTTCCGGATGTATTTAAGGCACCTGCATTTAGTTTTGAGATGTTTATTACCGTTTGCAAAGCCTACGCTCCTGTTCACTACTATTATTGAAGCAGTCTCCTAATTATTACCCTGAATCAATTCTTACCCTCATACTATTCCCTGGTTAATCTTGTGAAGCACATTCATTAGAAAACCAAAATGTATTCTTGGTTGTCATTCTTTTGTTCAAAATCTCTAGTGGAAAATCTCAAATCATCTCTCAAAACCCACCATCATCACAAATTTTCCAATCTTATTTTTATTTCACATGTCCATTCTTATCTCCTAATAGCATTCAAGGTTCATCATGGTCAAGAGACCAATGGGCCTGTTCGCTGTTTTTGGAAGATGCTCTGTCAAATCTTTCCTCTGTGTCCTTGTCAATTCCTGATTCCTCACCTACACTCCTATTTTGGCAATGCTTGCTCAGGTCATTTTCTTTATTTCTTTCTTTACTTTTTTTTAATGAAATAACTGCCTTCAATTGTAAAAATATCAGCCCTAGTGCAATAATTGGTAAATTGCTTGAAGGCAAAGAGTGAATCTTCATTATCGCTGCCCGTAAGTGCCCAAATATTAGTCTAACTTTGGTTGTTAAAGGGAACAATTATAAGAGATAATGCTTCTTGAATATCTGGTATTTGCCAATTCTTTGTATATTATTTCTTTTAGTCCTCTCAATTCCAGAGAATTGTTAAATATTTATAACCTTGAAAATATTGCACAAACTAGTCTGTAGAGGCGTTAATTTAGGGCAAACCCTCTTGCATTGTCATGCTTTCTTCCCCAAAATCTTTCTAAAGCATGAGTTGAGAAACTTACTAAAATGTCCTTGTTTCAATATTAAACAAATGAGATAATTGCTGTAAGTATACTTGGGAGGTCTTAAAGGACTGTGAAAGAAAGAAGGGGAGAAAGAAAGGAGGAGGAGGGGGCGGGAAAGGTGAGGAGAGGAGAGGGTGGAAGGAGAGAAAGAAGAAAGGAGGAAGGAAAGGAAGGAAGGAAGGAAGGAAGGAAGGAAGGAAGGAAGGAAGGAAGACAGGCACAATCAGGAACAATGAATTACTTTCTTTCAAGGTTGTTTTCTTTTAAAGGCTAACACTGTTGCCTGAAAAGTGAGGATAATTATAATTACCTGTGAGGTTATTGTGAATCTTAAATGTGATTAGCTGGCAGAATACTTTGTACACAGTAAGCACAATATTTTTTATGGTATGAACGTCAACAACTGCCATTAGAATTGGTAAGGTGTACCATGCACATGAAAAAGATGTGATCTATATTTGGAAGCCAAACAGAAAATTAGAAATTAATACTGTTATGAGCATCATGTATATTTGTGTGTTCAGCATCTCTCTACTTTGCTCCCTTCTGGTAATAGAGGTGGCATGGGCCACCAGCTGGATTGACCAGAGTTTTTCCCTAGAGTTATAAGTGAAGCTGGCAGAGAAAAGACCTTTTGTCTTCGTGAAGTTTGGGGGGACCTGGCCTAGAACTAGGGTTGGAAGAGATCCATGCACAGAGATTGTTTTGGAGACAATGTAACAGATGCTTAGTGAAAGCAAAATGGAGGTGTATCTGGGTACATCTCCCCCTTCCCTTTGCTGTTTATATAATTGAATATGATCCTCTTTTTGACTTAAACTCATTGAAGTTGGGTCTTTGTCTCTTGCAACTGAGAGTTTTAATGAATACAAAAGCAATTTTGGAGCTACATTTATGTTTTCTCTTAAGGGACTTTATTCTAATTTTGCAAGAAACATCTGCCATTTATAACTTTTATCTCTGTGCAATTTATTTTAATGTGAAAACACAACTTAGAAATATTGCAAGTTTCTTCTCCATATTAATGAAATTGGAACACATACAAACACATAGTATTTAGATATTATTTTGTAGCTTTCTATAACAGCTGTTTGGTGCATTGTTATTTATTCAGTTTCTTTAGTAGAGTAACAGTAGCATACTTAAATGTAATTTTATGAGGTAGAGCATTAAAGCAAGTGCAGAGTTTTCAGTTGAATTTCAATCTGGCTTTCTTTCATGCAAACATGATCATTTTAGGAATTCCCCATGACACAGAACAGTGACTTGAGGGATTGGTAATTTAGAATAGTTTTTATGTTTCACTAATGCATTGAAAAAAAATTATCTCATTGTAGTTTTAATTTGCCTTTCTTTAATAACTAATTGAGCATCTTTTCATAAGTTTAATAAGCATTTATATATTTTCTTTGGTAAAAATCTATTCATACTTTTGTCCTTTTTTAAGTTTTTGAACATACTTGAATTTTATTTTAAAATTTTTATTAACACATATTAATGTACATATCAATGGGATTCAGCGTGATATTTCCATATGTGCATACAGTGTGCACTGATAAAAAATATCATCCATTATAAAAATCTAGATATTTTTATTCCTTTTTTCTATTGGTTTTATTTAATGATTCTTTGGTTTTGAACAGATTCAATATGGTCATGAGCGATATAGGCAGGAAATCTGGCAAATGTCTGGATTTCTGTACATGTACTGCAATGTCTATGCAACTGAAAAAGGGATGGTATTTAAACTTTTTTGTTGTCGTTGTTACAGAACTGAGGAAAAACTGATGACAAATGGTGGAACTTTGTAGAAATTTATGAGTGTGTAGAGACCACTGTGGAATGCTGAAAGACTGCATTTGCCAACAAGCATCATCACCATCAAGCCGAACAGGCGTCCTTGTTATTCTCCACAGGAATGCAATCCTGGAGAGAAACCAGCACACTACCCCAACTGCCCTAACCCAGGGACAGTTATTATTAAATACACACTAGTTCTCCCATAGTTAGAAGATGTTCCTGGATTTTACATGCACTATAATTTGTATTATAAAGAGAATTATTGAGCAACCTTTAAATTAGTTATCACAGTTAAATGATGATTGTGAAATGTTTTACTAACATAGAAAACCATGACATGGAAGATACCATACTTAAGTTATGTTCAATTCATTTCTAACACTAGAGTGAAGGTAAAGCATTCTTGTTCTGTTTGGACTGTTCCTCTTACCGTTGTTTAAATTCATCTTTGTTCTCTGTCCTGTGCTAAGTTATTTATACAAGACATCCAGTTCTCTGGAAGTAAGCTAGATTTTCAATTCTGGAAAAATCAGTAATGGTTATTTCTTTCAAGATTTGTATTTTTGTACATAGAGCAGTATAATCCCTGGATATTTCATTTCCTTAGATCTGAGATGGGACGTAGGAAATTGTTTATGTGAGTAGAGCTTCATGCGATTCCTAGGATCAGGCGAAATTGGGAAATAATGGTATAGCAGAACTCAGCACTGGGTGCCATAGCACATGCCTGTAATCCCAGCTATTTGAGAGGCTGGGGTAGGAGGATCATAAATTCAAGACCAACCTCAGCAACTTAGTGAGACCCTGTCTCAAAATTTAAAAAGGACAGGGGATGTAGCTCAGTGGTAAAGCACTCATAAGTTCAATCTCCAGCGCATCACAAAAAAAGAACAGGAACAAGAACTCAAGGGCACCATTCACATGAAACCTAATATTTGATGTGGAGCTTACAGACTGATGACAGCATATTATAAATTGCAACATGATCTAAAAATACATTAGATACTACTACTAATAATAATAATAATAATAACAATATTATTATTATTTCTGATCTTGAAATGAGAAAACTTCTTTTTTTGAGACCAGGTTTTATTAAGTTTCCCCTTTGGACTTGAACTCCTGGGCTCAAGCAGTCCTCTGCCTCAGCCTCCCAAATAGCTGGGACTAGAGGCTAAGAAAACAGAAGATGTTTTAAAGATCACTGGGCTGAGTTTTCTTCTGTAAGGGTCCTTGAGAGAATGCTCCAGACTTCCCAGCACATGAACCATCACACTGACTGAACAATTAATTGAATACTACTTAATAATATAACTTTGAATTTCTTGAAACATGTCTTATTTTCTAGTCCCTAATACACTATCTTACAAATTTCAAATATTCTGTAAAGAATATTCATTAACCACTTCTTAAAGTATGGTCTGCACACCCTTGGAAAATCTCAAATTCCTTTCTAGGAGTCCTCTAAATCAGGATTATTCTTATAATCATACTAAAACATCATTTGCTTTCTTAACTCTCTTGATTTCAGAAGTGGGAAGTGTTTTCCAGATGCTACATGATATGTTATAATATCATCATTCTCACAATTAATGGAAAGTGTTTCTTTTGTATCCTTGTGTTTTTTAGACCCTACTGAGGTAATAAATAATGGGATTAGGGCTTAAACATGTGCATTTTCAGAGATTAATTCAGTTTGTTCCTATATCTACCATATCCTTACTGGTTCTGTAGAGTTATATCTGCGTCTCTGTAAGTCCATTATGAACTAAATTGTTATTTTGAAATCCTCAAGTTTTCACTGCCCACTTGCAAAAATATAAAAAGTATATACTATTTGTATCATTTTGCAATAATTTTTTAAATTCGAAAACAATTTTAAGTTTGAAATTTGAATCTAAAGTGTTTTTTAAAACTTATTTTAAGGATTTCATATTTTATTCTAAAATAGAAATTACTCATAGCTTTTTTTTACATTTAGGAATGTAAAATTTCTTACATTTAAGAATGAATCCTGTAAACATGACTGAGTTTGCTCCAGATTCAGCACCAAATAAGTATCAAAGAGTTTTTTTTTTAATGTGAATACTTGGCAATAAACTTATTTCATGCTGAAATAGAGTATTGAACAACTTTCTTAATCTTGTGATTTATCTTGGAACAATTGCATTGACACTTGCACTAATGTTGCAAAATCACTGCTAACTAAAACTGCTTTTAACGTGGTAAGAATCAATGAAACAGCAATAAGTCATCTAGTTGTTATTGTATTTGTCTCTGCTAAATACTGGAAGAAAAACAAGCAGTTTCACTTTAAAATGGCCTCAATAAAACAATAAAAAATATTAATTTGATTGCATTTCAATCCATGAGGACACATCTTCCTAATATTTTTAATGATTAGTAATTACCCATAAAGTTATTCAATTATATATTGAAGTATCTTGGAAGTCTCCAGGAAAGAGTATATAGGCAAAATTGAAAGCTAAACTATCAGCATTATATTTATAAATTATGACCATCTTAGTTAGCAGGAGCTGCTATAACAAAATACCACTGACTGGGTGGTTTATACAACAAATATTTATTTCTTACACTTGTGAAGGCTGATAAGTCCAAGATTAGTGTTCAGGTATGATGAAGGCTCTCTTCCTGGCTTGGGATGGCTATCTTCTTGCTGTGTCCTTACATGACAGGGGCAGGGTGGAGGGGAAGTTCTTGTCTCTTATTCTGTCACACAGTCACCATCTTTGTGACCTCATCTAAACCATCTAAACCTATTTACTTCCCAAAGGCCACACCTCCTATACTATCACTCTGGGGGCTAGGGTTTCAACACATGAATTTTGAGTGGACACAAACTTTTAGTCCACAACAGTGTCAAGATGTACATAGCATAAAATTTACCATTTAACCATTTTAAATGCAAGTTAAGTCACATTTAGTACATTCACAATGTTATGCAAAGATCATCACCATCAATCTCTAGAACTTTTTCATCATTTCAAACAGAAAGTCTCTACTCATTAAGCAATAACTATCGATTCCCCAACCCACTCACTCTCAACCCTGGCTACCTCTATTCTACTTTCTGTCTCTTTGTCTTGTCTAGGTATTTCATTATGAGTGGAATCATACAATATCCATGCTTCTGTGTTTGACTTATTCAACTTAGGATAGTATTTTTCCAGGTTCACCTATGTTGTAGTATGTATTTGAATTTCATTCCATCTTATAATAGAATAATATTTCTATTTTATGCATATATACATAGTACCACAATTTGTTTATCCATTCATCTGATGGTACACAGGTTATTTCCACCTTTTGATTATTGTGAATAATTCTGCTACAAGTGTTAGTATGTTCAAGTTCTGCTTTCAGTTCTTTTGGGTATATACATAGAAGTAGGATTGCTAGATCATATGATAATACTATTTAACTTTATCAGGAACCACCAAACTGTTTTTCACAGCAATTGCAGCATTTTTTAATCCCAGTCATGCATGAGTTCCAGTTTTTCCACATCCTTTCCAAAACTTATTTTCCATTTTATTGATAACAACTATTCTAATGGGTGTTATTTATTGTGATTTTGATTTCTATTTCCCTCATGATGAAGTTGTGCATCCTTTTATGTACTTATTGCCCACGTGTGTATCTTCTTGGCAGAAATGTCTATTCAAGCCCCTTGTCTATGGGAAAGAGGTTGAAGTTTTGTATTTGAGTTGCAGCTCTTTACATATTCTGATATCAATCACTTATAAACTATATGTGACTTGCAAGTATTTTCTTCCAGTTTTGAGTTGTCTTTTCTCTTTGGATAGTGTCCTTTGGTGTACAGAAGTTGTTGATTTTGATGAAGTCAAATTTACCTACCTTTTCTTTGGTTGCTTATGCTTTTGGTTTTGTGTTCATAAACTAGTTGCCATTTTCAATTTCATAAAGGTTCTACATTTTGTTTTCTCCACCGAGTTTTATACTTTTAGCCTCTAACTTTAGGTTGTCAATCCATTTTGAATTAACTTTTACATGAGGTAGAAGTTAAAGGTTCAATAACATTCTTTTGCATGTGGATATCTGGTTTTCCTAGCACCATTCATTGAAAAAACTGCCTTTCTGCATTGAATGGTCTTGGTATCCTTGTCAAAATCAATTGGCCAAATATATGAATGTTTAATTGGTCTATATGTATGACTTATGCAAATAGTGTGCTAGTTTGATTATTGTAGCTTTGTAGTTTTGAATTTAGAAGAGTATAACTCCTCAAACTTTGTTCTTCTTTTTCAAAACTGGTTTGGTTATTCCAGATTCCTGTACTTCCATATAAATTTTGAGACACATTTTTCTATTTCTAAAAAAATGGGATTTTGATAGGAATTGTGTTGAATCTGTACTTTGGTTCAGGTGTAATGTTATCTTCATCATATTGTCTTCCAATTCATGAATATGGGATATCTTTCTGTTTATTCATGTCTTCTTTCATTTCTTTTGGCAATGTTTTGTAGTTTTTAGTGAACAAGTCTTTCACCTCCTTGGCTTCCTAAGTATTTTATTATTTTTGATGCTCCTGTAAATAGAATTATTTTCTTAATTTTCTTTTAAGGTCATTAATTGTTAGAGTAGAAACAACCAATTTTGTATGTTTTGTGTTCTGCAACCTTGATAAATTAATTAGATTGATTCTAAAAGTTGTGTGCCTGTATAATCTTTAGGGTTTACTAGGAGTTGGCTTTTTCATTTAAGGAAACATAATTTTATTTGAAAGCATGACTGAGAGACAAACTATAGTTTTTCAGCTTTGGTATTTGACAGGCATTTTCTGAAAAGTGGAATAAATAAATACAACTGTCATTTCATGAAAAACAAGAGACTATGTTTTTTGTTTGTTTTTTGGTTTTTGGTTTTGGGGTTTTTTTGCCAATGGGGGGAAAAATGCAAGCTTTAAGCAAAATTAATGTTTTGGAAAACTTGTATCTTCCATCTTGAGCTTGACAGTCTTCCCACTATGTAAAGCGTATTCTGGGGAGATCAGTGTTGATATTAATAAATGTGATTTTCCGGTATTGTACAATGAAACATTATAGAAGACTTTCAAAATCCAGTGAACCAATTTTTTTTTCAAATGACTGATACATGATATTACAAAATCATGTATAATGAAAACATTTATTCCAAGTCCACGACAGACTAAGGGATTGCAATGTAACAATATGAGAAGTTCATTGATTCAATGGTGTAGTCTAAGATTCTATATTGCAACTAACCTCCAGGAAACTATGAGGTGGGGAGGGAGAGGGAAAGTGCTGGGGAGTAATTTTGGCCAAATTATATTGTTGTATTGTGTGCATGAACAAATATGTAACAACAAACCCCACCATTATGTCTAACTATAATGCACTAATAAAAACGTGGGAAAAAATTACAAACCAACCTGCATCTTTGGGATAAACAAAGGAAAAAAATTTATCACTTGTTATCTTGTGGTGTCATTTCAAAGAAGAATGTCTACAATTTTCTGAATAGGTCTCCTCACTTTTCCAACTAAGTAACTGTCAGGCTGAGTTTTTTTTTTTTTTTAAACACTTCAAGCAAAACAACATATCACAAGAAACTGAATTCAAAAACAGATGTGAGAATCCAACTGTCTTCTATTAAGACAGACATTAAAGAGATCTGCAAAAAATGTAAAACAATGCTACTCTTCCCATTCCTGTATTTTTGGGGGGCAGGGGGACATAGTTATTTTCCACACGAAATGTTATATTATCACATAATGGAATTATTATTATGGTAAATGAATTAATAGATGATTTTTAAATTTTTCTGTGTTAATTTCAAGTCATAAATAATACATACAACCCACACAAACATAAGTTTTTTGAGGTGCTTAGCAATTTATTTTATTTTTATATTTATTGATACTGGGGATTGAACCCTGGGCGCTTTACAACTGAGCTACATCCCCAGCCATTTTTATTTTTTATTTTGAGACAGGGTCTCACTGAGTTGCTTAGGACCTTGCTCACTTGCTGAGGCTGGTTTCTAACTTGTGATCCTCCTACTCAGCCTAGGGAGTTGCTGGAATTACAGCCATGCACCATCACTCCTGGATTCTTGTTTGTTATGATTACATATGAATCTACAATTATCTCAAAATTCACCTTAAAGTAGAAAAAAAAATTACCTTCAACCTCCAGTGGACCTTTGAATATAAGGCTAGTTTCAAGTATCTCTTTCTTCACCACCTTTCTATCAATAAACACCACCAGCAGTAACAACAGTTAACATTTTATTGGGCGTTTGTTACATGACAAACTTTGTAGTACTAACTTTATGTACTGAGAACTTTAGAGTACGTCATTTCATCCTCATAACAATAACTGAATTCTACTTTCCATAGGAAGTAGCAGCCTTAGTCACCATGTCTCAACTTAATCATCATCCATTTACTCCCATTTCTTCCTTTAATAACGAAGTATCATGCCATCGACCAAGGGCAATCCTTTTATTTAAGCACTGGATCTCGGAATCCTAACTCCATCCAATATCCTAGTGTCCCCTCTTCCTATTATCCCCTCCCTTTCTATTATCCCTGTCCTGTTAGAATTCAGATATGTTCCTTTCCTCTCCTATCTTTTAATAAAGTATAATAAGGCTGGAGATGTAGCTCAGTGGTAGATCGCTTGCCTAGTAAGTGCAAGGCTCTGGGTTGAACCCCAGCACACCCAATAAATAATAAAATATCTACTAACGCTACCAATAAAGCCTTTTCACAACCTTGCTAAGCGTCAGCCATTTTCACACTTCTTTTCATAGGTGCACTTTTTAAGAATTGTTCACCTTTACAACTTCTACCTCCTAAACGTCCATTCTCTTCACAATCCACTACAACGTGGTTTCTGCTCCTTCTGTAAGACGCTTGACCTCTTTCCTGCAAATGACACCACGACTTTATTCCTTCATTTAAACTTTCTTCGGCTTCTCTGACATCATCACCCGTGATAGTTGAGGTAAGTGACACAGGGGACCTAAAAAGAGGGAAACGTTACAGTAAGTAGGACGTGTGAACGGCGAAGGAAGCAAAGGAAGTGGAGATTGCTACTTTTCAAGAGGGGACTTGGGAGAAAAGGAGCAAAAGGATCACACTGGGCCACAAAACAAAGTAACTGATTTTCACCCTCTCTCCACATCCTTAGAGAGCCGGTAGGTACTCAAGGCAAAGTCCGAGGACACTGAGCACATGACAAGCGGCGAGGGCTGACTGGCGATCTGCGAGTTGAGCCGGTTCTTAGGTTCGCCTGAGGCAAGAAGAGACCGGGTCGCCAGCGGAACCCCAACGCCGGGCAGAGGTTGCAACTCGACTCCTGGTGACGCGCGTGCGTGGTGGCGCTTCCGGCGCCGGCCGAGGTGCGGGTCGCTTCCTTGAGGTGTGGGGACGCTACAACTCTAGGGATCTTGCACGCGCTCCAGCTCTCGCCGCTGTAGCCCAGAGCCCCGAGGGCGGCGCGCGGCACCCGGGAGGCGTGTCGGAGGCTGGCTCTGGGTCCCGCGTCTCCTGCCCCGCCCTCAGTCCAGTGCTACTGAAAAAGTGAGAGGCAGGAGGAAAGATCCGGGTTTGATAGATTTCCCTGCAGATCTGGTGTGGTTGAACCCTGTGAACCCACATGTAAGAGAGGGGGAAAAAATGAAGAAATTAAGGCTCAAAGAACTAGAGAGTCGCCTGCAACAAGTGGATGGATTCGAAAAGCCCAAGCTACTTCTAGAACAGTATCCGACCCGGCCGCACATTGCAGGTAGGGCGGCTGGTTCACCATGCTCTAACTTCCGGAGGTTAGCCCTGTCCGCTTACTCCTTGATGGAAAAGAAACCTAATTTGGATAGACTGTCTATAGAGAAATTCCGCTTCAAGATCACGTGTCACTTTAGAGAGGCCTCAACACCGCAATTAAAGAGAGTCCCCCCAGCCATCCCAACACAGACACTTTATCGTTTTTCCCGTTTTGTTTTCTGTGAACTTCTTTAACCCTGAGCTTTTTTTTTTTTTTTTTTTTTTTAATCTGTGTTTGTTACTCTCATCGCATTATGAACTACTTGAGAGCAAGAAATTTGTTGGTCCTGTCCCCACCTGAATTCCCAGTGCGTAGAAGAGTTGCTGTACTAGTTAGGAGCTCAGTAAATATTTGCTAAGTAAAGATCAATTTCCTATTAGAATGAATTGCCAGGGATTGTAATTGCAAGGATTCCAATGCAATCCTTTGCCCTACAAATGAATACTAGAGTTGGCAGTGGAAGGACTGGAGCTTAGTCAAACCAGAGTAAGGCTGTATAAAGAGATGAGAACACGTTTCAATTTTAACACATTACCTGAGAATTCGCACTGTTGCTTGATGCCAGAAATTGACACAGAATACAGAAGAGAATATAGGAAGATCCATATTTAATAAATACATTAAAGTGGTTGGAAAACAGGAAAATTAATTTGCTGGGAACAAGTACAAGGGGGAATATTTTCCAGTTCCAAAATAGTTGTTTCTCAGTTGCCAGTGAGAACCATGGAGAATATATATATACCTGCACTTAACTCTAAAATATTGTTGTAGTCCCTACCACAAATCTACACAAAACTATTGTGCAAAACTGGGGAATGAAATAGATCAAACTTCTTCATGTACATGTAAATGTGTCACAATGAATCCCACTATTATGTGTAATTATAATATGCCAATAAAAATTAAACTGTCTAGGTTAAGACCAGTTTTCTTAGTTTATATAATGACTACTTACAGTCTTCTGGCTGTACGGTTTTAGGGTTTTTTAGTGAAATACAATTTTTTAAAAAGTAAGTTATTTCACACCTAGTTTGTAGCTTGCTCACTGGTGTGCTTCTTTTCAGATACTAGCTTAAAAGGCACTAACACCCATATCACACAGTCTGAAATGACCCTATAATTGTGTTTTTTAAATATATGTATTTAGTTGTAGGTGGACACAATACCTCTATTTTTTATTTTTATGTGGTGTTGAGGATCGAACCCACGGCCTCACACATGCTAGTCGACTGCACTACTACTGAGCCACAACACCAGCTGTATAATTGTGTTTTTAATAAAACCTCTGAATCCTCTGCCACTAGGGATGGCCAGTGGCCCTTGCTGAGTTCAGATATCCACAGAGAGATATAAGTGATGTTATTGATGCTGAACTTACAGTTAACCTTGTGTTCTTTCTCATCTCAGCAATCTTCTGCCCTGTTTCTCAGTTCTCTTATCAGTTATCATTTGTAGATTGTGAATATGTATCTGGAGTTCTATATATGTATATATATAAAAGGCATTTTTTGTAGATGTAGGAGCTTATGATACCTGTATTCTGATGACAAACATTGCAAAAAAGTTCTGTTTCCCTTTAGTGCTAATGCTTGTTTGATATTAGTGGTTCTTGGACTTGTAGACTTTCCACATTAGTAAACTTTTAAAGCTGACTGATACAAGGCTGCCAAACTTACATTGTGACAAGGAAGGATATTTATAAATCTATTTACTTGTACTATTCTTTTATAAAAACAATATTTCAGCATCAACAAAAAAACTGATACACATAGAGCAATGTTTTGAATAGGCGGCTGAGGAAAAATGAAACATCTTGACTTTATCTTCCTCATTTTACTTGAGATACTGGTGACAGTTTTGTCATTCTTGGCATTGTCAGCAGAGACAGGTTTTTGGGAACCTCTGATAGGTGTTATCCTCCTCTTTTTTTTGTTGTTGTTGTTTGTTTTTGTTTTTTGATACAATAGCTTTATTTTTATGTAGTGCTGAGGATTGAACTCAGGGCCTCAGGAATGCTAGGTGAGCCCTCAACCACTGAGCTACAACCCCAGCCCAGTGGTGTTATCTTCCTTTATGGTGCTTCTTACTCTGTACCAAGTTATCTATCTTTCTTTCTTTCTTTCTTTCTTTCTTTCTTTCTTTCTTTCTTTCTTTCTTTCTCTTTTTTTAAAATAATATGGAACACTTATTTGTACAAATTAAATGTTAGTCATAGCTTACTTGTTCCCTAATATGTTTTTTTAAATTGTGTTTTAGCATGTATGCTTTACACAATCCATAACACATATGATGACATTGAAAATAAAGTGGTTGCAGACCTTGGATGTGGTTGTGGAGTGCTTAGCATTGGAACTGCAATGTTAGGAGCAGGGTAAGTGGTCCAATTTATACTATTTGGGTATGGGCTGACTTAATTAGAAGAGTAAATAGGATCAACTGAATTGTGTTCATGGGACTCTACATGATGAGATGGGGGACCAATAATCTAATACTGAGTATATTTTGTGCAGAATATAAAAAACTGTGTATTTGTTTATTTATAAGATGTGAATAAAGACAGTCCTAGAGGTTCAGGAGGCTGAGGCAGAAGGATTCCAAGTTCAATGCCAGCCTGAGCAATTTAGCAGAGCCCTCAGCAACTTAGAGAGACCCTGTCTCAAAATTTTAAAAAGGACTGGGGATGTGACTCAGTGGTTGAGAACCCCTGGGTTCAGTCAACAGAAAAAAAAAATAGAAAAAAACAAAAATGGAGTAAACAAAAAGTATAACAGAAGCAGTTCCTTTTATACAAACCTGAGTTTCCAACCCCTGCCAGGTTGGGAAATCATGAAATCATGCTGTTAAAAGTTATACCCAGTCTTATTTTTGTCAACTGAGTTAAAAAAGCACAAGTAAAATAACTACTTTTGTTTTGTTTTGGGAACTATAAGATGCCAATGTTCGTGTTTTGCATTTGTAGGTTGTGTGTTGGATTTGACATAGATGAAGATGCACTGGAAGTATTTAATAGGAATGTGGAAGAGTTTGAGTTAAAAAATGTGGATATAGTTCAATGTGATGTATGCTCATTATCCAACAGAATGTCTAAGTCATTTGATACAGTAATAATGAATCCTCCATTTGGCACCAAAAATAATAAAGGTTAGTAACAAGAATTAGATGTACTGGTGTATTAATAGAAAAGCAAGTTTGTTTTTTAAAAATTTTTTGTAGTTGTAGATGGACAGAAGGCCTTTATTTTTTTATTTTTATTTTTTGTGTGGTGCTAGGGATCAAATCCAGTGCCTCACACATGCTAGGCAAGTGCTCTGCCACTGAGCTACAGCCCCAGCCCTAGAAAAGTAAGCTTTAAAGAACATTTTATCATTGACTGGACTAAGTGATTTTTATCACTGTTCATTAAATAAACCAGTCTCCTACCTGTATAGCTATTATAATTTAAATTTCAGTTTTTAGGAATTGAATTTTTAATCTTTGTTTTTACAAATTTGTATTAAGTAAATTTTCATCATTTATGATTAATATATGGGATGATTTGCCCAACCTTTATGAATGATTATGAAACCTATAAAGGATTTTGTACTTTTAGAATGTCTTTGTTTTTCAGGGGATGATGCTGGGAATTAATCAGAAAACTTCACTGATGCTAAGCACACATTCTTACCACTGATCTATATCCCCTGCCCCTAAAACCTGTTTTTAATGTTTTAACACACCTGAGGGGTTCAGAATGTGCTCACTGGTAAAAGTGACTCACTGTAGCTATTAATTTTATGTGTACTGTGGGCAAGGAGGGTAGGAAGTCAATAAAAGAAGAAAAACACATGCATACTTTAAAAAGGACCCCCACCCCACCAAGAGGATTCTGGATACTACTTTATGTGTTCCCTTCTTACCGTTTTGAAAGTCATTTTGGAATATAATATTAAAATTAAAGTATTACTTTAGCTTTATTTTTTAACCAAGACAGTATAATTCTGGTTTTATTTCATCAACCATTACAGAATATTTTGATATTTATTTGTACCCTGACTTAATGCATAAAGAATTTGAAGTGCCTATTTTGGAGTTTGGGAAAAAATGATTCTAAATTCTATTTATCTAATTTTCTACTTTGATAAAAGGTACATAATGTAAGTAAGAGTTTCCTTGTTTTTTTTTTTTTTTCCTCTTTTCATAGGGACAGATATGGCTTTTCTAAAGACTGCTTTGGAAATGGCAAGAACAGCAGTATATTCTTTACACAAATCTTCAACTAGAGAAGTAAGTTCACATCACCATGATATTTTAGGTCATTTATTTTAAAATTTGTGACAGTTGTTTTAAGGACTTGATGTGAATGCTAAATTACCACAGTGCCTATTTCTCCTGATCTTTTGACATTTAGCGCTTAGAAACTGAATTTTCCCTTTAAGGAACTATCATCTATGACTAGCTTTTTTTAAAAAAAATTATTTATTTTGTATTTTTAATTTATTTTATTTTTTTCATACATGTGTATAGGGTAATAATGTCTGTCTCATTCTGTCTTTCCCATCCCCACCCCCTCACCAGCCTCCACTCCCTTCTACATAATCCAAAGTTCCTTCATTCTTCCCTACTCACCTCTCAGTATGGATCAGCATCCACTGGCAGAGTAAACATTCGGCCTTTGGGTTTTTGGGATTGGCTTATTTCACTTATCATGATATTCTCCAACTCCATCCATTTACCTGCAAATGCCATAATTTCATTCTTTAAGGCTGAGTTCCGTTGTGTATATGTACCATATTTTCTTTATCCATTCATCTGTTGAAGGGCATCTAGGTTGGTTCCATAGTTTAGCTATTGTGAATTGAGCTGCTACAAACATTGATGTGGCTGCATCACTATAGTATGCTGATTTTAAGTCCTTTGGGTATAAACCAAGGAGTGGGATAGTTGGGTCAAATAGTGGTTCCATTCCAAGTTTTCTGAGGAAAACTGCTTTCCAAAGTGGTTGTACCAATTTGCAGTCCCACCAGCAATGTATGAGTGAACCATTTTCCCCATATCCTCACCAACATTTAGTGTTGCTTGTATTTTTGATAATTGCCATTCTGACTGGAGTGAGATGAATCTTAGTTTTGATCTGCATTTCTCTAATTGCAAGAGATAATAACATTTTTCATGTTTGTTGATTGATTGTATTTCTTCTTCTGTGAAGTGTCTGTTGAGTTCCTTTGCCCATTTTATGATTGGGTTATTTGTTTTTTTGGTGTTAACTTTTTGAGTTCTTTATATATCCTGGAGATTGGTGCTCCATCTGTGTAGCACCTGTGGTAAAGATATTTTCCCATTTTGTAGGCTCTCTGTTCCTTTGCAGAGAAGAAGCTTTTTAGTTTGAATCCATCCCATTTATTGATTTTTAATTTTACTTCTTGTACTTTAGGAGTCTTGTTAAGGAAGTCAGGTCCTAAACTGACATGATGAAGATTTGGGCCTACTTTTTCTTCTATTAGGTGTAGGGTCTCTGTTCTAAAATGCCTAAGTCCTTGATCCATTTTGAGTTGATTTTTGTGCAAGGTGAGAGAGAGAGAGGTTTAATGTCATTTGTTACATGCGGCTTTCCAGTTTTTCCAGCACCATTTGTTGAATAGGCTGTCTTTTATCTAATGTACATTTTTGACGCCTTTGTCTAGTATGAGGTAACTGTATTTATGTGGGTTTGTCTCTGTCTTCTCTTTTGTACCATTGGTCTATGTGTCTATTTTGATGCCAATACCTTGCCGTTTTTACTGTTGCTCTGTGGTATAGTTTAAGGTCTGGTATTGTGATGCCTCCCACTTCACCTTTTCTTGCTAAGGATTGCCTTGGCTATTCTGGATCTCTTGTTTTCCTAAATGAATTTCATGAGTGCTTTTTTTAGTTCCATGAAGAATGTCATTGGGATTTTAATAGGAATTACTTTGAATCTGTATAATACTTTTGGTGGTATGGTCACCTTGACAGTATTAATTCTGCCTATCCTAGAACATGGAAGATCTTTCCATCTTCTAAGGTTGTCTTCAATTTCTTTCTTTAGTGTTCAGTAGTTTTCATTGTAGAGGCCTTTCATCTCTTTTGATAGATTGATTCCCAAGTATTTTATTTATTTATTTATTGCGGCTACTGTGAATGGGGTAGTTTTCCTAATTTCTCTTGCAGTGGATTCATCGCTTATGTATAGAAATGCATTTGATTTATGGGTATTGATTTTATATCCTGTTACTTTGCTGAATTCATTTGAGTTCTAGAAGTTTTCCGGTGGAATTTTTGCAATCCTCTAAATATAGAATCATGTTGTCGACAAATAGTGATAGTTTGAGTTCTTTTCCTATTTGTATCCCTTTAATATCTTTTGTCTGTCTGATTGCTCTGGCTAATTTCCAGGACAATGTTGAGTAGAAGTGGTGAAAGAGGGTATCCCTGTCTTGTTCCAGGTTTTAGAGGGAATGCTTTCAAATTTTCTCCATTTAGAATGATCTTGGCTTGGGCTTAGGATAGATAGCTTTTATAGTGCTGAGATATGATCCTACTATCCCTAGTTTTTCTAGTGTTTTGAACATGAAGAGGTGGGTATTTTGTCAAAGGCTTTTTCTGCATGTGACTAGCTTCTTTCATCAAAAATTTGTTCAAACAGAACTGTTACCAGGAAAAGTACTAGAATTCAGGAGTAGAGAAGTATGATATAACTAGGGTTACAATATGTTCTGGTTTGCCTGGGTAAGTTCTGGTTGATTAATGCCTTTCCTCCCATTGTCACTGTGTGGTCTCACTGCAGTTAAGAGAGGTATTAAGTCCTAGTTTTTAAAACTGCTAAGCCTATTGGGAGGCTGAGTCAGGAGGATCGCGAGTTCAAAGCCAGCCTTAGCAACTTAGCGAGGCCCTAAGCAACTCAGTGAGACCCTGTCTCTAAATAAAATACAAAATAGGGCTGGGGATGTGGCTCAGTGGCCAAGTGTCCCTGAGTTCAATCCCTGGTTCCAAAAAAAAAGCTAAGCCTAAAGTAAAATAATTCTGTTCAAAAGCCACATATTTCACTATTATTTTTGCCAGCACATAATGTGGGGGTCTGTAAAAATGTGTTATAGGAAATTAAGGGGAGGGGCTGTACTTTTTTCCTTGTCAATATAACAGTGATTAAGAAAGAACTCAAACTCTAGAACCAGATTGCACTGGATTTAAGTCTAAGCTCTGCTGCATCGCAACTATGTTTTTGGTGGAAAGCCACTTGAGCTTGTTTCCTCATCTATGCTAACCTATACTCTTAAAGAACTTAGTATGCTATAATTGGTATAATTTTGAACATTAAATGAGTTAATATTTACAAAGCACTTAGATCAGAGTCTTGCATGTCTACTTGTATGTTGGCTATTATTTAAATCATTTTTCTATTAAGAGATTTTAAAGTAGCCTTGTAGGAAAAATATTTATTCATGAATAGTGCATAAGAACCCAGTTGAAAATAATAAATTCTAGAGATATGGTAATTTAATAACCCTTTTAAAAAGTATAAGATCCAATGGCTAAACAGAAATACACTAACAATGCATAGTCGTACATGTAAGCAGTCAACAGAATATATCATCTCTACTGGTATATCTTAATATATGAAAGCAAATACTAGTACATATTGCTGTCCAGAAAAGCTTTAAATGAATAAAAGTTTTAAATAGTAAATTAATAACTAATATTTAATAAATCTTTGTGAAGTTGTTCAAGAATTTTAGACCTATAAATCTCTAACATATTTGTTACTATATATAGCAGCATAGTTCAAAACACTAACCTCAAACAGTTTAGCTAGACCCTGTCTCTAAATAAAATATAAAAAAGGTCTGGAGATGTGGCTCAGTGGTTAAGTGCCCATGGGTTCAATTCCCAGTCCCAAAAAACCACTAGCCTTATTAACAATGAGGAAACTGAGGCACAGACTGAGTAATTTGCTCAGGGTTACATAGCTAGTTAAGCAGCAGTTCTGTAGTTTATATGCAGGCAGTCTGGTTCTAGAGACTATGCTCTTAACTACTATGCCATATTGCCACTGAATTGCTCATGGACGTGGTCTCTTGCTAGTTTCCAGGATAGGCAGCTGTGTTGATGAAGTAATGATAAGAAATCATGAGTGCATTATGTATTTTGATAGATTTCTGAAAGTTTACCACTTGAATCTATATAATTTGACTCAGATTATTAAATATACTGAAGTGACTTGATTACTGATTTTCAAAACATTCATCTAGTTGTAACTTTTGAGTCTAATTTCTAATTAAATTTTAAGCTTAAAAACAATCTAATACTAATAACGAGCAGCTTTAAAAATTTATTTAAAAATGAGCTCACATAAAAATGTTATTTGTTTAGCATGTTCAAAAGAAAGCTGCAGAATGGAAAATCAAGATAGATATTATTGCAGGTAAGATGAATCTTAACCCTAATTATCTAAGAGCAAACTGCATTAACCTAACCAGAATTTTTATTCAGGTGCTAAGGAAATGTACTATAGAATGTTTTTCAGTGGGGCAAAATGTGAATGATTGGTAATGAATTGTGTGCTTGTCTGTCCCAATTTATCCATTTTACTGAAAATTTCTATTAGCACTCAGATAATTTGTAACTCCAGGCCCAGACTATATCATCCAGTGATTAAAAACATAGGGTTAGAATTGATCTCGATTTGAAATCCATTCATGGAAAATGCCACCAGGTTGTGCCTAATTAACCTTTTTTCAATTTTCTAATTACCTACAGGTAAATAATATTGAACTTTTTCTTTCTGGTGGGAGATAAGTATAAACATCTACATCATGAGCTCACAGTTGATTTTTTTTTTTGACAATAGTGGGGCTTGAACCCAATGCCACAGAGCTATATCCCCAGCCCTTATTTTCAAGACAGGTTCTAAGTTGCTGAGGTTGGCTCAGCCTCCCAAGTCACTGGGGATTACAGATGTGCACCACCACATCAGCTGTTTTGATATATTTTTCACTACATAAGGTAACATTCACAATCACATGGGAAAAACATAACAAGAAGCTAACTATAACCCAAATAATTTGGAAAAACCTTGAAATAAGAGTGTAGTAAGAAGATGGCTATGTAGCTCAATGATAAGTTTGCAGCATGTGCAAAAGCCTTGGGTTGAATCCCCAGTACCACACACAAAATAAAAGTTCAATGAAACATGTTTTTGACCATGAATAAACTTACCATGAATTGGTCCTTGGTATTAAAATATCTAACTAGATATATATTACTGTTTATAATTAGTCATGGAATATTTAAAAGATCTATTAGTCTTCCTACGCTATTATCATTCCTCATGAAGTTTTAAGGTATTACAATACGCAATATAGAGCACTTTTGAACAGTCACAGTATTTTAATATGCCAGAGCCTTGCTGCTCCAAACCTTATCTTCAGATCATCAGCACTGACATTCCTGAAAGCTTAAGAAAATTTAAGGCTCCACTCAGTGCTGAGTTACAATCTGCATTTCAGTGAGATCCCAAAGTGATTTGATGGCACATTAAAATTTGAGAGCTATGACTCTAGGGTTAAAATCTATGTTGCAAAATATGAAGGATAAGCCGGGCTTGGTTGCACACACCTGTAATCTCAGCAGCTCGGGAGGCAGAGGCAGGAGGATCGTGCTTTCAAAGCCAGCCTCAGCACGGGCAAGGTGCAAAGCAACTCAGTGATACCCTGTCTCTAAATAAAATACAAAATAGGGCTGGGGATGTGGCTCAGTGGCCGTGTGCCCCTGAGTTCAATCCCTGGTTCCAACAAAAACAAAAACTATGAAGGATAGGTAACTGATTGTTAACTTTCTAAAACAGATCAGTAATAAGAATACAGTTTACATTATTTAAAGAATATGAAAAATAGGTTATTTTAGAAATTAGAAAAATAGGAATGTAGTATCATTACTAAAATCTGTACAAGAAAACTTTGAAATAAGCAGTCTAATTATAAGTAAGCTACAGATTACCATGAAATTAAAAATAGAAAGGTTTATCACATTCATGACATTGATTTTCCACTTGTTATTTTTCTAACCCTTTTTCTGTAAAATCAAATGTTGGAAGAGATGGGTTAAACCAGCAGAAACACCTTGCCCAATTTGCCATGTCACTCTTGGGGAAATACCAAGTCAGTACGTGGATAAGTTAAAGTAATGTCAGTAGGCTTACCAGCATTTGGAACTTTCTTAGTTTTGCTTTTAGTTAAGGGTGGTAAACATTTGGAAATGTCATTTTTATTCTTACCTGTTGTTTTTTAGAACTTCGATATGACCTGCCAGCACTATACAACTTTCATAAAAAGAAATCAGTAAGTCTCTTGATTCTGGCCTGTCTACATTCAGCTTTGAAGGGCTGGAAATATAGCTCAGTGGCTCGATTAAATAGAATTAAGAGTGAATGCCCAGCATGCATGAAGCCCTGGGTTGATTCCCAACACTGCAAGGAGAGATGGATAGAAAGACAGTGAAGGGAAAACCTTTGCAGTAAGTAATTGTTTCCACAGTTATTAAGTTGCCTGGGTAAATACAGAAAGCCAGCCTGGGAAATACATTCACTGTGGGAAGGGCCCATAATCAACAGCTAATACTCTTTTTAAGTTCTTTCTCAAACACTTTGGGGGCACAAAAAAGAAAAATAAGTTTTTGCTCTTTTTATATAGTATATATTTTATTAGTTTGTACTAATACATTCTCATATTACAAAGGCAATTTAGTGGAAGAAATTTCCTTTTGATATTTGAATCTTCTGAAAACAAACAGAACTATACATTTTAAAAAAACAAAACAAAATACCCTCACTTAGATATCAGAAAAAAAGACAAGTTAAACAAAAATTTTTCCTTTTTTACAGGTGGACATTGAAGTGGACCTAATTCGGTTTTCTTTTTAAAAGCCTCCAAAGACAAAAAGCAGCTTAAAACCTAACTACAATGAATTAAAAAAAAAAAAAGAAAAAAGTAACTACTGGTCTCCGGCACCATTTTCTGTTTTCTGTTGCTTTGATGCAGGCTCTTCTTTGTCTGTTTCTTCTCTTGCTCTTTTCACTGTTCCTAAATAATAAAACAATTAATTTTTAGTGAATTTTAATGTTGAGCACAATTAATAAAACATCTTGTCTTCCACTTGTAAAACAGCACAACCAAGGTAAATCATAATTCAAGAATGTCACTTATACAGAAGTTAAAAAACATATCTCTTACGAGTAATTTCTCATAAAACTACCAAATGACTTAGAAAAAAACTTACCTGCTGCACCATTTTCATCACGGTCTTCATCGCTATCAAATTTTGTTTTCTTGCCCTGAAACTGTACTTTTCCTTTAGACCCAGGCTGGGCAGCTTTATTACCCTTTCCTTTTCCTTTAAATCTGCGACCTGTAGAGGCATAACTGAGAACTTAGTGAAGAAAATACTTTACGTCTGTTGTGTTTTTGAACACTGACTAAATTTTTACTCAAGTCAGTAAAATAATGGAACTATTAAAGGAAATATCAGAATAAATGACCTTTTGACTTCCATTTGTTTAGGGATTCTTGTTGGTCTTCTATGATTTTTTTCAAAGCTGCTTTTTCCACCTCTCCTTCTAGTACTTCCCAAGTCACTTCTTTGTTCCTTAATTGTAGGTTACCATTGTTGGCATCTTTGGCTTTATCCAGTGCTTCCTTGGCTTTTTCTTTAAAGAGAATAATTCCCTAACCAAGTACAAAAAATGAAAATTAAACCCTTAGTTTGTAGTCCCCCAATTAAATTTTTTGTTCATAGTAACTTTTTCCTACCCTGCAATTCCTCTATGTCATTACTAATATCAATGAATTTTACTGAACCAAAAGCTATTCAGAAAAAATCAGATCACATCACTGATGTGAATAACAACAAAAAGTAGATGGTTAAGTATTTTAATCCACACAATTTAAAAATTGTTTTCTACCAATTTTATCTTCTAAAAGATAACTTCAAACTAAGCACCAAAAAGTATATGAATGTTTCCAAACCTCCTTTGCTCCTCTGACAAAGTCTATCCATTTTATTTCACCATGATTTGAAAAAAGGATGTGCAGATCTTCTCTACAGGTCTGATCATCTAAGTCACCTGAAAATTTCAGCAAACATCCGATCTTTTCTTCTAGAGATTTCTATGGAAATACACAAGGCAATCAATCAAAAAAGTTTCTTACCACATATCAGAAATGACTCAAACCACTCTGTACCTTTAGTAGAAACCAAAATGCTATTTTAATGTCGTTTAAGTGTATTCTCCTTTGTTATTCTTTACAACTGCTTCTGATTTTAACTTTATTTCTTTTATAAGTGACATTTAGCTATGAACTATACAAACCTGATTAATAAACTTGGGACAATAATTTTAGGTAATATAATTTCTATATTACTTTAATGAAATGATAACCATAGATGTGCTTACATATTTTCTTTAAAACGTCCTCAGACATGTTGGGGACTGTAGCTCAGTAGCAGAGCATGTGCTTAGCTTATGCATGATCCTGGGTTTAAATCCCCAGCACTACACACACAAATTCTCAAAACTTTTAAAAGTTATTCTAACTTATAGATGTATTAGATATCAGTACTATATACTTACCATTTCAGCATCTTCTGCTAACTTTTGTTTTTCTTCTTGCTCTCTACAAACAAACATGATTTAATTATAATTTCCCCACCTACTATATAAAATTCAATCTTAATAAGCTAATCATGACCACTAAGCTACTTAATTACCAAAGCCAGTTCTTAGGTTTTCTGATTACCCAGTGCTAGACTACCATGTAATAGGGCCTCCAAAGTAATAAGCCAGCTTAAACTGTGTTTCAAGCCTGTTTCCAAGCTTTATGTAATTCAAATATGTCACAGTTAGTTCAATATACTTACTGCTTAGCTCTTAACTTAGCTTCCACTTTATTTTGCTTTCTTTCTTCATTTTTCTTTGCAAAGTAATCTTCCCTACAGAACGCAAAAGTACAAAGGCCAAGGTCATGAGAACAAAGGTAAGACTGCAAATTATTTGGAATGATTTAAGATGTGGCACAGCAAGGAACGTCACATTTTCTACCAAGGTAATCATCTAAAAATTTATAATATGTGAAGCAAGTTAATTTTTACATAACAGCTTTATTATGATAAAATTCACCTTTTTAAAGTGTACCTTCAATGTTTTAACATACTCAGAATTGTGCAACGATCACTAATTATAGACATTTCGTGAACCCCAAAAGAAACCACATATCCCACTATCCAGTCTTGAGTTAGTTTTTACTTATCACTCCATGAATAGAAAAAAAGGTCAGGAATCACATAAATAACGTTTCATAGTTTTCTATAGTTTTAATTTCACAAAAGGTGAAAAATCTAAAATTCCCAATACCCAAGAACACTACCCAGCAATTATGAAAATTACATTAAAAATTTAATTTTGACTATTTAACACTGATAGCATGCTTTATCACAGTGGATCTCTAAGTCAAATCAGGTTTAATACAGCGTTTAGAAGACTATATAATGCAAAAGTGGGACACTATGGCCCTACCAACTAACTTTATCATGAAAATGCTCCTGGTTCATCATTTTAAAGACATATGTACACGCTAGGATGTGATTCAAGTCTCCACCCTTTGTACTTTATAAAAACATATTCTTATAATAGAATATGAAATAGAGGAACAGTGATTTATTCAACTGCACAAAAAGTCCAACTTTAGTATTCAGCCTGATTGTAAATTTTAGATGCAAAGTAAGCGCTACAACTTAACTTTCCTTCTTAGTTGCTAATAGTGAAAAGGTACTAATAAACACTGTCTTATAGTCCCAAAGGACAAGTATACTTCCCACTGAAAAAATTTCAGGCATTTCTCAAAGAATTCCTAAGAATACCAAAGTACTAGCCTAATTGGGGGAGAACAGTCCATGATCCTTATTCCAGTGTGTCAATCAATTCAAAGTAAGAAACCAGAAGAAACAACAGTAAAATTACATACTTAAAAAGTATTAGCAGATCTGTGTCTTTGTACTTTTGGCCAGGGGTCTCTACAAACTTCTTAGCAGAGTCAATGCTATCAAACACAGCAAATATTGATCCCTAAAAAAAGGGAGGAAAAGATTTAAAGTTATGTCCCATATATTTTACAACTACAAAAAGCCTATAATCATACAATCATACCTTAAATGCCTTATGCAATGTTCTTCGCATCTGAATATTCAATACTTGACCTTTATCTTCTAACCATTCTTTTATGTCATCAAGGGTTGCATCAGTTGGGAAGCCTTTCTGTAAAGTGGGAATATATGTTCAAATAAGGTCAACAATTCCCCCAAAGTTATAATTCATTTTATCTTGAAATGCAGCCTGGATCCACATTATTTCTTTTTTCTTTTTTGGAACCAGGGATTGAACTCAGGGGCACTCAGCCACTGAGCCACATTCCCAGCCCTATTTTGTATTTTATTTAGAGACAGGGTCTCACTGAGTTGCTTAGGGCCCCTCTAAGTTGCTGAGGCTGGCTCTGAACTCGCCATCTTCCTGCCTCAGCCTCCCAAGTGCTGGGATTACAGGCGTGCACCACCGCACCCAGCTTCTCTATTTCTTTCTCTTCCTATCTCAATTATTTAACAGCCTTATTCTCCAGTGCAATGAAAGTGACTCACCTGATATGTGTTTTAAAATAATTAAGTTGGAACTAAGAAAAAAATATTACATGTTAAACAGTGCTAAATTTCAATAATGGTACATTACACTATTCAACCTACTGTAACTTTCTGAAACTTTCCATAATCAACTATTAAAATTAACACACTAAAGAAAATTCCTGTAGAGTTTAGTTGTTGATAAGTAAAATGAATTGATGATATGCATTGGGAATTTCAAATATGGCAAAGATTTTATCAAATGTATTGAGTTTTTTTCATTTAAACTCTCAATATTTCAATTAGGTAGAAAATATTCATATTTATGAAAATACAGTTTAGAGAGGTTAAGAACACTGCCAAAAATATATAGTGAGGCAACTTGTGAATCCTGAGCCCTTATTTAATCCACTGTTTTCTAAGTAAATATAAGATATTCAATGCACTAAAGACCCACTTACAATATAAACAGATCTGTTTTTTACATCATTTTTATACTCATCAGTCACTTCTGGGAGGGGTTTGCTTGGAGATCTTCTGATTTTAGTTTTGTCTTCACTGATTTCCATAAGTTCTGCCTTAGATTTGCTCAAGGCTTCCACAATTACATTGAAGTCTGTTGTTAGGCGATTTAACCTGAAGAATATATACATAACAATGTTTGGGGGTGGGCAAATAGCTCAGCGATAGAGGGCTTGCCTAGCATGAATGAGGCTCTGGGTTCAATTTCCAAAATGCAAACAAAACAAAAAGATTTTTTACCTGTTGAATTTTATCATTATTTCCAAAGGTACCCAGCCTTCATCCAACTTGATCTGTTCCTTTAAAAATTTGTCTCGTGGCAAATTGAAGTCTCCAAAATAATACTGTGAGATAATTACAATACATTTCAGATTTCAGAGCACTGATAATACTAAGTCCAATCCTGGAATTTTTTTTAAACTACCATTACACTACCAACTTCTGTTCTTTAAAAATGCATGTCATAACTTATAAGAAGCAACAACCATTCTTCCTAAATTTACTATAATGAAATGTTTATAATACAAATTTATAAAAAAGGTAAAATTAAAGCATCAATTACTGAAACAGTGTAATTAACAGATGTGTCAATATTTGAAATATATTTAAAGACAATTATATGGTGCTAGAGCTGTAGCTCAGTGGTAGAGTGCTTGCCTAGTGTGAGGCACTGGGTTCAAACCTCAGTACCACATTAAAAAAAAAATAAACAAATAAAATAAAGGTATTGTGTCCATCTACAACTAAAAATATTTTTTAAAAAATGACCAATTAAAGCCAGGTGTGGTGGCACATGCCTGTAATCCCAGCGGCTCAGGAGGCTAAGGCAGGAGGATCACAGGTTCAAAGCCAGCTTCAGCAACTTGGTGAGGCCCTAAGCAACTCAGTGTGACCCTGTCTCTAAATAAAATACAAAATAGGGCTGGGGATGTGGCTCAGTGGCCAAGTGCCCTTGAGTTCAATCCCTAGTTCCTCACCCCCGCCAAAAAAAAAAATAATAATAATAATTAAACGAACAATCTCATTTTTAATCAGTGTGGAAAGAATAGACTGTTAAATGAAAAGAACTGGAATAAACTGGTTAATCGCTCTAATTTTTAAAAGTTAAAAAAATAAGTGTTCATCTAATTTAAGCATGGAGGCACTCAATTTAAATGCAAAGAAGGGATGTAGTTCAGAAGTGGTTAAGAGTGTTAAATACTTAGCATGTGCAAGGTTCAATTCCCAACACCAAGAAAATAAAACAAAAAACAAAAGCTGGGCATGCACACCTGTAATCCCAGTGGCTTGGAAGGCTGAGGAAGAGGATCACAAGTTGAAAGCCAGCCTCAGCAATTTATTAAGTTGCCCCCTAAGCAACTTGGCAAGACTCTATCTCTAAATAAAATACAAAAGGGCTGGGGATTTGGGTCAGTGGTTCGGCACCCCTGGGTTTCATCCCTGGTACCAAACCAAACCAAACAAAAAAATAAAGAAAAAACACAAGTATGACTATTTGGAATGTCAAAAGTAGCATGAAAGGAAATGTAATTTAAGGTTCTTGTAAACTCAGGGGAATGAAGGGGGGAAGAAAAGTGAACAGTTACAGGAAAATAAGGACATTAAAAAAATTTTTAAAAGTCTGTCACATCATGTATAACCACAAGAATGGGAAATTATACTCCATGTATATATGTTAAAATACATTCTACTGTCATGTATAACTAAAAAGTATGTGTGTACTATAAACAAAAATCCAACCTCATTATTAAGCAAAGAAATACAATGAAAAGCAATGAGAGCATTTCCCTCCCTAACAAATTGGCTAAAATTCTAAAAAAAAACAAGAAAACCTAGCATTGGTCTAAACACAGAGAAATGATCATGCAGGCAAAAATGTTAACTGGCAATATCAAAACTTTAAAAAATGTATATAACACAAGTCAAAACAGCTCCTTGTAAGAATTTTATCTTGAGAGTAATCAGTAAGCACGTCTACTAAAATTCATATGAAGAATATTCATGGCAGGCATAATGGCACATGCCTTAATTCCAGCTACTGGGAAGGCTGAAGCAGAATGATCACAAATTCAAGTCCAGCCAGGGCAACACAGGAAAACTCTATCTCAAAATCAAAATTTACAAGGGCTGGAATGTAGCTCTGTGGTAGAGCAGTTGCCTAGCTTGCATGAGGGCCTGATTCATTCTGCAGTACCAAACAAAACAAATCATAAAACTATTACAGTTAAAATTTAGAAAGATCCTACATATTAAGGAGGGGAATGAATAATAAATTACTGATAGCATAAAACTTTATTCCCCAAAACACATCCAATGACTGGTGGGAAGAAAAAGAAATAAAAATCATATAAGGTATATATCAGACTGGGGGGGAATGTTTAGGAAACCTCTGTACTTTCATACAAACTGCTGTGAACTTAACACTGCTCTAAAAAATAAAGTCCATTAAAAAAAGTTACATTAGCTGGGCACCTGTAATCCCAGTCTCAGAAGGCTGAGGCAGGAGGACTGAGTTCAAAGTCAGCCTCAGCAAGTGAGGTGCTAAGCAACTCAATGAGACCCTGTCTCAAAATACAAAATAGGGCTGGGTATATGGCTCAATGATCAAGTGCCCCTGAGTTCAATACCCAGTACCCCCAAAAAATAAATTAAAAAAAAAAATTACATTGGTGTAAGCATGGAACAAAGGCTTTTAATCTTGATTACTTCAAAAGAGCAGGATTACCACATTATGAAGAAGATACTATTATTATCCCCAGTAAGAATTAGGGATACCTTTTGTATTTCCTGGGTTTCCTAACCTGGCTTCACCCAAATAAAACTGTATACTATTATATGTTCATCTAATTCTAAGAATCATAGATGTACTGAATTAAATATCCTTCTTGTTATTTATTTTGAGACCCTAAATTTCCCTTCAAGGAACTTATTTTTGCAGTTTAATAGTACAAGAATCATACCTCTATTTGATGACAGATTTTGGCCTCCAGAGCAGCCATTTTTTCATTATCACCATTTTCAGCCATTGTGGCTATCTGTAAATTTCCCCAAATTGGCAGAAAATGATTATTTCTTTTAACATAAAACTTAGGACCAGAAAGAATATTTAAGAATTTAACAATATGCCGTTGTTTTCTTAAAAGTCAAGAATTTTCTAATTTCACAGGTTCAGTTTCTCTACTGTTCTCAAATATCTGAACAAAGCTACACTTTGGAATAAGTAATGGAAAATTCCCAACCATTAGCAGTTTGTAAGATCAATATATGCACCTTATCTGTCAATATGTTACTATGGCTCTCCTTACTATGTGTTTGGTGTAGCTTCTTTTAAAATTAGTCATGGATGATTTATAAAAACGTTATCAGCAACTTAGGTATCATAACTTTAATGTAAAAAAATTTAAATATTAAAATTGTGGGCGTTAGACACTACGTGAAGAAATATATGCAAATTTGAGAGCATGGATATGCTAAAACCACTGCGGTGGGTGGGTGGGAGACAGGTTGTGTTCCGCTAACATTGGTTTACTTTATACTTAGTTTCCTGTTTCACAGTCTGACATTAGCACTCCAGGGGGAAGGCTGTGATGCTGATTTGCCAGATATGGCAAACCAAGTCTTCTGACTTCAAGTTACTTGCTTCCAGTTCTCTACTAAACCACCCGGTGGTCCATATTGTACAAAAGTATATTAATAAGAATTCATCGAGAACGTCGAATCTAGTGATGAGCTATTATTGATGGTACACTTCTTGGAGGCACCAAATACACTGAATTTACTATTCAATGACCTGAATACCCAATGCAAGTCCATGCAATAGGGATATTTATGGCCCACTACAGAATTTCCTCGATCTTATGCCCAGGTTTGTGTACCACCACCTACAATGGTAATCTAGGGCCTCTAAAAAAGCAAACGAGATAAACGAACTTATATAGTCCCTGCAAGAGTTCTTTGGCCTACCCAATTCTGGAACTTCGTTTCATTAGATCTACTTCCCCAGAACGTACAACTGGAACTGAGATACGACCCACGCTCCCCCATTTCACACAGAAGCAGCTCTGCTGGGAATGAAGGAGGATCCTAAAAGCCGAAGAGACAGATGTCGGAGCTACATCTGCGCCCCCAACTGCTCTGGCTTCCAGTCAGTCCCCACAGACCCCATGGAACCCTCTGGTATTTTACCCAGCACCGACCTCCCCACAAATTTAGAGGTGGCTGAAACATCAGCCTTGGGCTGGACTGGGAAGCGGTGGAGGTAAGAAACCGAAAGAACGCAGTGGGGGATTCGGGCAGCCTCTACCCAAAGACCTCATCGGAGCCGCGTCTCACAGCAACACAGGCTCCCCTGGGCCACGTGGAGAATCCAGGCGCCCGCATTCCTCGCCGGGGCCGGCTCGGCAGCCTCGCCGCGGCCCGCAGCACAGCACGCCGCCTCCGGCTGCGGCCCACGCGGCGCTACGCCCGAACGTGCAGGAGGCTAGGAGTAGATGCGTCCCGCGGGTGGCAGCAAGGAAAGGGGACGCGCCGCCGTGCACCACGCAATGCAGACTCTTTTATATCTTCTCATTAGCTACCGAGAAGCTCACCTTTAAGGTCCGGGCCCCGTAAGCGCGCCACAGGCTCACTAACAACGACCGAACGTCTCCCCTTCGCAGCGCCGCCGCCTGGCCCAACGCGCTCAAAGATGGGGGCCGTCCCGGCAGCCCTTGCGGGTCGAGTGGGCGTGGCCGCGGGCGAGCTAGGGCCATCGCTCTGAGCATGCGCTACGGTCGCAGGCTCCCACGGCCCTCAGAGTCCCGCCCTCACTCCGAGGAGATTGGGTTAAAACGTTCCGCAGGGTGTTGAGGGATGGCTGGTAGTTGGTGTTGGGATAAACGTTTAAGTATTTATGTACCGGCATTTGTTTCCCAGCTTTTCCTCTGGCTCTCCATTCATATGAATCGTTTGCTGTTTTATCTTTTCAAAATAATTTGTTTTAATGTATATCTAAATTAAATCGTGTTGTAATTCTAAAAAATAGGCGAAATTTTTAAACACCAAAGATTTGTGGAATCCCGGAGTTGAAAAAACAATAGTGTTTAAGAGCTTAGGCTCTGGAGTCAGACTGCATTCAAATATCGGTCCTGTGTAAATAAAAACTGTGCCACCTTGGGCAAGTCCGTCAACTTCTTTGTCCCTCGTGTATAAAATAGGGCCAATGATAGCTATTACCTACTTATGCAGTTGTTTTGAGGATTAAACATGATGCAATATGTATGCATCGATGGGCATACAGGAGCAGACCATGTTAGTTTAAACCCCACCCCAAAAGTGACTTTAGAAGAATAAAATGTCGGGCTGGGGTTGTGGCTCAGTGACAGAGTGCTTGCCTAGAGTATGTGAAACATTGGGTTCGATTCTCAGCAAAAATAAATAAAATGAAGGGCCATGACAACTAAAAATATTGAGAAAATTAAAGAATAAATATCATCTAGTGATTATTGTTTCTGCTAGAGCCATTCCCTATTAGTGTACCTTTTGCACAATTTTAGTCATTTACTGCCCCCACCCCATCAGGTCCTGGGGATTGAACCCAGAAGTGCTCTACCACTGAGCTATAACTTAAGCCTTTTATTTTTATTTTGAGACAGGGTTTCACTGAGTCGCTGATGCTGGCCTTGAACTTGCAATCCTCCTCTCTAAGTCAACTTATTTGCTGATATAACAGGCATGGACTATGGCTCCCCATTAGTCATTTAATTTAAAGGCGTTATCCCCTTTCCTTATGATGAGACAATCTTTTATTTTTTCACTCAGTTTTCTTGAAATTTTTTTAATGAGATTGGTGAAAAAGCCTGTCAAATTATTTTAGGGATTTTCAGCGGTCCCAAAACAGATAAATATTATTTATTTAGAAAAAAATTCAGTTATAGATTGAATACAGACATTACATTGGGCCAAAGGGGGGTATTAAATAGCATTGTGCTGGGTTCAGATTAATTAGGTTCTCTTTTATTCACTCGATATTTTTCTACTTCCTAGTTTGTGCCAGACACAATTGAAACCTCACTTCTCCTTTAAACCAAATCAGTGAGACTGTAGGTATTTAACAGCACTAATCATATGAGTGTCAGGGTATTCCCATTCATCCATTGAGCAAATTGTTTTTGTTTTGTTTTAAGGAAAAAGAAAATGTAGTCTTTATTGATAAATACATTATGATAAAATTGAGTAATGGTTTGTCGAGGAATGAAATTTCAGGCAAAATCACTATCTCTGTCCACCCTGACTTCTAGCTCTCAGCCTCTACCTTCTTGTTGGGTGCTTTGGAGGATGAGGACTTCATGGGCAGCTGGGGCCTTCTGTGGCCCTCAAGGGCCTCTGTCTTCCTGGCTAGGGGTACAAAGACTGCCTTGGACCCATCACTCTTAAGAGGAGCAGCAGCTGCTTTCCGTTCTTGGCTTCTCTCCAGCCCCAGACAAGCTCTCTCTTTAGGGGTCTTGGTGCCATCTTCCTTGTGGTTGGGGAAGCAACTCCATTCTTGACCTGCCTGGCTACAAGTTTGCTTGTTTTAATATTTTTTTAGTTGTCAATGAATCTTTATTTATATGTGGTACTGAGAATTGAACCCAGTGCCTCACATATGCTAGGCAAGTGCTCTACCATTGAGCAACAACCTCAGCCCCTTGGCCATGGGTTTTAAACTCTCATTCTTCACTTTTGATTTCCCAAGGGCCTCTGCATCTACTTGACTACTACTCTTACCTTTGACCTTTGACTTCTCACTGATCAGTTGGTACTAGAAGGAGCCTGAGTGGCCTCCATGTCCTTGGCCTCCTGATCTCTTTTGGGGACCTTCTAGTTGGCAGCATCTGGTCTGGGAGGAGCCTTCCTCTCCTCGCCCAGCATTTTGGCTGCCTTCTCTACCTTGCCAGAGCTGGCAGGTTCCTTCTGTGCCTCGCTCGGTTTCTTGAGCCCTTTCCAAGAGCTTCCCCAGCTCTCCTTGGGGCCTTTGGGGTGGGTGTCTTCCTGGAGTGGGTTTTCCTCTTGTGCTTGAGAACTAATTTGAAAGGTCAATGGACCTTTCAAATTGGCAGGTCAGTTGACAGGTCTGATGAGCAGTCCTCTTAACATGCTGGTTGCCAGGGCCTGCTTCAACAGGTACCTGAAGTGGATGACATCCATCGTGGGGTATTTGTGCAGGATGTAGAGCTTGATGGACACCACCAATGTGCCCCAGCACTACTCCCTGGCTTGCAGCTCTTCCAGCACCATCGTGGATTACGGCGCCCTTTGAGGACATGGTTGTGGCTCAGGTCTGGCTTTTCAGACCCAGGAGGTCCAGACAACCCCTTAGAGGTGCTCGAGAAAATGGAGATGTCACTGGTGATTTCTCTGGGAACCATCAGACAGGCAAATGCAAGTGGCCAGCCCTCTCCCTCAGGAGTGAGAGGGGAGATTGTTGATTACATGCCTACTAATGTCTGGTACAGAGCCTGAACCTGGAAGTTGAAAAAAATAAAATCCAGACTGTCTAGGGAACAGAAGTCATCTAAACAAATGTAACTCTTTTATGCTCCACAAAGACTATATAAAGGGCTGGGGATATAGCTCAGTTGGTAGCTTGCCTGCCTCGCAAGCACTAAGGCCCTGGGTTCAATCCCCAGCACCGCAAGAAAAACGAAAGCAAAAAAGACTACATAGAACTGCAGGTACAGTCTATGAACAAAAATCACACTTACAAACATTTAGTGTCTTATCAGATCACTGGTCCTTTGCTCTCTCTCTCTTTTCTTGTCTTGGTTTCCAGGGGACCACCTTTTGGGGAAAATAGCTTGCTGGAAGCACACCAGGAAGCTTAACCAACCAGTACAAGCACCTAGGAGAAGACTCTAATGCTATGAGAGAGATGTACCAAAAAACCATCTTTCTCAGCATACATTTAGTACAATCATTTTAGAGCACAGATTGATGATACCTGCTAATATTTAAGATGTGCACTGGTGATAGCCAGCAAGTTCACTCTTCAGAATGTATTCTGGAGAGTTTTCTAACCTTTGCACAAGAAAACATATTCAAGAATATTCATAGCAGCATGATGTGTAAATGCAAGAAACTGAAAATCAACTAAATATCTACTCTAAAAGAATGGGTAACTAAACTGTGGCAAAATTAAACAATGAATTATTACACCAGATCTGCATGCATTGAGGTTGATGAAATTCATATGCACAATGCTGAGAAAAGAAGAGATTTCAGAAGAAATAAAAGTAGCACTCTCGTCACTGTGACAATGAAAAATTCCATCTACATTTCCAAACACTCTGTTTCATATTAAGAATAATTAATCTAGAGTAATGGATTTATTTTATTTTGGACATTTGCTTTGAAATACATCTAGGGAGAGATGCCAGTAGGCAGTTAACCTATGAGTTTGAAACAAAAGGCAGAAATCAGGGTTGGAGACACAAATTTTGGAGTTATTAGTGTATAGATAGAAAATACTTAAAGTCATGGCATTAGAGAAGCTGTCCTAGTGGAATTATACTACAGTGAAGATAAGAGGGCCCCAGATTGAACCCTGTAGCATTGCAGGTTTTTTGGACATTGGATAAAGGAAAAAAAAAAAAAGCCTGTTCAGGAACTCGAATAATCAGAACTTGAGAAGTGCTAGGAAAATATCATGCTTGAGTAAGAATAGGTATATATGATAAAAGCTTCAATGAAAAGGTACTCATATTATTCCAAGGTATTGGAGTACACTGATAGTGTCTTTTTAAGAAGTATTTATTTATTTTTTAGATGTTGATAGACCTTTATTTTATTCATTTATGTATATGTGGTGCTGAGAATCAAACACAGTACTTCATACATGCTAGGCAAGCACTGCATCACCAGACTACAACCCTAGCCCAGCCACAACCCCATACCAATAGTGTCTTAATCGTACAATGCATTAAATTTTCAACTACTAATGACACCATTTTTCTTAGTTCCATTTCTTAGAGTAGCCAAACAAATTCAGTGTTTTGCTGCTATTCAATTATACTCCCCATAACTACTTTGATAAACAAAAGTAAAAATTAATATTAGGGTTAAAAATGCATGTTGAAAACCATAATTCCCAGGATGGGGAGTGTAGCTCAGTGATAGAGTGTTTACTTAGCATGTTCAAGCACCTGGGTTTGATCCTCAACAGCACAAAAAAGGAAAAAAAAGACAAAATCATATTTCCAGTGTTTCAGTATATCACATATTTAGAATCCAATGGTATTGTAAAATTCCTGTAACTGTAATACTATAGAATTTATTTGATTTATGTTCCATGACCATGCAAACTTAATATTAATAAAAAATAGTCACAGATGTATAGAGTTGTGAGGGGGGAAAAAAGCACATTTACCTCTCATCTCCAAGCAGACAGTTTTCTAAGCAACCAACAATAAAAAACTTTGTAGAGGAATTCTAACTATTTTAGTAGAAATATTGAATTATTGTAAAGGGGACCCTTTGAAATTAGAAGCCCTAAATTGTTTTTTTTCTTCCACATTTCCTGGTTTCCATCTCAGCTTTCTCATACCGAGAATGGAAGCTGAGAAACTGTCCCCAAAATCCTGGTGGGCAACCACAAAGGTTGAAAAACTGGAATTATAATGTATCTCTGGTAAGTACAGCCTGGTTGTATCTACATATGTGTATTTCCTGACTTTTGTTTCTATATATTGTAACATTTCTTTAGGTTGGATGAAGACAGATGAGTTGACTTCCAAGTTTGGGCCAAACTGTGGTTAAATTCATTTTCCCTTTTTACATTGTTGTTCTCTTATTTCTGATATAGTCAGGCAACCACATCCAGGTAGCCCGAACCCAGCAACCTCTGGCCTGGGCCCTGGTAACATTATCTTTATACCCTCTCTGCAGAAAATATTGAAAAATTATTGTGTGCGGGGCGTGGTGGTGCACGCCTGTAATCCCAGCACTTGGGAGGCTGAGGCAGGAGGATCGCAAATTCAAAGCCAGCCTCAGCAACTCAGAGAGTTGCTAAGCAACTTAGCAAGACTGGTTTCTAAATACAAAAATGGGCTGAGGATGTGGCTTAGTGCTTAAGGGCCCCTGGGTTCAATCCCCGGTACCAAAACCAAACCAAACCAAACAAAAAACCCTGAAATTGCAGTTAGCATCATGCCCCGAAAATTCTGGTATTACCCTGTTCAGAATACACACTACGGAAACAGGCACTGAGTAACTTCAACAATGATAACAAGGCAATGAAATCAGAGCATGAAGCTACCTCCCTACGAGGGATCATATACAGTATTTAAAGGAGTTTAGAAACCCATTAAAGAAGGAGGGGGGGCAGGGGCTGTAGCTCAGTGGCAGAGCACTTGCCTAGCATGTGTGAGGCACTGGGTTCGATCCTCAGCGCCACACAAAAATAAACAAATAAATTAAAGGCATTCTATCCATCTACAACTAAAAAATTTTTAAAACGAGTGGGGAAAAAAACAAAAGCAGCTGAGATGGGTAAGTTGTAGAGTGGAGGAAATGCTGGCCCAAACAACGTTGGCAGCAAAAGGTGAAAAATTATTTCAGAAGCAAATTTTCTTGAGAAATTCGCTACGATGCAGAGGCCCAGGAAAGCAGTGTGGACACTAGAGCAGTGTAGGAAGACCTGGGAAATCGGCTCTAATAGGCAAGCCTAAACGATACTTTGACGACAGCGCCTCCTATTGGGAGGAGTGCTTTAATCCGCACCTGTGGAGCATAACTGACCACAAGGCATAGAAAAATCCCAGAAGGATAATTCTACAGTAGTAATCAAAAAACACACATCATCACCCTGTGTACATGTATGATTACACGAATGGTGTAACTCTACATCCTGGTGTGACTCTACATCCTGTACAACCAGACAAGTGAGAAGTGGTACCCCATTTGTGTACAATGAATCAAAATGCATTCTATTGTCATGTACAACTAAATAGAACAAACAAATTTTTTTTAAAAAAGCAGCAGTAATTAACTTGAAAAGAGCCATGAGGAATTCTGAGAAAATCTCAAGGGCCCTAAAGGAAAGAAATCAGATGAAGTATTGTAAAGACATTACTAATAAATTATTCTGAGATTTTGGAAGGAGTTCTCAAAGGAACAGCTGAGAATCCTACAATTTAAAAAAAAATTAAACTTTATTTACTTTTTTATTATGGAAATTTTCAAGCTTATGTGAAAAGTATAAAGTATAATATAAATAGAATAATCTCCTGAATATCTATTACCCAGCTTCCACATCCATCAGCAAATTACATCTTGTTTTATCTGCATGTTACTCACTTTCCCAGAGCCCTCAGGGGATTATTTTAGAGCAAATGGCTACATTTGATTTAATCCATTAAGTTTTGTGTGTGTATCAAACCAGGATCTACATGCTTTTCACACATTGCACTGTTGAGGTGACTTTTAAATTTCTTCTAGTCTATTGGATCTTTTGTTTTTCTTCCTTTTATTTCTTGATGAAATTGAGTCACTTTTCCTATAGAATTTGTTACATTCTAGATGTTGTCGATTGTATCATGAATGCATTTAACGTGTTCCTCAGTCCTCTGTATTTCATGCAACCTGAAAATTAGGTCTACAGGGTTAAGATTCACATGAAATATTTTGGGAGGAATACTTCATATGTAGTACTGTGCTCTTACTGCATCACATCAGCAGGCACATAATGACTGTCTCTTTGAAATATTAAAATGAGTGAGTTCAAATGTCAGCCTGGGAGAGCATGTGCTTATCCTGGGCAAGACCTTGGGTTCAATCCCCAGCACTAAAAAATAAATAAATATTGCAGCCTGATCCATCATTGTAAAGTTTCCCAATATCTTCTTACTTAATGATTTAGCTATTGATAATCACTGCTTTTCACTGAAGTGGTAAAATGGTGATAGTATATCATTCTTTCCACATTAATCAGATGGAATTCTGTTTTTCTTTTTCTTTTTTCAAGTTGCCAGGTATAGGCATGTTGTGGCACACATCTGTAATACCAGCTACTTGGGAGGCTGAGGCAGGAGGATCAAAACCTGGGCCATTCTGGGCAATGTAGTGAGACCCTGAGTCAAAATAAAACAAAAAGGGCTGGAGCTAGAGCTCAGTGATAGAGTCCATGGGTTCAATGGGTTCAATCCCCAGTACTGGAAAAAAAAAAGTTTACCATATTCATAATTTGTTCTCTTTGATGTACACACAGGAAAGAAAAGATGTTGTTTTCTTAATATTCTTCTAGAATAACCAACTAATTTGGCTGCAAGTCCAACATTATTGATAATGGCACGAAATTGCACCATCTGAGGAAGTAACTGGTCTCTGAAATCTCTGAACTGATAAATTCTAGTAATAGGGTGGGCCTCTCAGCCAGCTGAGTAGGGTAACAGTCTCTCATACCATATTCTAACAATTTATTCAATCTTTTTTTTTTTTTTTTTTTTTGGAACTGGGGATTGAACTCAGGGACACTCAGCCACTGAGCCACATCCCCAGCCCTATTTTGTATTTTTATTAGAGACAGGGTCTCACTGAGTTGCTTAGGGCCTCGCTAAGTTGCTGAGGCTGGCTTTGAATTTGTGATCCTCCTGGCTCAGCCTCCCGAGTTGCTTGAATTACAGGCGTGTGTGCCACCACACCCGGCTCAATTTATTCAATCTTTAAAAATCATCAAAATGAATCACCATTTACAGATGGATCAGGCTGACGAACTCTTCTGGGAAATCTGAAATTCTTAGAGAAGCCCATAAGATAGAAATCCAAGGATTTTGTAGTATATCTATACCTGTAGTGAGAAGTAAAGTCACACTGGAAATGGTCAAGGGGCAATTAGGGAATTTTGGGTACCAGTAGCCAGAACCTCAGAATGAATAATTGGAACTGAAATTTCTGGGGAAATATTTTTAAATTGGGAAAACAAAAAGTTCAGTATTTTATGGTCATAGGGGAGGCTAAACAGTTGTTTTCTAGAATGCCCTTCATAAAGTATCTGGTTCAAATTCAGAAGAAGTTTCATCTGCACTTATAGCAGGTTATTGATATCTACAAAAAAGAACCTAAGCTGGGCGCAGTAGCGCATACGTGTAATCCCAGCTGCTTGGGAGGCTGAGGCAGAAGGATCAGGAGTTCAAAACCAGCCTCAGCAACTTAGTGAGGCCCTAAGCAACTCAGTGAGACCCTGTCTCTAAATAAAATACAAAATAGGGCTGGGGATGTGGCTTAGTGGCCAAGTGCCCCTGGGTTCAATGCCTAGTACCAAAAAAAAAAAAAAAAAGGAACCTAATAATTGAAAAGAGTCAAGCCGACTTAGGTCAGTTTGCACAAGATCTCATGTAAAATGAGGAAAGAGAAGTGTCCACTGGATTTGGCAACATAAAAGTTATAGACAACTTGAGAATCGTTTCAGTGATGTGACGGGGATGAAATCCTGGAATAGGTTGAACAGTGAACAGGAAGAAAGGACTAAAACAGAGAAGAGTTGGTTATTTTTTGGTGACGTTTTTCTTTAAAGAGTGGAAAGGAATGGAATTCTCCTTGAAGCAGTTCTAAGATCAACTGAGGATTTTTTTTTGGATAGGACTTTTTTTAAAAGATGATAATTTAAGAATCATAAAGTTCATACAATAAAGGAAGAAATTACTCATCCATGAGAGAGGGGACAATTGCAAGATCATTGTCCTTGAGAAACAAGAGAAGATAGGCTTCAGAGCATGAAAACTCTGACCTTAGAGAGAGCAGTGACGTTTGTATTGTAAAGAACGAAAACATTGGTACAGGTGGTTAGAATACAGTCTGTGTTTAGTTGTTAATTTTTTTTTTCAGTAATGTTATGAGAGAGGGAACAAAAGAGGAAGGATTGACTTTTTGTTGTTGTTGTTGTACATGGACATAATGCCTTTATTTTATTTATTTATTTTTATATGGTGCTAAGGATTGAACCTAGTGTCTAACATATGTTAGGCAAGCACTCTACCACTGAGCTACAACCCTAGCCCCCAAGGGTGAACATTTTTAGCGTTAAAAAAGAAAAGATTATAAATAGTTGACTCAAAGAATGAGTATTAATCTTACTGGGGAAACCTTTTGAGGAGAATGGAACAGATAAGTAGCATGTTTCAGCTCTATGGTCATAAAGTCAAGGCACTGTTCCAAGTATTCAGCTACTCTGCAGCAGACTAGTGAAGGCGTGGAGATATATATACTCAGCAAAGCAGGTGAATATGAAAGAAGAGTTGCTTTGTAAAATGATAGACCAGAAAATCATCAGTGCATAAGGGAGAGAATGACGACAGAATAGACACAGTAAACAGTCTTAAAACAAAGTGGTGAGGTAAGTGGATTGGTGTCCACAGGATAATGGATGAGAGAGACCATAGAAATAAAAATGAGAACCAGAGTCAGGATGAAGAGGAAGACCAGGTGAGCCAGGTGTCAAGTCTTCAGTGCATGAGTGGGGTGATTAGGAGATCATTAGAATGTGGAAATGAGGAACTGGGGACTTTGAAGAAAGAAGAAGGAATAGTTTAAAAGTGGCAATGAATCAAAGAAGGAAAAACATACCTTGCATTCTGGCCTTGGAGTACACAGGATGTGAGAGCATTTGATTCATTTGAAAAGGCTACATGGAGCCAGAGTCCTTAGGAGATGGAGAGAGCACACGAAGTGAGGTCAAGGAGTCAGAGGAAACACTGAAGAAGGACAAACATTGATGAAGCATGTTTATCACACATCTGGAGCTCCAGGGTTCTTGGTGGCATGTAGGAAGGGTTTTGGAGGGCCTGGAATGGTGGGGTATTTAGTCAGATTGGGACCTGCGCTGAGCAGAATGAGAGAATGAAGAGGGATGACTGGGGAGATTTGAGGTTTACTGACTGAAAAAGAGGAAGGCGAGGCATCATGGAGTTATCGGATGGGTGGGAAAACTAGTCAAGCCAAAGTCTTTTTCAGGTATTAGTTCAGAGATCACTTCTTGAGAGAAGATGGCCCTATGCTGTGTTACTATAATACCCACTGCTTCCCCAATTAAAGTACTCATTACTGTTTTTGTGTATTTAGATTCTAAGGCAGGGGTTGTAGCTTAGTGGAAGGGCACTTGCCTAGCACTTGTGAGGTACTGGGTTTGATCCTCAGCGCTACATAAAAAAATAAATAAATAAAGTTGTAAAAAAAAGACTCTTTAAGTCCCAGCTTTGGCCTCCATGTCTTAAAAGAACCAACCCACAAATGCTTGCTATTTTCCATGGGCACACATCATATCTAGGACCAATATTTTAGGGTTCACCCAGTGTAACCCCTAAGCCATCATAGCTTAATGATGCTTGCTTCTGGTACAGGGGTACCTACTCTCCCTCCATTCTCCCAACCTTGAAAGCCTGAGACCCTGCACAGAAGTTCTGAGTTTCACCTCAGTGAGACACCTCATACTACATTCAGGCCACAAGGACAGCATAGGTAGAAGCTGAGGAAATAGAACGCCCATACATACAAGGTGAGTAAACAGCCATAGCATACCATCAAGAAATTGAGCTAGGCATGGTAGTACACACTTGTAATCCCGGCAGCTCGGGAGGCTGAGACAGGAGGATTATGAGTACAAAGCCAGCCTCAGCAATGGTGAGTTGCTAAGCAACTCAGTGAGACTCTGTCTCTAAATAAAATACAAAATAGGGCCAGGGATATGGCTCAGTGGTTGGGTGCCCCTGAGTTCAATCCCTGGTACCAAAATAAAAAAGAAAAGAAAACAAAAGAAATTGAGGTACTCTGGTCTTCTAACATGACCTCAAAAGATGTGCAAGGTAGAGTGGTATAGTCATAAAGTCTAGTTTAGTTAATCAAGTAATGCCATGCTGGATAATCTTTTGTTACATTTAAACTTCTACAAAAACTATCATTTGCAAAAGCTGATTTTACACTGGTATATTAAATGGAGTAAATGTCCTCTGGTTCTGCTATAGGTCTTAGACCCCATGACTTTGACATTGTTTTGGATGGTAATGACTTTTATATTTTTTGTCTCCCTCACTAGATAGCTCTTTGTGGGAGAAGCATATTCCTATAGCTTCTCTTAAAATAATACTGTGCACAAATTGTCACCTTTTATTAAATGTGTGTGTTTATAATAAAAATAGCTGGACAATATAATGTAAACTGAGAACTGAAATCTAGTCTGAGTTTGGAGAATGGAGAAAATAAAAGCTTGGATTCCATTCAAGTTGTTTTTTCTTAGCTCTGGATGAACCCAGAAGCAGAGCAAAAAATATAATATAGATGCAGCAGGGTGGATGGGGCTTTCTGCTGCCTTTCTTGTTTCTACCAGAGTATACATAGTTTGCATTTCTCACCATTTCTGCAGAGCAAGATAACTATCAAGCCAAGGAACATAGAATAACAGATACCTGACTTCTATTTTCCAGCTCAGACACAACTTATATCACCATATTTAAAGGGATCATTCTGAGACCCAGAGAGCCATGCCTTACAGGTTTTGGGCCTTGAAATTCTTGTGATACCCACAGAAAGGCAGTCTCATTTTCTGTGACTGCTTAATTGGGCTTGGGAATTTTCTTTTTCTTTTTTCTTTTTTTTTGGAACCAGGGATTGAACTCAGGGACACTCGGCCACTGAGCCACATCCCCAGCCCTATTTTGTATTTT
>JAJEJO010005163.1:493001-516219 GCA_020662805.1 Glaucomys volans | reverse complement strand
TGGTATATTAAATGGAGTAAATGTCCTCTGGTTCTGCTATAGGTCTTAGACCCCATGACTTTGACATTGTTTTGGATGGTAATGACTTTTATATTTTTTGTCTCCCTCACTAGATAGCTCTTTGTGGGAGAAGCATATTCCTATAGCTTCTCTTAAAATAATACTGTGCACAAATTGTCACCTTTTATTAAACGTGTGTGTTTATAATAAAAATAGCTGGACAATATAATGTAAACTGAGAACTGAAATCTAGTCTGAGTTTGGAGAATGGAGAAAATAAAAGCTTGGATTCCATTCAAGTTGTTTTTTCTTAGCTCTGGATGAACCCAGAAGCAGAGCAAAAAATATAATATAGATGCAGCAGGGTGGATGGGGCTTTCTGCTGCCTTTCTTGTTTCTACCAGAGTATACATAGTTTGCATTTCTCACCATTTCTGCAGAGCAAGATAACTATCAAGCCAAGGAACATAGAATAACAGATACCTGACTTCTATTTTCCAGCTCAGACACAACTTATATCACCATATTTAAAGGGATCATTCTGAGACCCAGAGAGCCATGCCTTACAGGTTTTGGGCCTTGAAATTCTTGTGATACCCACAGAAAGGCAGTCTCATTTTCTGTGACTGCTTAATTGGGCTTGGGAATTTTCTTTTTCTTTTTTCTTTTTTTTTGGAACCAGGGATTGAACTCAGGGACACTCGGCCACTGAGCCACATCCCCAGCCCTATTTTGTATTTTATTTAGAGACAGAGTCTCACTGAGTTGCTTAGGGCCTCGCTAAGTTGCTGAGGCTGGCTTTGAACTCATGATCCTCCTGACTCAGCCTCCCAAGTCGCTTGGATTACAGGTGTGCGCCACCACGCCCAGCTGGGCTTGGGAATTTTCTATCCCATTCTTCATGGGAATTTTGTAGGCAGATTCTGGAAAAACAATGAGAAACCCATATATAAAATTAAACTCAAGTATTGCCAGGCAGTGTAGAATAATTATGGCTGCTATTGTTCAGTTTAATATTAATCCCCCAGCCATCATTTTTTTCTGGTGCATCATAGTTGTACATCATGTTGGTGTTTTGCTACATATTCATACATGCACAGAGTATAACAATATAATTTGGTCAGTAGCACTCTCCAACACTTCCCCTCCCTCTCTTCCTTCCATCTCCTGGTCTGTTTCCTCTACTGATCTCCCTTTTATTTTCATGACATACCCCCACCTTTTTTTTTTCCTTTTATCCTGTCGGCTTAAAACTAATTTTTTTCATACAAATTTCATACAATTTTTTTCATACACTTAATTTAAATACACTTATTTTATTATAAGTGAAGGTGAAGTGGAAGTGAAGTGAGAGTAGGGTGAAAGTAGAGTGAGGCTCAAGCAGAGGGCACTCTCACGGGAGACAGTGGACCGTGCCTGAGCAGAGGACAACAAAGGGAAGAGTGCCCTCTCCAGAGTTATTGCTGTTCTGTGGTTTTCTTGAGAATTAGGGTCCTCCTTCAGCACCTTTTGCCTATTGGGTGTTAACTACTCCTTCAGGTCAGGTGGTAGAATTTTTTTAACTTTTTTTTTTTTAATTAGAGCCTTATAGTTATACATAGTAGTTGGCTTCATCAGGACAAAAATCATACATGCATGGAATTCAATTTCAGTTCATGATTACCCTCCCAACTCTCTCACCTCCCTTACCATTAATTTAATTTAATTTTAAGTATTTCTTTTAGTTGTAGATGGACACAATGTCTTTATTTTATTTATTTATTTTTATATGGTGCTAAGGATTGAACCCAGTGCCTCACGAATGCTAGGAAAGTGCTCTACCACTGAGCCACAACCCCAGCCTCAACATTTTTTTTTATGTCCATCTTTTATTTGCAAGATAATTTGTGAGCTAAACAGCTAGTAGCAAAATTATATAACTATTTACAGTTAATATGATGATAACTGAAATTTTGACTACATAGTATAGTAACTGATACTTGTGCATATTGAGACTACTTATACCAAATAAGAAAAAAAACCCAGTATTTCACAAAAGTCAACTTTTAATCCTTTATAGTGAACTATTCACCAAGTTTTGTCCTGAATCAAATAAAAACAAAGCTCCTCTCAAAGAGTGCTAGTTTCAAGACTGAATTACTCAATATAGAACAATGTTTGGAGATAATTTAAAGAAGAACACTTCATATTAGGATTTATAGATGGTCCATAAATATTCCTTTGAGAATTGTGACTCCCGCTTTCATTTCAGTAATGTTGAAGTCTTCGAACAGTAAAGTTCTTATTACATATAAATCTTCAAATTCTTGATCAAATGAATATAACAAATGATATTCTAAGAAAAACCTTCCATTTTAGTCCTTGGGAAACTGAAGCCAAAGGATTCCAATTTCGGGCCAGTCTCAACAACTTTGCAAAATCCTGTCCTTCCCTACAAATTTAGAATTATCTTCCAAGATCCACATGTCTTTTCCCATTATCTCCAAGTGTTAATTCCTTGATACCAAACTTTTTGGCTGGAATCTCATTTCCTTGATTCCCTCATGGTAGCAAATTATCTTGCAGAAAGGGGTTCTTTGAATCAAGAGTCGGAGCATGCTCACTTCAGACTTTTCACTCAAACTCTGGAATCACATTTTTAACGCCAACCAAACAACAGCTCCTACATTCTTTCTGAATCAGAGAGCCCAAGTCACATCAGCATGCCTCAGATTCACCTCAGTTTTGGTCCTTCCTCTCTGCTTTGCAGTCTCAGAATCACAACATTTTTAACTGCACAAGTATGTAAGGTGCGATACCATGTGTTTGGCCCTGAAGATCCAAAAATAAATAAAACTTAGTCTCTACCCTCTGCCCCAGGTAGGGTGGCAGTCCAGTTAAATTCATCATGCCTCTCTCTAGTGAGCATTCTTTATAGAAGGCAGACAGGAAAGAAACGGGATATAGGAATTTAAAATATTTTTTTCTAAAACATTATTATTAATAACAGGTTGTTTAGTAATCTTTTGATTCCCCCCCACACCCTTCTGTGTTGTTTCCCTTAAAATAACACTCAGTGCACCAACATTTTCTGTTTTCATTAAATGGATGTGTTTACTGTAAAAATAGAGATAACAGTTACCAACAGGAAGAATCTTTCTGCCCAGGCCTCCTTTGTCTTTGGGCAATGCAAACTTCACATGACTTGCAGAAGGTATAAAAAGGTTTGCTCTGATTCTCAGAGTGCTAGAAAGGACCACTGATGGAAATAGAAAGAATTTAATTATTCTAGTACTTTAGGAGTATCACTGAGGAAGACCAAGTGTGGCTGTATGAGTCAGCTTGTAGTCTTTGCTTAATCCTAAACAGCAGATTCATCTGAAGAAAATGAACTTGTTTTCATAAAAATTCACCCTTCGCCTTTCTTATGAATCAATTGTTTAGTTTTATAGATGCAAGATATTCGAAAAGAACAAATTTAGGGGAAAAATCCCTTTAAATAACAAGTGTACAGAAGAATTTACAGTATGTATGCTACAGGGCCTTTGTACTGACTGTTTCCAATGTTCTAGTCAGGCCTCACCACTAATGTCATCTAATCAGCGTGGCCTTTGACGACTACCCTATATTAACAGTATCTCACAGCCTACGATCTCACTCCATCTGCTTCATTGTGACTTTTTTTTTTTTTTTTTTTTTGCAGTGCTGGGGATTGAACCCAGGGCCCTGTGCTTGCAAGGCAAGCTCTCTACCAACTGAGCTATATCCCCAGCCCCGTGACTATTTTTTATAACACTTTTTACCACTTAATATCTTATGGATACATTTAAGGTTTTATGGGACCTGAAGTTCATGCAATTTGAGGGCAGGAGTTTATTTAAGAAATAAAATATAAAAGTTATAATTTTAAAATAAAGTATAAAATTAATATTTATTTAGACTGTGAAATCATAACAAATTATTGGAGCCTTAGAGCTTCACTTCTTTCCTCTAAGATTTCTTTAGACAATTGATCAGAAATGCTTGTACAAGAATATATAGTTGTTGGGTGAGGAGGAATTGAAGAATGACAGTGATCCAACTACACATTTTATCACATCATATACCCATTTTATGTGTATGTGAGTATGCCACAATGAAACCCACCATTCTGAATAAGTAATATGCACCACTTTTAAAAAGTTAACAAAAGAATGTGGCGTTGTTGCAACCTTGGCTTCCACTTGCTACCTAGAACATTCTATAACCCTCAGCATTTCTCAGCACTCCCTGGGACATCACAGTAAATCTGATGCCACATATTAAATACTGATTTGTCATGTTGTCAGCTGCATCAGTAGATTGTCTTAAGCTTCTTGAGAGAAGATACTTTATCTTCTATGTTCATTACTTTATATGCCTAGTGCCTAAAACAGCACTAGGCACAAAGGGATGTGATATGAATTTTTGTTTAATAAGCTTTATCCCATAAAATGTGATATATATATGTATATATATGTGTATATATATACACACACATACATATTATTTTATATATATATATATCATTATATTTGTTTTATATACATGTAAAATAATAGTACTCGGCCATAAAGAAGAAGGAAATTCTATATTACAGAGCAATAGTAACAAAAATTGCATGGTATTGGCACCAAAATAAACATGTAGACCAATACTACAGAATAGAAGACATAGAGACAAATCCACATAAATTCAGTTATCCCATACTAGACAAAGGTACCATAAACAGACAATGGAAAAAAGATAGCCTCTTCAACTAATGGTGTTGGGAAAACTGGCAACCTATATGCAGTAAAATGAAATTAAACCCCTATCACTCACCCTGCATAAAACCCAACTCAAAATGGATCAAGGACCTAGGAATTAGACCAGAGACCCTTCATCAAATAGAGGGAAAAGCAGGCCCATATCTTCCTCATGTTGGCTTAGGACCAGACTTCCTTAACAAGACTCCCAGAGCGCAAGAAATAAAAGCAAGAATCAATAAATGGGATGGATTCAAACTAAAAAGCTTTTTCTCAGCAAAGGAAACAATCAACAATGTGAAAAGAGAGCCTACAGAGTGGGAAAAAATCTTTTCCACACACACTTCAGACAGAGCACTGATCTCCAAAATTTATAAAGAATTTACAAAACTTTACACCAAAAATACAGAGAACTCCATCAATAAATGGGCTAAGGAACTGGGCAGACACTTCACAGAAGAAAATATACAGGTGATCAACAAATATATGAAAAAGTGCTCATCATCTCTAGTAATTAGAGAAATGCAAATTAAAACCACTCTATGATTTCACCTAACTCTAATTAGAATGGCTATTATCAGGAACACAAGCAATAATAAGTGTTGGGGAACACTTATTATTGGGGAAAAAGGCACACTGATACATTGCTGGTGGAGTTGCAAATTGGTGCAGCCACTCTGGAAAGCAGTATGGAGATTCCTCAGAAACCTTGGAATGGAACTACTATTTGACCCAGTTATCACACTCCTCATTTTATACCCAAAGGACTTAAAATCAGCATCCTATAGTAATGCAGCCACATCAATGTTTATAGCAGCTCAATTCACAATAGCTAGATTGTAAAACCAATCTAGATGCCCTTCAACAGATGAAAGGATAAAGAAACTGATATATATACCAATGGAATATTATTCAGCCATAAAGAAGAATAAAATTATGGCATTTGCAGGTGAATGGATGGAACTGGAGATATCATGCTAAGTGAAATAAGCCAAGCCCAAAAAGCCAAAGGCGGAATGTTTTCTCTGATTAGTGGGTGATGATACATAATGGGGGTCGGGGGTGGGGGTAAGAGAAGAATGGAGGAAAGTTGGATTGTGTAGCGGAAAGTGAGGGGGGAGGGGGTGGGGGTAGGAAAGGTGGTGGAATGAGACAGACATCATTCCCCTACTGTACATGTATGATTACACGAATGGTATGAATCTATATTGTGTACAACCATAGAAACGGAAAGTTGTACCCTATTTGTGAACAATGAATCAAAATGTGGTCTGTAAAAATACATAAAATTTTTAAAAAATTATGGCATTTGCTGGTAAATGGATGGAACTGGAGACTATCATACTAAATGAAATAAGCCAATTCCAAAAAAACAAAGGCTGAATGTTCTCTCTAATATGCAGAGGCTAACACACAATAATGAGTGGCAGAGAGGGAAGAATAGAAGTTCACTAGATTAGACAAAGGGGAATGAAAGGAAGGAGGGGGGATGGAAACAGGAAAGACAGTAGAATGAATCCGACGTAACTTTCCTGGTCATACATGAATACATGACCACGTAACCCCACATCACGTACAACCACAAAAATGGGAAGTTATACTCCATGTATGTATATGTCAAAATACATTCTACTGTAATGTATAACTAAAAAAAAACAAATACAAAATTTAGAAAATGCTTTATCCCCCCCAAAAAAAATCAACTTGGAAAAAGTAACCCCTTATGCTGTCCCACTTGAGCGGGTCTATTCTCTTATCACTGGTTTACTTTCTTTTAGCACTACCACTCTTAAAAGCTAGCTTATCTGCATGTTTACCTGTTGATTGCCTCTATGCCTTGTCAAAGGGCTCCACCAGGAACAGGGATAGCATCTTACTCTGTTTTCCAGGGTTCAGAGCTTAGCCTGGCATAGAGGAGGTTCTCAGGAAGTATTTTTAAGCACAGGAAATGAAAATGAGGCAGACAAATAGCTTTTCAAGATGACACTTGCCATTTACTACAACTCTCCTTGTGCTGATGTTTTTACTCTATTTATTTGAATTTTCCCTTAGGTACACAATTACATGCTGATTTTATCAAATGTGACTAGGTTTTTTTAAAAGCAAAATTATATCCCCAGCACCGCAAAAAAAAAAAAAAAAAAAAGGAGAATTATGACAATCTCTTCATTTTATGCAACTAAATAAATACAATGCATTTGGATTGACTAAAAGACTGAGCACTTAATTTATGATCAATCTACTAACAAATAGGATTTGAAAGGGTGTAGGTACTCAATACTACTTTAAGACATATGATTTTGGGTTTGAATTTGTACTTACCTATTATTTCTATGATTTTGAGGAGCCACAAATATAAAATGCACCTCGCACCAGGTACATACAAAATGTATCAGGTTCCTTTTCTCAGTGCAAAATAAAGTGAAAAAAATTACTGATTTCTTATCCATCCATCCATCCTTATTCCTGACTAACTGAAAAGTACCCTCCAGAAGAAGTAAAGCTACTCTGCAAGTCGAGCCTCAAGCCCTGGAGAACTGGGCCAATGACTCTCCCTTCTTTCTTTTTAAATTTTTCTAAATGTTTGATTTTTTACAGACAAGAAAGGGGAAAGAAAAAGAAAGGATTGGATTGTTTCTGATCCTGAATTTATGACACAGGATATTATGCTACTTACACAGATGTTTTGTTATATTTTTGCAGTTGTTTTCTCATCAAACTCTGAGCTTCCTCACTGAAAAAAAATTTCAAAGTTTCAGCTCAATGGCCAAGAACATTTTTATTTAGAACTTATGGAATAAAAGCACAAAGGCTTACAGAAGGCGGATGTCACTATGGAAAGATGCCCAGTTAGAGCTACTTTTCAAAATCTTACAAGTATGCAAGACAAAAAACTCAAATAGGAAATACAAAGTCACAAAATATACTTAAGGACTGAAGTTTCATACAATCAAGAGAGAAGTGATTTTTTTTAATTAGGCACAACTTTGGTTTAAACTTTCCAGTGATTTCATAAAGCAGCTGTGTACTTTGATTTTGGTGAAACTGAGTCAATGTTTGGATTAAGGGCTTTTGAACAGAGTGCAATTCCTGCCCCAAGCCTTCTGTGGGAAGTTTCTTATTCAAGGAGACAAAGGTTATGGGCTCTATCACCTTGTCTTTCTGAGTTCTTTAGAAACGAGTTAGGCTTACTTTTGTAAGCCAGGTGTGGTGGTATGCACCTCTATTTCCAGCTACTCTGGAAGCTGAGACAGATCACTTGAGCCCAGGAGTTCAAGGCTAGCCTGGGTAACATAGTTACACCCTATCTTAAAGTCTATCTATTTATCTATATCTCTATCTACCTACCTACCTACCTACCTACCTACCTACCTACCTATCAATCATCATTTATCTACCAGTACTGGCGATTTAACCCAGGGGTGCTTTACTACTAAGCATCAATCCCAGTCCTTTTTATCTATTGTGAGACAGGGTCTCATCAAGTTGCCCAGGCCAACCTTGAATTTGAGATCCTTCTGCCTCAGCCTCCAGAGTAACTGGGATTACAGGCATGTATCACTTCACCCATTTTGACTTTTTTTAAGTAGACATATAAGAAGAAATAGACAAATCTTACATCATGTACAACCAGAAGAATGAGAAGTTAAATGCCATTTGTGTATGATGTGTCAAAATGCATTCTATTGTCATGTATAACTAATTAGAACAAATAAAAAATTTTTTAAATGTGGTTAAAAAAAGAAATAGACATATTTTTAGGCCAATAACTTTGGGCTTATATATTTACTTAACCATACTAGAAAATAATTTTATTTCTCTTTTGTGTTGATTTGGACCTCCTATGTTATCTGGAAGATTCTGCCTATAAATTTTTAGCTGAGTTTCCAGGAATAAATGCCTTATGAAGGAAATTGGAAGATAGAAAAACGGAAGAGAAATAAAGACTGTATTTTATTTTTAAAATATATTTATATTTTAGCTGTAGATTAATATAATACCTTTATTTTATTTATTTATTTTTATGTGGTGCTGAGGACCTACCACATTCTAGGCGAGCCACAACCCCAACTGTAGACTTTGTTTTAAAGAGCTTAAAAAATCATGAACAGCCAGGCATGGTGACATGCAGCTATAATCCTAGTAACTCAGGAGGCTGAGGCAGGAGGATTGCAAGTTGAGGACAGGTGGGGCAAATTAGTGAGACTCCTGTCACAAAATAAAATTAAAAAATGTCTAGGAGTATCAACTCAGTGTTAAAGTGCTCCTGAGTTCAATCTCCAGTACCACAAAAGTAAACAAACAAAAAGATGAACAAATTTTTCTAAAACTTTTATATTTTTTATTTAATTTTTTGCATGCTTACTGTTTCTGGCTAGAATTCCTTACCATTCTTTCATTCTGTTTGAATAGAACCTCAAATCCCAGGTGGTAGTTTGCCAGTGTCAACCTCATCTGCTTTCTGATTGGAATTTTAAGAAGTCCAAAATTCTTAAAAATTTATAACCACATTGCATGTACTGTTTTTCTGAGAATGGTGTGTGTGTGTGTGTGTGTGTGTGTGTACATGCATGCTCATGTGCATGTGGTAGAATAAAGTGAATGAGTTATAATGTGATAATCTAATTCTACCATTTCAGGTGATCCTGAAAACCAAAATGCTTTTTTTTTTTTGGTACCAGGGATTGAGCCCAGGGGTCTTTAATCACTGAGTCACATGCCCAGCCCTTTTTGTATTTTATTTAGAGGTAAGGTCTCACTGAGTACTCAGGGCCTTGCTAAATTGCTGAGGCTGGCTTTGAACTCATGATTCTCCTGCTTACGCTCCTGAGCTGCTGGGATTATAGGCATGTACCACTGTGCACAGAGAAAAACCAGAATACTTTCTGTGGGAAAAAGAGGCTACAGCTGCTAGGCAAAAGGTGAGGCAAACACTAGGGTGTCTTTACCACTTCCCTGACATTGCTTGAACCTTACAGAATTTCAATTCTAACAAACCCTCTCCTGCCTTTGTGTTATTATTATTGCATACTTTATTTTAGGCCTTGGAAGAATAAACAATCCAGTAGAAATAAGCCCCCTATTGTCAGACTACAATCTAGAAATATCGTTTCTCACTAAAAGAAACCAGGGCTGCTTGGACAAACAGTTCATTCCAGATTTAAGGCAGAAATGTACAAAATGATCTAGGAACATCATATACCATACAGCAAAGAAACTATCAAAAATGATTAGAAAGGTTGGCATGACAGTGCAATCCTGTGAGCTCAGCTACTTAGACTGAAGTAGGAGGATCGTGAGCTTACAGCCAGCCTGGGTAAATTAACTGTGTCTCAAAATAAAATAAAATAAAGCTAAGCAAAACAAAACAAACAAACAAAAAACAATCTGCAGAAGCATCCACTGGCTCATGATGGAATAAACTGAGCATCAGTAAGAGTAACTGAAATGCACAAAAAAATGCCAAGTATATTTAAATCCATGAGTTCATAATGATTTTAAAAACAACAAATCTAATAAATCTACAGCCTCCTATAAAGGATGCTAACAACAGTTTATCTTTCAAACTGGTAAACCAAGGCAAGATTCAAGCATTTGTCCTGCATTTCCTACACAAACTATACCTCTGGTTAAACAATTAGTAAATAAGAAATCTTGTTTTTATAAAAGTACTTCAGCAAATACACCAAAAAGAGAAGATAGCATTGGAAATCACTATTTTTGATTGCCCAGTGAATTAAGGATCTAGGTATTGAGCATCTGTGGTCACTAACAGCACAAAGATACAATCAATGTCTTTTGACAAACACACTACCACCACGTATGTAACAGTCTTAACAACAATACAAAATCAAACTTGAATCTGAATAGGCCTCTAGACTTACCATGAATCTATAGAAAATGCAGAGGACAGAGGAACATGCTAACCTACACAAAAGGAACATAATAATAATAAAAAAAAAAGTTGGGCAAATGGAATTTATGATCCTACTTCTTCAAACATCCATTGCTAGATGTTAAAAAAAAGAGAGATGGATAGGAAGCATAGAACAAAAAAGTTAAAATACAAAACAAAGCAAAGCTAAAAAATAGTGTATAGGGTGATATAAAGGGTTGAATGGTGCCCCTCAACCCCTGGCCTTGCCATTCCTACCTCCTGGAACCTATGAATGTTACCTTAAATTAGGATGGAATTAAGGATTTTGAGATGAGAAAATCATCCTGGATTATACAGGTGGTCCTAAATTGAAAGACAAGTGTCTTTATAAGAGTTAGGCCAAGGGAGATTTGACACAAAAAGAAAAGGGACCAGGAAGATGTAGACTGATGTGGCCACAAGTTAAGGAATGCTGCTGACAGCCAGCAGAAGCTGGAAAAGAATGGATTCTGCCCCAGAGCCTCCAACAGTGCAGCCCTGCTGGCACCTTGATTCCACACCTCCACCCCCAGAACTTTGAAAGAATAAATTTCTGTTGTCTTAAGCCATCCAGTTTGTAGTAATTTTTTTTACAATACAGGAAAAATGTGATACGGGTAATAATATTCAGAGAAAGAAAATATGACTGTAGGAAGCCTGAGGTTATTTTATTTTATTATTATTATTATTATTTTTTATTTTTTGGTACTGGGGATTGAACCCAGGGGCACTCCACCACTGAACCACATCCCCAGCCCTATTTTCTATTTTATTTAGAGGCAGGGTCTCACTGAGATGCTTAGGGCCTTGCTAAGTTGCTGAGGCTGGCTTTGAACTCGCGATCCTCATGCCTCAGCCTCCCAAATGCTGGGATTACAGGCATGCACCGCCATGCCCGGCAACCTAAGGTTATTGATAGGGTTGGGGGTACACAGGGAAGACATTTGGGGTGGTGGGCAGGGTCTTGTCTCCTAACATGGGTGCCAGTTACAAAGGGGTTTTGCCCATTAATAACTCATTAAGCAATATATTTGTTTCACAAATATTATTTGTATAATATTTAATGGTAAAGATCATTTTTAAAAAATCATACCAAAATTAGCAAAGGTCTTATCTCAAATGTCTGTAAGGTCCTATAATCTCTTGACTGGGGGAAAGAAAGTGTGACTCATTTCCACAATGAGGAAGTGGGAGGAGGAAAAAGTTAAAGGACTAGAATAGACCTGCAGAAATACACATTTGGGAAACCAGAAATAACTTAGTGTATGTATCTGTCCAGGAGGATTGGAAATAAAATTTATCTGTGGACTTTCTAATGAAAGATATATTTCATATCTGAAAGGCTCTGCTAAATGTCTACAGATTACACAGGTCCAGCAGCATCATTAATGTTGGTCAGTAAAGGTTGGGGGTAGGGATGATAACTGGCTGTATCCTAGGAAGACTGATTTATACGGCGCAGGTAATTTCAGATTCCTAAGAATTTCTGTAGGCACTTCTAGGTATACCATCCTGTGGTTGTGTTTGAATTTCAAAGGTAGAAGTGAAATGCTGGCAATCTTGTATATACATCAGGGTACAACTTAGAGTGACTTCCTAAGCCAGTACAGAATACTTTTAGGATGTGGCCAACTAAAATCTATGATATTCACCAGGGATTTAGCAAGATGCTCAGCACCACCCCAGTGTAACCCCAAAGATAATATTGTTTTAATTCAGAGCATTAAAGAGTTAATAGTTCATGATTTACAATTTCAACACACCACTGAAACTCAGATTCAGACTATTATAATGCCCTTGGTTTTCATTAGACATTTTATATTCATTACTACATTGTCCATGAAATTTATCATAAATTTTTTTTTCTTGTATTTTTATAATTCATGTATCCCTGATTTTTACTGAGGATTACTAGTTAGGTGATGCTCTATTTATTGCCTTCAATAAAAATTTAAAATTTTAATATCTCAGGTATGGAATTAATTTTATATAGAACCCTTCAAATGTGCAACATTGTTATGTTCTTTACTCCTGTGATACTGTGATAATGGCTTATCATTAATGATGTTTTATAATTTTATAAAAATATTCTTGTCTTTTAAAAATATTTTAGATGAACACCTTACCTTTATTTCATTTTATTTATTTTTATGTGGTGCTGAGGATCGATCCCAGTGCCTCAAACATGCCCAGCAAGCACTCTACCCTACACTGTCCCTTTTTTTTTTTTTCTTTTTCTTTTTTTAACTATTCAGTACCTTGCAGTTCTCATGAGCCTCTGGGACCTCTCATGTTTTGTTTTGATTTTCAACCCCTTCTGTCAGAAAAGAACAAGATAAATTCATCCAAATGAAACTGTAAGGATAAGATTTAATATATTGTCTGTGGTAGACATAATAATGGTCCCCTAAAGATGTCATGTCCTAATTTCTGGAACCTGTGAGGCTACATGGCAAAGGGCCATGGAGGCTGCAGATAAAGTTGCTAATACTGACATAGCAAGACCTGTTCCCCACTTCAATCCTACAGAATTATAGTAAATTTATATTGTGACTAAGTTTGTAGTAATTTGTAGCATGAAAATGAATATAGTTTTCAAAAATATTTACATTTTCAGCAAGGGATAAAGCCCTTGTTTTTTGCTTTGTATTTACTAAAGACCATTGAATTGTATATTTCTTGCATAAATTGTATTTATTTCTTGCAATGCCAGGGATCAAACACCAGGGTCTCATGAATGCTTGACAAGTGCTCTGTCACTGAGCTACATCCCCAGCCAAGCTTGTTTGACATGTTTATGCTTTTTTGGTTGCAAGAAACACAACTCAAAACAATAAAAAGGACCTATTGGTTCACATAACCAAACTATGAACCACATAGGGATGGAACTGCAAGGCCTAGAAGCAAGATATCAACATCCTCCCCATTTCTGGTCACAACAGCTTCTCTATCACTTCTCTTCACTCAAACCATCAGGATGAGAGGCTACAACAGTCTAAGGATAAGGGTCACATGGGGAGGGAGTTTGAGTGTCAGCAGACATTGTCTTCGGGAGGAAAGAAACTCCAAAATGTGTCTACTGTGACCTAAGAAATGAAGCTGTATTACTGGGCTTCAAACATTTTCAGACTAATAAAGTAGGTAAAATAGGTGTTTTTGGTTGCTCTGCATACATGATGGGGGAGGATGGGTGGTCTGGGGACAGGTTGTCTACTACTAGGTTACCCAGCTTAATTCATGGCATCATGTAAAGGGCAGTCTCCTTTGCAGGTGGTATTATCCAGCTCAGGCTACTATTAACAAAATACCAAAGACTGGGTGGGTTAAGCAACAGACATTTATTTTCTTACAGTTCTGGAGGCTGGATCCAAGATGGTTGAATTCTTGGTGGCAGGGGTAGGGGTGAGAACAAGAACAAGCATAAGCGGACTCTCTGGTGTCTCTTCTTGTAGGAACACTTATTCTACTGGATGAAGGCCCCATCCTCAAGACCTCATTTAAATTTATAACTTCCATAAAGTATTTGCCCTGTCTCTAAATACAGGGGGGTTAGGGCTTCGACATATTAATTATGGGAGAACACATTCAGTTCATAGCACAGACACATACTTACAGGAATGTGAAAACAAAGATTAATATACCTTTAAGCAAGCACCCTAGATGTTTTCTTTCAGTTTCAGCTAAAAATAAAACCTGTGAGAAATAGCAAGTCTTAGAATTTGAATACTTAGAGTCATCTTAATTAAGTCATGCTTAAAATCATTTCCACAATTTTATTTTATAAAACAGTTTCTGCCCTCCCAAAGCAATGGCTTTTAAGTTTAAACGCAGTAAAATGTTTTCCATTCATACATCAGTGATTTGAAACTTGAGATAACTAACAGGAATTTATGTACCTTTCTGAATCCTTTCTTCTACATATAAATCAACAACAAAAAAGAAAGTTTTAGAAGCTCAAGTTAAATGCCTCAGATCACAGACCATTTTCAAGATGCTTCAATCACTTCCAGAATAGTTTTCTGTAAAAATAACTATTCTTTCATCCTTAAAAAAAGTATACTAGGGCTGGTGTGGTGGCACATGTCTGTAATCCCAGTGACTTAAGAAGCTGAAGCAGGAGATCGCAAGTTCAAAGCCAGCCTCAGCAACTTAATGAGGCCTGAAGCAACTTAGCAAGACCCTGTCTCAAAACAGAAAATAAAAAGTGCTATAGGTGTCCCTCAGTGGTTAGTGCTCCTGGGTTCAATCCCTGGTACCAAAAAAAAAAAAAAGCAGACTAGATATGTATACGAAATGGCTGGACCTTGAGAATACTAACGAAAAAGACTGATCCATGATCTCTCAAACCCGTCCAAGAGATCTACTATGCATTCATAAATTATAAATTTTCTGAATATGACAATTGGAGTTTTACCACTGGAAGTGGCTGACACATTCAGGAAAGAATTCTCCGAGGCAGTTGGAGTTAAGATTTTACAGAACCTGGGTAAGTTGGCAAAGGAGGTGGAGGTGACTGCAACTGTCCTCATCTGTCTCTAAAACAAAATCAGGCAACATATTACTAGTAAGCATTAATTACTAAATGTTCTTGAGAGCAAGAAAATGATCTATAATTCAATCACAGATTGAAATAGTCTATAATTCAGTTTCACTAATTCAGACTGTCCTTCAACCCAATTATTCCAAATTCAAGCAGTCTTAACCATGTAAGGCGATTTATTTATTTTTATTGAAAATACAAAGTAATACTAAAGAAAAAATTTAAATAAATTAAAAATCATCCCATGGCCTCTCACAGTAACACAATGAATTAATTTTGTATATTACCTTCTACATGCATAAAGATTTCACAACCAGAGTGTGCATACTGTTTTGTATTGTGCTTATTTTACTTATCACATCATAGACATGCCCATGTTTCTACAGTCTTTCAAATAATCGTATTTATATAGGTTCATTTCATTATTTTATTAGCCAACTTTCTCTTTGACATGTAGTTTTTTTCTCATTTTCACTATTACAAATAATGCAAACACAAATATTCTCATGCTTTTACTTTTTTTGTATTATTCTTTAGTTTAAAAATCTGTAAACAGAATTTATGGAGCAAAGGATACAGTCATTTTATGGTCCTTGCTATGTAGTACCACACTGCATTCCCAAACGGTTGTTATCTATGTAAACTGTCATCTGAAATGAATTAACTAAACAGTATCTAAAAGTCTTTTTTTTTAAATGAGACATAGTTTTAAATTTCAGTATTAAAAGTGAAAAACGATTATTGTCTCTTATAAAAAAGGAGAGTATGCAATAGACAGTCTCAGAAATAACTAAAAGTTAATATGAATTAACTTAAGCGGTGCTTCCCAACTTGTCTCAAGTTATGGCAGGTACAGGAGGGCCCTGCTACAGGCACACGGGAAGATGGACAAAGGTGTTTCTGGGAGGCTCCAGCCACCCTGGCCTCCTCTAGCTGCAAGGCTTACGGGGTTCTGTATCTAGATACATCTGTGACCATCAGTGTCAGAGTGCATATGTCAGGGACTCAAGTCACAAAACATAGTTAATGACAGCGCTGGAAAAAGAAACCAAGTTTTTTCTCATCAATGTATTTTCTACTACATCACAACTGATCTACATGCTTTCTGGTTCTAAAATTCAACTTTATTTGCAGAAAGTATCTATATTTAAAAAAGGATTTCCCAACATGCTTATAGACCCCTTAACTAGCAATTTATATCAAAGCTGAAAATTAAAAATAGCCTTCAGCATCAGCAAATATTTATCTACTTTCTCTACAAATTTTCAGACTTGTTCTTCTTTTAATTTTAGTTTATAAACTCTCAATAGTAATAATCTTTTGCACAGTATTTTGTATATCTCTGATAGTCAGTAAATAAAGCATACTAACAATAAATTATATACACTACCAAGGAAAAAAGCTAAAGTCAACATTCTAAATAATTCTAAAGGGAAATTTTTTTTTAACTGTTGATTTTGTAGAGGTAGAGAAGATTCCCTCTTTATATTCCAAATTCCTGCTAGCTAAACAAAACCTTAACATATTACCTGTGACATTATAGGTTCTTCAGAGACATTACTGCATACAGCATGATTTCTACCTACACCCAGTGTTGATGCTACCAGGAGGAAAAGATTCAGGATAAAGGTTCTTTACCTTTCATCAAGTGTCAAATATACTACCTTTGAAAAGCACAGATTATAGGGGTTAACCCCACTGATTCAACTATATATATATAAGATTTTTCTTGACCATGAAACACTGGGTTTGGGAGTAGAGTCAGGAATTAAAATTTATCAATCTCCTATCATGTGCCTGACCACAATGACAAGTAAGAGACTCCAAACTCTGCATTCTTTTTACTGCCTCTCCAAAGAGTGGTTACTTGGTCAATTCTGGCAGATCTAATCAGACATTATACACACAAACACACCCATGAGACCGCATGGCACTTGGAAGATTACCCACTATTTCCCACTTATTAAGATCTGGATCATATTTCTCAATGCTCTGAAGATATGTTCCCTTTGAGTAGGAGTATCCTCCAGTGACATAAATACATCCATTCATGATGACAGCGCCACACTCCATCCTCCTCTCCATCATGGGAGCTATTTCTCTCCATTCATTTTGCTCGGGGTCATAGCACTCTGTGATTGTAGTTTGTCCACCAACTAGATAGAGCTTATTTTCAAATGGAACTGAGCACAATCCATATTCTTTTAAAAGACAAAAGAAAAGAGCAATTTTTTTATTAGGATAACAAAAGAGTTACCATGGGGTGGTGATGTAATAATCCTCTACAATTGAGCACACACAAATAGAGCATTGGTGATATTTTGATCTGATACACACTACTACATACTGAAGCTACTATGGTTTAGATGAGGCGTCCCCCAAAAGCTCATGTGTGAGACACTTCAAGGAAGTTTAGAGATGAAATGATGGGTTATAAACACCTTACCCTAATCAGTGCACTGATCCCCTGATAGGGACTAAGTGAGTGGTAACTGTAGGCAGGTAGGGTGTGGTTGGAGGAGGTGAGTCATTGGGGTGTACCTTTGGGGTATACATTTTGTCTCTGAAGAGCAGACCACTCCCCTTCCTGGTGCCTGGGCTGCCTTCCTCCACCACTCTTCCACCATAATGTTCTGCCTCACCTTGGGCCCACAGCAATGGAGCCAGCTATCTACAGACTGAGACCTTGGGAACACTGAGCACCAAAAAACCTTTTTCTCCTCTAAAATTGTTCTTGTTAGGTCTTTTGGTGGCAGCAGCAAAAAAAAAAAAAAAAAAAAAAAATGACTAAAACAGAAACTTAAAATCCAATTTCTGCCATCTGATTTAGATGACCTTTTCCCACCACTACCTGCCAAACCTCCAGTCATTTGTTTTTGTTTTTTTAAAAAATGTTTTTTAGTTGTAGAGGATACAATAACCTTTATTTCACTCACTCATTTTTATGTGGTGCTGAGAATTGAACCCAATGCCTCATATGTGTGAGGCAAGCGCTTTACCACTGAGCCACACCCCAGTCTAAGTTATTCGTTTTTGTTTGTTTAGCTTGGGGACTAAACCCAGGTGCACGTAACCACTGAGCTACATCCCCAGCCCTTTTTTATATTTATATTTAGAGACATGGTCTTGCTAAGTTGCTGAGGCTGGCTTTGAACTTTTGATCCTCCTGCTTCAGCCTCCTGAGCCCCTGGAATTCCAGGAGTAGGCCTCCGCACCCAGCTTATTATTCTTTATTTTGAGATAGGGTCTCACCAATTTGCAGAGGGCCTTGCTACACCAGCCTTAACAGGCTGGCTTTGAACTTGTGATCCTCTTGCCTCAGCTTCTTGAGTCATTAGAATTATAGGTGTGCACCACAGCCCACATCATATCTCATCATATCTTAATTCTCCCATGGTACTGATCATCAATTGGTATGATTCTTGTTCATTGTCTCTCCCCTACCAAGCAGTGTAGGAGCTTTGTTCCACCCACTGCTCCATTCATGGCTGGAAAATGACAAGTGTTTGGCACTTTGTGAGGACTCAATACATGTCTGCTTGATGAATGAAAAAATTATAACTTCTACCCTCTTATACTCTCCAATGCATGCCCACAGTACTGTGAAAAGCTTATAGGCAAACCCCTCTTTGGAAAGAACATACAAACAGAAATGTGAGTTCCTCTTCAAGAATGGAAGATAGTGGGGCTAGGGTTGTAGCTCAGTGGTAAAGTGACTGCCTAGCACACATGAGGCACCAGGTTTGATCCTCAGCACCACATAAATACGAATAAAACAAAGATTAAATTCTTAAAAAAAAATCAGAATGGAAGATAATCCCTTATCAGTAAAGTTCTTGCTACCTAGGTTTTGAAGGCTAAGAAACATCTCAGAGATAGACAGTTTTCTTTGACTGTACATACTGTTCTCAAGTTTCTGATATCCAACAAAATAATGATTCTACCCCTTGAAAACTCACTTGTTCTAATTATATATATGCAAAATTCTTACAGGATTTAGTTGTTTCAAGTACCTGCGAAACATTGCTTATATAAGTTATATTTACTATTTCATTATGAATGATTATGGAATTACTATGAAAATTCATAATAGAAGGCCAAGCACAGTGATGCACACCTCAAATCCCAGCAGCTTGGGAGGCCAAGACAGTAGGATTGCAAGTTCAAGGCCAGCCTCAGCAACTTAGCAAGGCCTTAAGCAACTTAGTGAGACCCTGTCTCAAAATAAAAAATAGAAAGGGTTGGTGATATAAATTAGTAGTAAAGCACCCCTGGGTTAAATCTCCAATACCAAAAAAAAAAAAAAAAAGAAAGAAAAGAAAAATTAATAATGTGACAGTTGGTGTAAGTGATTCCACTGTGAGCTTACGAGGCTTTTCTTAAGTTATTCAAGTTTACCACAAAAATCCTCAATTGGTGATCTTATTATTAACAAATGTATCTCAATCTTCCCATAACAGTAAAAAATGTTTAAAATACAATGATTCCTCATAGTTTTTCTTGTTACCTAAATAAAACACAGTATTGTTATTGTTGATGGAACTTTTTCTTCCTAAGCTATAACTAAACAAGCGGAGGCCAAAGAGCTGTCTTGTTCACTGTACTCCTGACACACAATATACCACAGAATATAGGAAATACTCAGCAACTATCTGCTAAAACAAATAGATGAGTGAACAAATGAGTGAATGATTTCAAACCAAGCATGGAAATGACACCATCTGTCATGGCTCCAAGAGTTTAGGCCCAAATATTACCCATAAACACATGGTAGTCTGTATTCAGTGCTACTTGAGCGATATGAACAAAAGGACATGGATTCAGAGACAACCACAACATCCAAATGAAATGATTTAAATTTTTTTCCTAAGGTTGTTCTAACAGAAAGGGCCTGTAAAGCTCATGGAGCTTAACTTCCTTATTCTACTGGAAAGTAAGGCCAAGAGCCTGAGCTACTTGCTCAAGGCTAGGAGGGTCAATAAATAGCAAACCCCAGAGGGAACTCTGCCCACCCAGCCTTCTCCTTTATTACGAATTGCTTCTTCTTCCTCAGATCATCTCCCAACTCAAGGCTGGTTCCCAAGACTTTGCCCATGGCTGTCTTGTTGGTCCTGTCCTACAAGCCACCTCATTCATGGAATCATCCAAGCAAACAATTCCCAGATCTCAACATCCAGTCACATTCTTCCTCTTGAGATGCTGATCCACATCTCTCACTGATTGCTGGACACTCCTCTTGGGTTATCCAACTAGCCCTTCAACCCTACACTACAAATGGAGATCACCATCTCCCCCTTCTTCTCTATTGGCTCCTCCTTCATATTCTGCATCCTCCCAGGCAACTGGTCACAGACCCTGGGATTATTGTCAGTTCTATTCTCTCCTGATCCAGTCACCCAAAGATGCAATCAGCTGTTCAATCTATAACATTCCTCACATTTGTCCCACTTTTCTGCTCCTATCAGTTCTTCAGACTTGCAGCATTTCTCACCTGGCTTATTACATATTAGTCTTAGCATATTTCCTTTTCTACTATCTTTCTCCCAATATATCTTAAAAGAAGTTCTCAAAATGAGAGCTGAGGATGTAAGTCAGTGGTAGAGCTTACAGCACAAGTTTAGGAGGTACAATTCTCTGTGTTCGATCCCCAGTACCACAAAAAACAACAGAAAACCACATCATTCTCTTGCTTTGAAAACTGATAGTTCTCCATTTTTTAAATTCTCCAAACTGCCACTCAAAGCCCTCCAGATATGCTCCCAAACTGAACTCTCCCATCCTGTCTTCCATTCTACCATCTCCATTCCATTTGTTCATGTCTACTCCCAAGTAGTGGAACACACCCAAAACTTTCCCTTCTGCCTTCCTTCACGCAGCTGACTTCCTGTAGGGCATTGGGGTGGTTGTGTGTGTATGTGTGTGTGTGTGTTTCTTTAGAAACTACCTTCCTTAATTGTGGCCATTCTGTAAGGCACAGCTCAGAAATAAATACCCCCAGGGAGCATTCTCAGATTGCCAGATTTCCCTTAATTAGACTCAAGTTCTCAATGTTCTCAATTTCAACAGCACTTCTTTGTACAGAACTTACTAAAGATTGTCCTGTATTCCTGTTAAATGTTTATTTGCTACTAGATTCTGAGTTCCTGTGGCAGTAGAGACTAGTACTTAATCATCTATGTTTTATATAACTATTAGAATTCTATCTTTCCCAATGGAGGGTCTCAATATTATCTTGAATTTAATGAAGTTATGGTCCCATGTTTTTCAATTACACAAAATTAGCCCATTAAAGGGATTAAGATAAAAGATAACATTTATATTATCTTTTGAAAATAACAGTAGTCATTTCCTCCCCTTCTAAGCTATGTATTTACATATGGCAGGCTCAAAACTGATACTTTTCCTTCCTCAGGAGGTGTCCCTGGAGTGCATGTAAGAAGCATACCTTGCTATAATTCAGTGGATGCAGAAGCAAATGCCTTCAGGAGCGTACGGGACTGAGTGAAGCATGCCTAGGCTAAGAAAAAGCAACAGCATAGGCCTCCTGGATCTGAGATGTGACTAGAATTCGAGGGACTGGGGTGAAATGGAGAAAACAAGTCTCAACTAACAAGAACAGTTGTTATCCAGCTCCAGTGATTGCTGCCAGGAAGAAACACTGTCCAGTTGACAGATCTTCCAATTTTTCTAAAGGCCAGAAATCATGAATTTTATATGAAATCTGAATTTTAAATTCTGGTAATAAGCCAGTTCAAAAATATTTTTAAATACTGTGAAAGCCAAACAGAACATATCATGCAAAGTGCTAATTTTATATCTGGTTTTTGCATTTTATCAGGAAAGAATTCAATGTGCATCAAAATGTTACAAGAAGAATAGTATGTTCCTAGTGATTTATAATGTAATTTAATAATTTTGGACTGAAATTTTTTCATGGCTTCTAATACTAGATGTAAGTCACACAGCCTTTTGACTCTTTTTCAAGTGGCTAATAAGCTATATGCAACTTATATCTGTCCAACCACAAAACAGGCTGAGGAATATCTAACTTGTAAAGTTATGAGGTTCAAATGAGATTAATAGTGAAATTAAGAACATGGGTTCCAAGCCAAACTCTGGGATTGAACTTCACCTCTAACAAGCACGAGCTGGCTGACTAGGGCAATGTCTCTGTGCCTTAGTGGCCTATAAAATGAGATAACAGTACCTACCTAGCTCACAAGATGATTCTGAGGTTTAAATCGTGCAATGGTTTGAAAATGGGTAGTATTCTCCAAAGAACTATATGTATAGACTTGAACTTTTAAGAAGTGGGGCCTTATGAAGGTCCTCAGGTCAATGTGGTTATGCCTCTGTAAGGGATTCTGGAACCCTGGCTAGTCCTGCCATTGTCATTCCATTGCTTTCATCAGAGGACAAATCAAGGGGCCACCCAATCTAGGATTTGAACCTCCAAACTGTGGGCTAAGTAAACCTTTTTTCTTTATTAGTTGATTAAGTATTTCATTATAGTAATGTGAAGCTGGTACATACAAATAGATTAATACATCTAAAATTATTAGTTAGTGCCTGGCATATTTTATCAAGTATGTCAGTGCTACCTATTACACCATGTAACCCATTACTATTAAATTGAATTATAATTTCATTGGTCATACCAGGAAAACAAAGTGGTGGGGAGCTGGATGTGGTGGCACATGCCTATAATCTCAGTAGCTTAGGAGTCTGAAGCAGGAGGTTAGGAAGTTGGAGGCCAACCTTGGCAACTCAATGAGACCCTTCTCAAAATAATAAATATATTTTTAAGCCAGGCGTGGTGGTGCATGCCTGTAATCCAAGCGACTTGGGAGGCTGAGTCAGGAGGATTGCGAGTTCAAAGCCAGGCTCAGCAACTTAGCGAGGCCCTAAGCAACTCAGTAAGACCCTGTCTCTAAATAAAAATACAAAATAGGCCTGGGGATGTGGCTCAGTGACCGAGTGTCCCTGAGTTCAATCCCTGGTTAAAAAATAATAATA
>JAJEJO010005163.1:292883-492901 GCA_020662805.1 Glaucomys volans | reverse complement strand
ATGTCTTCAGAGCCAGGGCAGCTTGCAGCTTCAGTTTCTTCTTACGTACAGCCTGCAGTTTATGGAGCTACAGCAGCAGAATCAGGTGTGCCCCACCTGAACTATGAGATGAGACAGATGATGTGTGAAGTGGAAGTAGCTGCACAGGTCAAAAGCAAGAGGGTCTGCTCTCTTAGTGATTATGGAATTAGATCACAGGTTATGGAATTAGATCATCAGGTGTATTCTGGCCCACCACTTTCAAACTTGACTCTGGCCAAGCTATTTATTCTTTCTAAACCTCCATTTTCAAATACGTAAATCAGTGATAAACAATACCTACTCATAGAGTCACAATGAGAATTTAAGATAATATTATGTGCAAAGTGCTTAGCCAGTATCTGACCTACAGTGTGTACTCAAGAAGGTTGGCAATTTACTAATTCTCAGATGATTCAAGCTTGTGGATTTTAATTGATCTCTTCAGCAATCCACATGAAAGCCTGATATTCTATGGAAAATTATTCAGAGTAATATGGTGATATGATATGAATTTTGCCAAGTGAAAAAAAATTAAACACATGGCATAACTGTAATAGGTTAAAATTTGTTATTTCTGGGCGGGGGGTTGAACCCAGGGCCTAACGCATGCTGAGTGTGTGTTCTACCAGTAAGCCTTTCCCCCAGCCCAGCTGAAATTATGTTCTCCTGAGCTCTTTTACAAAAAGACAGGTCAAAGAATAAAAGCCATCACAGAAGGCAGGCCAATCCTTATGGTAAACACACTTTGCCTCTGTGACCATCAAGGTAACACCAATGCAGGGCTCTGCATATCACAGGAATCAGTGCTAAACAGTAACTGAAAACCAGAAAGAACTCGATTTGAAAAGAGGATAACAACAATCTCTTGCTGAATTTTAATCTCCAGATACCCTTGTTGACTATCTGCTGGACAAACTAATGCTTTTTAATTTTCTATATAAGAAGTGTGCTTTATATAGTGCATGTAATAAATGAGAGAAAGCATGTAGCAAAGGAAGAGGAAACACAAGAAAGAATGCAAGTGAAGAAAATTAAAAAGGAACCTACCACGTTTAACCACACAGCCTTAAAATGTGTTATATAAACACAGCAAGGAAAATATTTGTAGATGTGATCTAATCAGAATATAATCATGACCACTGTTAGATGGATTATGAATCCTTTGAGCTTTAAAATTATACCCATGTGGGGCTGGGGCTGTAGCTCAGTGGCAGAGCACTAGCCTAGCCAACATGAGGCACTGGGTTTGATCCTCAGCACCACATTAAAAAAATTAAAATAAAGACATGCTGTCCATCCACAACTACAAAAAAAAAGTTTTTTAAAAAATTATACCCATCTGTAGTCTATGATAAAATTAACACTTTCTATTTCTAGCCCACTCTTTGATATCCCTTGTGCTGATAAACTACATCAGGATGTGTACTATTTGAGAGAGTATTTTGTTACCTGGGTGTGGACTGGAGGTGATGAGGCTCCATTCATTGATATCTGAATTGTAGCTCTGGACCTTGTCATAGGTACAGCTTCCTCTATAGCCACAGTGGCCTCCAATGACATAGATGACTTCATGTAAGACACAGGCAGTAGCATTTCCCACACCTGTGTGTCAATTAAAATCACATCTTTAGATCAATTGTTCATTCTTTTGCAATGAATACTAAGTTTTTTTGGTTTTGCTATTACTAATGGTAGATGCAAGGTAATGTGCTAGATGCTATGAGGAATAAAATAATGAAATAGGAAGGTTCTTATGCTCTTTAAGAGAGGATGAGACAAATAATTAGAACATAGTTATGGAATGGAAAAAGTGCCATTAAAAAAGAGGCAAACTAGTGAATGTGAGAGGAAGGAGACATTGCTTTTGACTAAGGAAATCATAACAGAAAGTAGCAGAATTTGACGTTGGCCTTGGTAAAGTAGTGCTTTGGCAAGCAGAGGTGAGAAGAAGTCATTCTAAGCATAAAGGCTTATTAGGCATTGTCAGGTAGCCCAATTTGACCATGTTAAGTGGTACGTCAAGGGTCGTCACATGGGAATTAAGTTGAAGCTGCAGAGCAAAGGATCCTGATGTAAGCTTTTTAAACTGAAGGTAAGAGGACTTAAAAGGAAGGAACAAAGGAGTCAGAAAGACATAGGTGCTGCCATAGGTGAGAAGCACTGAAGGCCTGATTTAAAAGGGCAAGAGATAGGTCAGACACGCAGGACTTGATGAATCCAAGACAAAGCAGACTGATAGTGAGATCGTGAACTGGGAAAACTAGGAGTCCCAAACACCACAGAAAAGTACAGAGAAGTGAGGTGTGCTGCCATGACTGTGGTCCCCAGGTTGTGGTCAGCCTTAGCAACACAGTGAGACCCTGTCTCAAAATAAAAAAGGACTGAGGATGTAGCTCAGTGGTTCAATCCCCAGTGGTTGTCCTGGGGTTTAATTCCCAGTATTAAAAAAAAAGGAAGAAAGGTTAGGAGGAGGAGTAAACTGGTTCAGTGGGGGAAGAAAAAAGAGGAATAAAGATGATAAGGCCCATTTTCATTGAAAATATCCATTTAGTCTTTCAACCAACTTTTATCTAGCACTGTTATACACCAAGTACAGTTTAGTCTCCTTATTTGTTTCTACTTCAAAATGAAAGGCTTATAAGCAGGGTAGTTATGAAAAAGAAAGACTTAGAAGTTCTTACATAGCCAAATGTTTATTTCTTCTCTGTATATCACATCCCTAAACCAAAAAAGGAAATGAATTTGAAATTTATCCCTACCCAAATTAAGCTCTCATTCAGGGGAAGCTGCTAGTTTACTCCATGACTATAAAATAAACTGAGAAAAATAATATCATCCTTCCCATAGACAAATGGAAAACTAAAATTTCAGTATGAGTCTACTCAGCAGAACAGTACCTGCCAAAACTGTATATAACCTGCCCTGGGTTGGACTGAAAATAAATAAGAACCAAAACTTCAAGTTGTGGCTGGGCCTGGTGGCACACACCTGTAATCCCAGCAGCTCGGGGGAGCCTGAGGCAAGAGGATCACAAGTTCAAAGCCAGGCTCAGCAACAGCAAGATGCTAAACTATCAGTGAGACCCTGTCTCTAAATAAAATACAAAACAAGGCTGGGGATGTGGCTCAGTGGTTGAGTGTCCCTGAGTTCAATCCTGGCAAAAAAACTTCAAGTTGAAAGAATAAATCTTTAAAATTTCAGACCCATCTGGCAGGTGGGGGTGGTTTGGGGGCACTGAATTCTCCCATTCCACCCAAGGTCAAGGAAAAAACACATGTAGCTTTCTTTTACAGTAAACAATCTACTGCAACATTGTCTCTCAGTAAACACTGTTTTAAATATAAAATTTTTGAAAATTTCAATTAAGTAGTATAATATAAACTTGCACCATTAAATAATTACGCTCCAAGTATAAAACCCTTAAAACTGGTATTTCATCATTAAAAGACAGATGCTGAGCCATTCAGGTTTTGGCTTCAGGTTTCCAATAGCCACTAAAATATTTGAAGTTTCCTTGTTTCTTTTGCAGAAAAGCAGGCAGGACATTCAGAACCATATTCAAATTATTAAGTGGTGGTCAAGCTCAGGCAAAGCTAAAAACCAGTTTCTGACTGCAACAGATTTAAGCTACCTTCTTCCACCCTAGGAGCTATTGCTGTACCTGCAGGCATACCTGGTCCTGACTTCATGCAAAGGTTATTTCTGCCCTGTCAGAGCATATTCTTCCCTAATGACATTCATGACAAGCAGGTCCAGCCTTTACTCAGGGCTCAATCTGCAGACTCTGTTTTAGGTGCTTCTCAAGTATCAATTCATTTAATCCTCTCAAAGATCCTACTAAGATGATGTCATCCCCATCATACTGATGGCAAAACTGGGGCAGACAGAGACTGAACAAATACTTGTTTTGGGGTGAGGGGAACCGGGGATTGAACTCAGGGGCCTTCGGCCACTGAGCCACATTCCCAACCCTATTTTGTATTTTATTTAGAGACAGGGTCTCACTGAGTTGCTTAGCACCTTGCTTTTGCTGAGGCTGACTCTGAACTCTCAATCCTGCTGCCTCAGCCTCTCTCAAGCGGCTGCGATTATATGTGTGCACCACCACACAAGAGGAGACGGAACAATTTGCCTGAACCTCACCAGTGAGTGGAAAGTGGAAGGTCAGACCCAAGCAATTTAGCTTCAGAAGCAGTGTGCCTGATCACAAGACCATTCTACTCTCAGGCTTCCTGCTTGTCATCCAAGGATCATACCAGGTCAGATTTCCAGCTCAGGTCAAATTCCCATACCCTCACTAGTGTCAAAAAAGAAACAGAAAGGCCTGGGAAAAAAACATTTGGAACAAAATGACACAAACTTAGTAACAACCTACAGATGTTTTTGTACAACTCCCCAGTACAAATGAATAAATGTAGTGAAATGTAGATTAAAAAATCTTTTCTCTCCCAGTGGGAGAGAAGTAGAGCAAAGCTAATACACTCCCAAACACATCAGAAAATACAGTTTATCACACAGATACTGAGACCCAGTAGTGTACTTGGCTCTGTGGGCCACATGATGAGGAGTATGCTGAATGCTTCTCTCTCTCTTTTTTTTTTTGGAGTAGTAGGGATTGAACCCAGGGTCTCACACACGCTAGGCAAATGCTCTACCCCTAAGCTACACCCCTAGCCCTCTGGCACTTTCATTTACTCTATGAGATGAGCCTGATCACCCAAGCAGAGGTTGTCTCTAGTTCTTAGGAGTGTATTTTGTTACATCCTGTAGGGAACAAACCTTCCAAGTTTTAAGGAAGGGCCTTGTAAGAAATTATCAGTATATTTTGAGAGGAAAAAAAAAAAGTTGAACATTAAAATGCAGAACTGAAAAGTGTTTGATTTCAAGAGCAAGTAAAAAGACTGAAAGAAAAATCAATTAAAGGTCTGTCTCTTCATTTAGCCTTTGACTTAGAAATAAATTCTTAAGACTTGAAAAAAGATCTAGAGAAAGATCGCAGAGTTAGTAGAAGGGTATACATTTCCTTATATTTGTTTCCTGATATTTCTTTTCTAGCCTGAGTAGCATGCATAATTCTCAGACAAGTTGGGGGCTATCTGAGGCTATGTTTTCACCTGGAACATTCTGTGCAACATTATCTGTATAATCCATTCTAGTTCTTGGAGAACATCCCAAAGTGATAATCTTTTTTAAAGGTACTTGAAAGAGAAATGACTTGTAGCCTAATCCCAACTATCTAAAAAAATATAGGATAAACAAAATTCATACTTACCTTTAATCATGTTTGCAATAGGAATCCATTTCTCTTTTAATGGGTCATAGAACTCAGCCTCTTCTGCTGGAGCCCCTTTTCTGTAACCACCTAGAGCATAGACACAGCCACCTAAAGTGACTGCACAGTGGTAGTACCTAGCATTGAGCATTGGCAAACCTTCTGTCCATTCATCACTTTCACTGTTATAGATCCATACTGTATCAAGAGCTTCTATGTTATCTGTCCTGTAGCCTCCAGTTACATAAATGTTGGGTCCCAAACATGTAACACCATAGCTCTCCCTGGTATAATCTGGTATTTCTGCCCCTTGAATCCACACATTTGTCAAAGGATCCCATATGTGAACCTCTGATAAAGGATGCCAGTAATAGCCTCCAATAATATACATTGTGGCTGTAGACCTCTGGGAAATCTCTTTGTGCATGGGATTCAAGGCATTGTATATTAGAGAGCGTATCTTATTTTCTGTTAGTAGGCAGCTTCTCTGAAGGCCTAAGGCTGTCTTTAAATACACTGGATCTATATCTATGTTGATATAGCTTAGTAGATTATACAGGCATTCAATTCGGTTTTCGACATCATGAGCAGTCCACTTAATAACTGGCTCTATGATAGCTTCTTCTTTCCAAACACTGAGATTCTTTCTGGACAAGATAAATAGAAACTTTTCAAGGCTGATTTCCAGAAATTCTTCTTGTTGCCATACTTCCTTAAATCGGGAACACAGAATTCTCCGAGATTCCTTCTCTAGTTCTGGACACACATGAAATTCTGCAAAGGAGTGCATTCCAATACAATTATCAATATCCAGATGCCTTACCAAAAACTGCTCACAAGCCTTCTTTACTGAAAGGAACTGTAGCAGATCTGCTGCCTCAAGCAGGCTTTGAACATTTCTTTTAGTTATTTCAATTTGGGAAGTGTATGCATAATTTACAAGGCCTTCCAGAATATCATGGTGGATGCCAGAGAGTTTTATTTTATTTTTAAATTTTTCTTTCATGTCAGCTGTGAACATTGCCTTAAAATAATTGCTGCAAGCAGCTAAAACAGCTCGGTGACAATGGAAGATTATGCCTGAAGGGCACTGAAGGGTAATATCAGTAAATAATCCATCCAAGTAAAATGTTCTGAATGCATCCAGAAAATCCACTGGATGAGTTGAATCCTTGAAAAGATAAATATAATCTTCTTGTCCTTTTAGAGCCATGGCTGCAAAAAACATGAAATAGTAAACGTGTTTCATTTTGCATAAATAATCAATGTTTCCACAATCCCTAAAATTGGATTAGCATCGGATAGATTCAAACTAGATTAAGTTCAGCATTCTAAGTAACAAATGCAAAAGGTGGATGGACTATTTCATAATTTACATAGTGGTCCATTTAAATTCAGAGTAATTGGAGCCGGAAATGAGGTCCCCGGAGTCTTCAGTTCATTTGGTAAGAAATATTGATTTACTACCCCATTCACGCTTGCAATCTGTCTTAGGCTGGCGGTCCCTGGGGAGATTACACACACTGTGTCCGACGGGTCACCCCACAAGCCGCCAGACCTTGGACGACTGGGCTCGGCCCCATTCAACCTTTTTCCCTCGCTTGGTCTCCCTTTCAAATCACATCGAGATGTCACAGAAGGGATGTAAGGGGAGACGAAATTTAAGAAAAGGGAAATCCTAAGTCTTTTTGCTTAGGGAACGAGAGAAGGAAAGCGGCGCGGCCCGGGGGCATAGCCTCCAGCCCGCGCCCCTTCCCGGAGCCCGCCGCAGGGGTTTCCGCGCGCCTGGGCCCCGGGGCCCACGTTCCCGCCTGGAGACCGCCCCGCCCCGGGGCCTGGCGCGGGGGCTCCACTCTGGGGCGCCGCGCAGCACCCGCGGGCCGGTGCCTGTGTCTTGTGCCCAGCACTGCGCACAGGTGTGGGAAGGGCGCCTCGGGCAGCCCCACGCGCTGCGCTCGGCCCGGCCCGGCACTCGCGCGGCCATTGTCTGCGCTCCGCAGCCGCGGGCGGGCTCGAAAAACCGCGCGGCCTCGCTCTCGGGCTCCCTGCCTCGCTCGCTCCCCGCCTGCTGGCCTCGGGCGGCGGGTCGGCACCGCACTCACCTCCGCTGGCGGCTCCGGGACGTGGTGCTGGCCCCGGGCTAGCAGCGAGCGGGGGCGGCGGCGCCTCCAGACCCTCTGACCATCTTTGGAAGCAGCGCAGCAGAGGCTGCCTGCTAATGCAGCTCCAGCCCACAAGCGGCTCCTATTTTGGTGCCCCGGCTGCTCCCCCGCCTCCACCCGAACAGCCCCCTGCTCAGCCTGGGCGCGGGGCCACTCGCGGGAACTCTCCCGTCGCCCGGCAGCACAGCGAGTGGGGCGGGGCGGCCCCTCCCCGCGGGTTCCCCCGCAGCAGGTGGGACGGCTTCCCTGTGGAGACCGCCCGCCGCTGGCTGGCCCCTCTCCCAGCTCGCCCTGCCTCTCGCACACGCTCTCGAGCGTCCTCTCTTAAACTGAGCGAGTCCCGAATGAAGACCGTCTGAGAGTGTGTGTGTGTGTGTGTGTGTGTGTGTGTGTGTGTGTGTGTTTCCCCTGCCTCATCAGCCCAGGCCCTAATGGTAGGGAGAGGGAAAGTGCAGGGAGAAAACCCAACAAAACCTAAAGGTTTCAAATTGGGGTTGCCTTCAAAATGCTAGAAGTAGCCGCCCTTTCCCACAAACGCCATCCCGCCCGGAGCAGAACACTCAGGGGGGAGCCCTGGGGGCGGATAGGCACATCAAGGTTTAACCTGCAAGCTTTAAGAAAAACCTCAGACAAAGTCCCTTTGCAAGGATTCGCGTAACTGTATTAGAGCCCAAGGAGCCAGAAGCAGCCTTTCTGTGACAGCCGTGTGGTTCACATAAGGATGTCCATGTGCTGCACCAGAAAAGTTCGTTTTCTTGTTCCAGCAAAAACCAATACAAAATATTCTGATTTATCATTCATTTCCTCATTAGCAAGATTTTATTAAGTGCCTTTTCGCACCTGATAGGACTGGGAACTGGTAATAAAGCATTAAAAGATGGCCCATGGCTCTGGTGGAGCTCACAGTCCAGCCACCTCCAGGGAGTGGAACCACCACCAGAGAACCAGAGAGTTTCTAAGTATGGCCCGAGAGACAGAATTTATGAATAGACATACAGACATTACATAACAGAACTCTGAACCACTATGAACTCCAGGAAACCAAACCAGAACCTCTCCTGCAATTGGAACACAATAGTCAGGTGTAGGTCAACTACTGCCAGCTTCTCTATTTTCACCCTTACTTTCACCTCAGTACCAACCAGAGGAAGTCAACTATGCTCTCCAAAACAATCATATGAAATACCCCCTAATTCTTGTAGCCTTCCCCGGGGTTTTCCATGCCAAACACTCCAACCAGAGCATACCTGGGGTTTTCCCCAACCATCACCACTTTCATAAAGATTCTCACTTCTCTGCTTGTCTTTGGACCTCTGCCAAAGCAAGTGATAATGACCAACTCTCTTGCTATAGCAAAGCTCTGAATAAATAGCATCTGTTTGTTCTCCTTTGGGTAGTTTTAGTTTAATTGCATGTATCAGACCATTTTTTTTTAAGACAGAATCTTTTTGCCCAGACTTAATTTCCTGGACTCAAGGGATCCTCCACCCTCAGCTCCCAAGTAGCTGGGATTATGAGATGGCACCACCACCACTAACTTTGGGTTCGACCATCTTAATTGAATTATATGGAATGCTGGTTATGCAGAACCACAGAAACAAACCCTGACTTCTCTGGGATGGAGACTTAGGAATATGCATCTAATCAAGGGAAACAGGTAATTCTTGTGCAATTTGGAGAATGTGTATTGGACCCAAAATGAATGAAAGATTCAAGATTCAAGATTGAAATATCTGGTCAACAGGTTAGTACTACAAAAGGAAAGTATATGAAATTTAGATTCAGGGCTAAGGTTCATCTCTGACATTTATCTAACATGCAGTCTTGAGCAAGTTACTAAACTTCACTGATGCTGTTTTCTGATCTGTAAAACAGACAATATCAATACTTTTTCAGCCTAGCATAAGGTTATTGAAAAGTTAAAATTATGAATGCAAACATACTCAGGACATGGTATATACATGTTAGCTATTATAATGAAAGAATATTTACACTTAATTCTTCATCACAACCTCATTTGGGGAGTTAGTACCTTTTTAACATTTCTTCAAAAAATTATGAACTCTGTAGTTAGTTGTAATTATAAATAGTTTGTCCTTCACAACTTATAGTAATGCTACTGTCAGTGTTGTCATTCAAGGACACAATGATGACTGAATGAAGATGGAAATTCTTTTCATTTTTGTCACCAAAGTGCAGAGGTGGCTATGATTATAGTTAACAAGTTTGATGCACATAAAACGTTATAAGCTTCACCTAACTTACAGTAGGTGCTTCTAGAATCAAAACTATTTGTAATCAGTGATTCACTCACTACATTGTCATTTCTGCAGTTATTTCAGACTGCTACATGAAACAGTTAAGACTTTTGCTTCCATTTCCTGGTGTTCCCTAGTTGTTAATCATTGCTTAAAAGTATATATCAGTGCATATTATACTATTAGTCCTCTTCACTTTATTAAGAGAAGAGCAGATCTTGGGGGATGTTGCCAGGAATAGTTCTTCTTTACCATGTGCTTTATCAATAAGACCAGGCTTAGCAACTTAGCCAGGCCCTACACAACTTAGTGAGAGCTTGTCTCAAAAAAAAAAAAAAAAAAAAAAAGACCATTGCAGGGGCTGATGGATTTGAGTATTCAGAAACATATGGTTAGCATCATAAGTTAAATAAACGACACTGTTCAAGAAGACAGATGTACTATCTGCAACCCAAGTCTTAAAGAAATGTTAGGAATGGAACATAAATGACTTTCAGATATTGAGCTTGGCATGGAGTTGATGGCTTTTTGACAACACACTTCACCTTTCAAAAGATTCCTGGTTGCTTTTTTTTAATTTTTATTTTTTTGTAGTTGTAGACGGATAGAATGCCTTTGTTTGTTTGTTTGTTTGTTTATTTTTGGAACCAGGGATTGAACTCAGGGACACTCAGCCACTGAGCCACATCCCCAGCCCTATTTTGTATTTTATTTAGAGACAGGGTCTCACTGAGTTGCTTAGGGCCTCACTAAGTTGCTGAGGCTGGCTTTGAACTCGCAGTCTTCCTGACTCAGCCTCCCAAGTCGCTTGGATTACAGGCATGCACCACCATGCCTGGCTCCTTTGTTTATTTTTATGTGGTGCTAAAGATCGAACCCAGTGCCTCACACACACTAGGCAAGCACTCTGCCACTGAGCTACAACCCCAGCCCAAGATTCCTGGTTTCTAAATGTAATGATTTTTATCTGTTTTTCCCTTATTAGTTCATCTTTACACTAAGTATAGCTATGCCATTAAATGTTTGATATGCTGATTGTTTATTTATTTACTACATAAATAACATGGGCATTGTGATCTCTGTGCAATCATGTCTCGTCTTACAAAGTCCCTTAGTGTTTGGGCACTGTGCATCAGTCATTCAGTTCATAGAGGCAGCAAAGCTTGCAGTTGTTTTATCACCTTGTTTTCTAGTCATAATTATTTTTTTTACAAAAATAGATAATTGAAAGAGGGTATTGGCCAACAAGGATGAAAAATACAGCAAAGAAATGAAAACCAATAATGCTGCAAATGAAATTAGAGTCCAACATAATCTAAGTTACAGAAGAAATAACTGCCTGTGGGCATGTTGATGCTGCCACCAATCATGCAGCCAGGGGAATTTAGCACAGGTGCACTTTGTGATATAAGTGAGGAAAGTGATTGTGAGAAAGATGTCCCAGAGGAGCTGATGCTACCAAAAAAACTTCACTTTACAGAAACTATGGATATAATCCACAGTATTGAAAGTGTAGAGGAAAACATGTTGGAAGCTGACCCAAACTTGGAAGTTTAATAATTCATAAGGCATAGAAAGATAGTTGCTCCAAATCCTAAGTCATGTAACAAAAGTAAGGCAAGAACTATTTAAATTACTCTTGGTAAGTTTTTAAAAAAAGAAATATAACATTTTAATTCTCAATGATTCCAATATTTTAAATTATGATGTACTAAATACATGTTTTTCATTTCCCTATATATTTTTAAGAGACAGTAAGAGTTTTTACTATTCTGACAAAGAAATTTAAAGTACAATCATAATTTTCCCATTATTAAGACTGCTTTGCACATTTTCAACTTGCATGGTTATTTGTATGGACTTCCACTATTGTGAAAAGTGAGAACTGCCTGTATTTTTAGTAGGACAAACTTGGAGAGAAGTAGGATGATAATGCAATCTCAAGAAAAAGAATGAAGTTAAAAATTTTCCTGTTTTAAAGAACCTGCTTATGGGTTTTAAATGAGGGACAGTAGTTTCAAATTGCTTTACTTGTTTTGTTACTCAACAGATTTAAAAGCATTATTTAGTAGTCTATTAGAATGTCATTATCACGTTGTAAATTACAATCTTGGCAAATATTTAAACTTAAGATGAAAAATTTTCAGTATCACTTTGAAAATGTGGAAGGGAATATACAGTTTTTTCAAGTTATTTTGGGCACACTTGTGCAAAAACACTTGAAAGAACACTGATCTAGTCTCAAAACAGGAACTAGCCTATTACCCACTATTATTTGGAGGGAGGGTAATTTAAAAGATAATAGTTCACTTGAGAATATGTATATATAAGATGTGTGTGTATGTGTGTATATATATACATATACCAAATTCCAGATAAAATTAATAAGAGACAGAAGGATAATAAATTGGGGTATTTTAAATTACAAGCAACAGAAATCCAAAACTTCCAATTAGAGAGATAAAATTAAGAGCAGTGGCTCAAACAAATCAAGGGTCTTAGTCTGTTTTCTGTTACTATATGAATACCATAGACTGAATAATTTATAAATAATAGAATTGGTTTATTCAACTCCTGGTTCTAGGGACTGGGAAGTCCAAGAGCATGGTGTCAACATGTGCTAAGGGCTTCCCTGCTGCACCAAGTCAGAAAGCATCATCACAGCGCAAAACAGAGCAAGTGAACATCAACTCAGGGCTCTCTTTCATTTCTTATAAAGCCCCCAGTATCATCATGGGGGCTCCATCCTGACGACTTTACCAAATCCCAATTAATGCCCAAAGACCGCACCTCCCAATATCATCAGCTCATAAATTTGGCCTTAACAAAGGCCAAAGAGATTAAAACTCTTTAAAGATTTCCTATCTCCCCTAGCACCACAAATAAAATAAAATAAAATAAAATAAAATAAAATAAAATAAAATAAAATAAAATAAAATAAAATAAAGATTTCCTATCTTATTCAGTAAAAAACAAAGTACTTCCAATGGTCTCCTGGATGCCCACCTCTAGCTCCAATTTTGCCCTCACAAGCAATGATGCTGCTTCAAGGCCTCACTACTAGCTATTTCATTTTGTCTAAACTGCTCTTGTGACCAGTTCAATCACTGCCATCAGGTTTTTGCTCAAAGTTACTTTATTGCCCAGTGAGGTCTTCTTTTATCAACCTATTTGAAATGATTTCCCTGCTACCATTTGTTATTCCCTGTTCCCCTTTCCTGCTTTATTCTAAACCAAATTACTTATTATCATCAAAGTATTGTATTTTTGCTTATTTGTCATTTTATTATGTGATTTCTCCCATGCGAATGTAAACTCAATGGAAACTGTGATTTCTTTTTTATTTTTATGTAGTTGTAGATGGACAGAATGCCTTTATTTGTTTATTTTTATGTGATGCTAAGGATCGAATCCAGTGACTCATCCATGCTAGGCAAGTGTTCTGCCACTGAGCTACAGCCCCAGTCCCTGTGATTTCTTTTGAACAGTCCTGGGGATTATACCCAGGGCCTTGCCATTGCTAGGCAAGCACCTTATCTTTGAGCTACATTCCCAACCCAATCTAAGTACTTTTGTTTATGTTGCTTACTAAGATGAAGCATACCTTGGTTTATGTATTACTATATTTACATCTCACCTCTTCATTCTAATTGTAAATTGCATCATTCTTTGTAAAAGACATAGTTCTCCACTCCTTATATTTTCATCAGTTATTGTTGTGTTAATTACACATAGTAGATACCCAAAAAGTATTTTATGAACTAAATATTTTTAGCACCAAAATTTGTATAATAGGATATTTTCTGGCTAAATGTAAGAGGGGCTAAGTTGTCAATAGATGTCTTAAAGAATATACTTTTATGTTGAACTGAGGATAATAACATATTGTTTGGATCTGGTTGTGAAAAAAATTGTGATTTTTGGTATGTAACAAAATCCAGAGTATGACTGTAGAGTGGTAGAGAAATGTGAACTGGGAAGATTACCAGCTGTACTGATTATAAAACTTTATGTGGCAATCAGTATTTAGTTTAATTCTGAGTATTTCTTGCTGGTTGTTTACATATGTGATTGAACATCCATCATTTAAATGTAAAAGAGAAACTAGTTTTTTGCTAAGTAACTTCTTCCATAAACAATGGGAGTTTCTAAAAATTTCTATGATAGGAAGCATCCACATTAATATTTCCATATGAATCATCATCACAGAGAGTTCAGTTTATATAACACAAACAAGTAGAATAGCTTTTAGCCCAGAATAAATCCCTTTCAGAGCACATCTGAAATGTCTACTATAGAACTACTGTATTCTCCATCTAAAAAGGAAATCCAACAGAGTACACAAATATAGGGTATTAAGTAAAAGAGCTTGGTCAATTAATTATTATTACTATATATCTTTACAACTGGTCTCGTCTGAAGATGTGCTATAGAACCATTAGGTCAGTAAAAGACTCAACCGTGTTCTCAGAAAAGAAAGTATATCTGATATTGAGCAGGGAAGTTACTATAAATTCCAATGCCACTTAAACACTTAACCAAGCCACTGTATCCCATTCAGTGCCTGCCTGTGTTTGCCCTATCAATCTACCAGCTGTCCCATAAAGTAGCTTATGAGATGGCAAAGAGAAATCTCTGATTCTTCCTTGGAGCTAATTTCAATTGGAGATAAAAACGTATGTTTTAAAAATAAATGAATATGTAGGCATTTCAGAGATGGCATTTTTAAAAAAATACACTAGAGATATAATTACAGGTTATACTGTAAAAGACCTTTAGAATCAGATTTAAGCTAATAGTATGTGCCACAATACATATCTAATACTTGGGTAGTATGAATCTAGTAAAAGAAGTAGGTGATTGAATTAGGCATCAAAATATATCTGGGCGGGGGTTGTGGCTCAGTGGCAGAGCGTTTGCCTAGCACAGGTGGGGCACTTCGTTCAATTCTCAGCACTGCCTATAAGTAAATAAAATAAAGGTCCATTGAAAACTAAAAAAAAATTTTAAAAAGATACAGATTTAAAAAACATATTTCTATGTTGCTACAAGGCTATGGCCTTGGTGATAAGGAAATTAAAACTTCAGGGAAAAATGTTCTAGATCTGTTCCTTTAAGAGAAGCCATTTTTTAGTACATAATTTAGCATGTGATTGTTATATCTTCATTTGATCTACAAATAAAAATATTGAATAAGAGCTGGGAGTGCAGCTAAGTGGTTCATTGCTTTGCATATTTGAAGTCCTGGGTTGGATCCCCAGCACAACAAAAAATAAAGATACGGACTTTTAACCATTTTTGGTTTGTTACATTTGGGGTAAGGAGAAGAGATACCATTGATATCTAGTGAGTAGAGGTCAGAAACGCCAAATATCCTACAATGCGCAATAACTCTCCCTCAGTACTCCGCAAAAAGAAATTATCTGCTCCAAAATGTCTATAATACCAAAGATGAGAAAGCCTGCATTAAATCATTCACCACTGTTACAGAGACCCTTTGAAATTAAAAGTCGCATCCTAACTTCCTGGTAACTACTTTTCTGCACCTGGAGTTCCCTCATGCTGCGAATGGAAACTGAGAAGCTGCATCCTGGTCCAGGCAGTTTCCAAAGAACTAAAATTGAAGTGTAGTTTTAACTAGAACAGCCAAGCTAGTATGTATATTTCCTGACTTTTGTCCACTGTACCCCTCCTCCTCCTAGAAAAGCTATTCATGTTCCCAAGTCCCCAAAAGATTGAGATTTGAGAACATAACTGTATCTAGCCTTGTGGAAACAAGGTTGACTTGAATAAACTTGTTTTCCTTCACCAACCTCTATCTCGCAGGCTTAATGTAGCAACAAGCTACAGGCTGAGAAAACAAAAGACCATTTTATATTCTTGGATGTATTTTAAAACCTTGATTTAAATCCTACCAAGACCCCTTAAGTGCCATGGCATCCTGCTTGGAAGGCAAGCTTGCTTCTTTTTGTGGACTGCACTCCTTTCCAAAACCTTTTCTGGTTGGTGTTATCCTGCTCTCTTATCTATAGCCAAAGTAGCTTTGATGTCAAAAAACTTATACCTTCCATTCTCTGAATTTTCATTGTAAGATACTCCAGCTTTTTAGATCTGACAGACATTTTTCCAACTGCTACCTACCTTCACTGCTAGAGGCTTTGGGAACTTGTACCATGAGTGGTCCTTTCTTTCTGGTTAACATCTGTAATAGTTCAGTAAATTTTATTTCAGAGATCTTGGTTTAACACCTGTCACAGAATAACTTACCCCAGCTCCTATGCACTGATCACCAAAGGAGAATTATTAGACACAGAAATGAACTGCTTAAGTGGGACCTGATATTTTTACCAGGAATGAAGGCTCTACTACTTGCCTAACATGTACAAGGCCCTGGGTTCAATTCCCAGCACCAAATAAATAAATAATTTTTAAAAAATCTACATGAGGTTCAGTCATCTTTCCTGTTTGAGTCCCATATTCCCATGCTTTAGACATGTAATAAAATTTGTGTTCTTTTTCCTGTTATATTTATTGTCAGTGTATTTTATAGACTAAAGTTGCCAAAACTGTAGCAGGAAAAGAGTACATTTAAAACTTCTATACAATGCAAACAATATTTGTCACAAATACAGCAATGTTACTATGCTCCATATAAGAAGTACTCAAATAGATAATCAGAACACAAGACCCTACCAAAAGTGAGTAAAGAACATGCTCTGACATTAAAAAAGAGGGGATAGAAATGACTAACTTAATGAAATTGGACTTTGGACTGGAGATGTAGCTCAGTGGTAGAGAACTTATGTGAGGCCCTGGGTTCAATCCTGAACCCTAAAAAAAAAAAAAAGAAAGAAAGAAAGAAAAAAGTTGGACCTCAATGAACTAGCATTTATTCACTGTATAGTGGGTACACAAGGTGCTAGGTCCTGGCATGTGACAGGTACAGGGTTTCTTTTCAGATGAAGGCTCTATTATGAGCCTTACATCCATTCTTATTGGTTTGTGCTTCTGATTTTATTGGTTGGTACCTATAGTGATTGCCAACTATTTTAATTACCATTAAATGTGTGCCAATGCCTTCTTACCTTGTAGTAAACTGAATAATACTCCCCCACCCAAATCTATCAGGTCCTAATCCACAGGACCTGTAAATGTTGCCTTGAAAGGAAAATGGGTATTTCTAGATGTGATTGAGAATCTTTAAATGGGGAGATTACCCTTGCTACACCAAAATTCTTGGGAATCTCTGTAGAAGGGTTTATCAAGCTGTTATTGATGCTAGTCAGAAAAAGGACTAGATCCTGGAAGAAGTTCCCCCAACTTCCAGCATCCAGGCTACAAAGCAATTAGAAAATGTCTACTGAACCTAAAGCTAAGAGTATTTTTAATAACAAAACTTTGGGGAAGGAAAGCATAATTTGTTTATATTCAACCTGCCTTGCTATCACTAAAAGGAGTGGGATACCTAAAATTTTTTAAAAAATTATTAAAAAAAAAAAGGAGTGGGATAACACAAAGCAGGGAAAGTTTTGGGGTAGATGAGCAGTCCATAGGAGAAGTAATTATTGCTTCTGGATTGGATGGTGTTGTAAGCAGGATGTGGTGGCACCTAGGAGGTCCTGATGGTATTTGAATTAAGGTTTTAACATACATTCAGAACTAAGAAATGGATTTTTGTTGTTATTTTTGTTGTTTATGGCGTACAGCTGTTAACCAATTAACCACACCCAGCACTCCTTCCCTTCATCTTCTGGTTCTCATAATTAAATTGAGGACATCTTAGAACATTTTTTTCTCCTCTTGGATGGTTCAGGTAGGCCCAAAATGCAATCACAAGTATCATCATAAGAAAAGTCAGAGAGAGATTTGACACGGAGGAGAAAGGGGTCTTAAGTTGTTGCCCAGGCTGTTCTCAATCCTGGGCTCAAGTGATCCTCCTGTCTCAGGCTCCCAAGTCGCTGGGAAGCATGAGCCACCAGGGCAAGTTAAAGCTGTTAAGTTCTGATATAGTTCATTATGCAGCAGTAAATAATACAGTCACAAACTACCAAAGTTTACTCAAGAGAAACTACATAACCTGAGTATCCTTCATTTAATAAAGAAATTCAAATAGTGGTTAAAAACCTTCCTTCCAACAAAGAAAACTCCAAGCCTAGATGGAGTTGAAATCATCACTATTGAAGTTGATCAAGCATTTAAAAAATAATGACCAGCTATTATTTTAATTGTTACTCCTTCTAATATAATATTTATTTATGACTGCTTTATACTCTTTCCATCTTTGGTTATCAACAGTTTTACAATGTGATTTCATGTGGTTTTCTTCTTTTTCTTTTTTCCTTTATGGTGCTGGAGACTAAATCCTGGGCTCTGTGAATACTAAGCGTACATTCTACCAATGAGCTATACCCCCATTTGGTTTTCATTTTATTTATCCTGTTTGGAGGTTCATAAAGGTTCTTTTTTCTAGCTATGTTGCTCAGGCTGGCTTTGAACCTCTGGGCTCAAGAGACCCTCTTGCCTCAACCTCACCTAATAACTGGGAATGCAATGTATACCACTATGTTCAGTTGGTATGGGTTCTTGAAACTAGTTTGATGTCTTTCATCAATTTTGTAAAGTTCTGTCATTATCTCACAAACTATTACATTTCATTTTCTTTCTTCTTCTCAGGACACCAATTTTCTATGTTGGATCTTTTTACATTTTTCTTCTGTATTTTCATTGTTTTGTCCCTCTGCATCATTCTATTTTCTTCTAACTTGTGTTTATTCACTAATTATTTAGCTAAGCCTGCTCTGCTGTCAAATCTAAGATTCTAATTTGAGTACATGGTGATTTTCATTTCTAATATCTCCATTTTGTTTTTAATATAATTTTCAATTCTTTGTCAAAATTCTCAGAAGTTTGTCTCTGAAAACTCCAATATCTGGAGGTCCTGCAGATCTGTTTAAAAGAACATTACTGCTGGTTTTCACTCATGTCTCTTTGTGTGGCTACTTTTATTGTGTACCTTACAAATGTACTTGCAAAACTGTTTACATATCTATTTATTCATTTTTGGAGTACTGAGAATTGAACCCAGAACCACTTTACCACTGAGTGACATCCCCAACCCTTTTCTTTTTTCTTTCTTTTTTTTTTTTTTGAGACAGGGTCTTACTAAGTTGCTTAGGTCCTTACTAAGTTAGCAAGGCTGGCCTCAAACTTGGAATCTTCCTGCCTCAGCCTCTCGAGTTTCTGGGATTATAGGTGTGTGCCACTGCACCCAGCCAAATTTATTTTGAGGACAAGTATATTAGTTTCTTTCTGCTGCATAACAATATTCCCACAAATTTAGTGTCTTAATATGTATTTATTATCTCACAGTTTCTGTGAGTCATGAATCCAAGCATAGCTTTGCTGGGTCCTTTGCTTCATGGTCAAAGGTTGCAATCATGGTGTTAGCTGGTCTCAGCTGAAGTTCCACTGGGGCAGGGTTCACTTCTAAAATCATAGTTTGCTGACAGCATCAGAATACAGGAATCAGGGCTAGAGACCCCTCTTAGCAGCTGGCCATGTGGCCTCCTCCAAAGACCAGCTTACAACATGCCAGTTTACTTCTTCAAAGTCACTAAGGGAGCCTCTTAAGATGGGCATGAGAATTTGATATAATCCTTTATACACAATTATGTGTATATTATCATCTTCATGGTATTTTATTGATTTGAAGCAAGCAATAGATCACACAGACACACAAGGAATACCAAATGACAGGAATCATAGAGGTCACCTTAAGAGTGTGTCTGTCAGGGGCTGGGGATATAGCTCAGTTGGTAGAGTACTTGCCTTGCAAACATAAGGCCCTGGGTTCAATCCTCAGCACCGCAAAAAAAAAAAAAGACTCTGTCTGCCATACCTAGACCTCTTAAGAAGCAAATTTGGATTTGCTTCTGTCAGGCACCTTGGAGCTCTAAAAATCTTATTTAACTTCAATCCAATTTCAGAGTCAAAGTATTAAAAGCCATCCCTTTAAAGGTGTATTTACTTCTGGACCATTCTTATTCCTAATGGGCATTGCTTAGGATCCTTTTCCCTGACTCAACATGAGGGAAAAGATTTAGCAATGCAGACATACTTCAATATCTCTTCCTCTAGTCCCATGAGGGTTATCAACATAACCTCTTAATACCTCAGTCACCACTTACAGATTGGCCAATTTCTGTGCTTTCTTAAAAATTCTTCGTTGTTGTCAGCTCTCTGAAGTCTTTAAGCAGATGTTTTTATATTTTGTTCAGCTGTCAGCTTTTATGCTCTGCAGATCTGCTCCAAATCACTTGGCCAACCATTACTGTAAATGAAAGTCTTATTTATTTTTATGGTACAGGGGAATGAACCCAGGACCTTCCACATGCATTCTACCATTGAGCTACAGTCCCAGTGCAAAAGTCTTATTTTTTTTAGTTCCATAATTTATTATTTGTTAGCGGTCTCAGCATACACAGAAGATAAATTATAAGAATAGATGTGTTTCAACACAATCTAACCTATTAAAGCAAAACAAAGACTACTTTTTAACTTAATAAAGATTACATTAAATTATACTGAATTTTTCTATTACTGGAGCTTTGCATAATTTGGAAAAGAAAATCCTAATATTATTATATACTGAATATGGCTAAAACATGAGTTTAGAAATTAGGATATATTTATAGAAATTTCTAGATCAATTGAGATTTTGCTAATATCCCTATATGAAAGTCTTTTAAATGTTGAGTATTCCTACAAATTTTTTTTTTTTTTTTTTTTTTTTGCGGTGCTGGGGATTGAACCCAGGACCTTGTGCTTGCAAGGCAGGCACTCTACCAACTGAGCTATATCCCCACCCTAAAGATCTGCACTTTCTTTTTTTTTGCTTTTTTTTTGTTTGTTTGTTTTTTGGTGGTGGTGCTGGGGATTGAACCCAAGGCTGTGGGCTTTCAAGGCAGGCACTTTACCAACTGAGCTATATCCCCAGCCCAAATTATTTATTGGTGAAGGCTGCACTGCCAAATAGAAATAACACATCAGTTAAATCCAGCATACTGAAGTTATTGTCGATGATGCTGATATAAACTTAAAATATTTGAATGACATTAAAATGTATTTTATTTCAAGAGGAAATATAGTTGATGAAAACTTTGACAATACTGCATCCCTTTCTTTTTTTTTTTTTTTAATGATGCTGGGAATTGATTCCATGGCCTTCTGCATGCTAGGCAAGTGGTCTACCACTGAACCATATCCCCAACCCCAGCATCCCTATCTTTAAAATGCTTTGAGAGAGAGCCTCTTATTCTGTCTTTTTTTTGGTCCCAGGGATTGAACCAGGGGTGCTTAACCACTAAGCCATATCCCTAATAGCCACTCCACCATGCACTGGTTTTTTTGATGCAGTCTTGGTAAGTTGCTTAGAGCCTAAGTTGCTGGGGCTGGCTTTGAACTTGTGATCCTCCTGTTTCAGCCTCTCATGGTGCTGGGATTACAGACATGTGCCACTGTGCCTGACTGAGAGTTTCTTATATGAATAAAGCATCAGGGAAAAAAAGGCACCAGGCTTACTTTTAAGATCTGTTAACGACTATCCTCCTGCCTCAGCCTCCCTAGCCACTGGGATTACAGGTGTGCGCCACCGCACCCATCCTGGATATACTTTTTTAAAATTATCTTTTAAAATTTGTTCTAATTAGTTGTACATGACAGAATGCATTATACATTTTGATAAATCATATATAAATGGAGTGTAACTTCACATTTCTGATTGTACATATTGTAGGATCAAAATATATGAGAAAATATGGCTACTTTCTCTAAGAGTAAGTTAAAAAATACAATTTACCTATCAACTACCTTTGGCATAGACCACTAGTTTTACCTACCTCAATTCTGTACTCCTCTTTTTTTTCCAATTTTTCCTGTGCATATGACCACCTGGAAAACAGTATTTTCCATCTTTCCTTGCAGTTAGGTGGTGTATTATGACTAAGTTTTGGACATGTTGGGTACAATTCTGGGAAATTCCCTTAAACAATGGGTTGGAACCTTCTCACTGCCCTCTTTCTTGCTAGCCAGAATATCTCTGTGAGTGTTGGAGCTTGAACAGCAAACTCAGATCATGAATTGAAAGCCAAGTGCTTGGCAGAGCAACAGAGCAGCCTTGAAATACTTCCGGAATTCTTTGAAGTGAGGGGATATTTTTTCTTTCATTTTTTTAAGTCACTAGTGTTTAGGGTTTTAGTTTTATGCTGATGAACCTAATCTTAACTAATACACATTTTGATTGTTGGTATGTTACTCCTTTATTAAAAATTGTAAATGAGAAATTATTTCAACACCTGAAGACCAAACTACAATAGAAGATTCCATAGGTTCAAGATTTTGAGACATTCTGGAAAGAGTTTTCTGTAAAGTATATCCTTTCCGTGGCATGGCAACATCATTCTTCTTTAAAAAGGTTACAGGACAGACATCATTCCCACCATCACCTATATACACAATTTGTGTATAATTCACTCCCTGTTGTAATTGTTGTTCTACAAATTCTACCAAAACTACATTTTTGCAAAGATTCTTTGGGCACCTATTGCAAGAATGAGCATGATAATTTTCCACAGTGAGATGACCATTACTATCAAAAGCTGCTGGATTTGTAAACACTTTAGCAAATATGTCAAGAAAATTGGCAGCTTCTAAAACCCAATCTATGAAGACTGAATTTGAATCTGAAATAATGATGCAGTCAAATTTATCCTTATTCTTTCTTATAAAGTTGAAAAGTTCCACCATCCCTGGAGTGAAAGGTATTGATGTCACTGCTCTTTTCATTTCATTTTCTCTTACTCCTTCATCTCCCAAATACTTAAAGACTCTGCCCATAAATTCTGTCCAAAATCCTTTTTGATAAGAGTCTTGTAGTTCAATAGGAAGTTTTTTGTCTGGAGCACACTGCACAATCCAGGTGTCACTATTGTCATCTATGATTGTATTGTCAAAGTCAAACACCAACAAAATTTTCATGGTTCCAGAAAAAGATTTGGGTTACCCTGAAAAAGAAGAAATATGATTCCCTAAACATACTGTGTTTACATACTAGCTATTATACTAATTTTAAAACCTAAGTAAATATTAATCTGCTAATCAAGGAATATGAACAGGTGATTAAGCATTTTAAGACCCCACCACTTAATCGCTTTTTCCTAAGAAGGAGTCCATATTTGAGTATTTTAAGTGAATGGAAAACAAAATATCTAAAAAGGACACTCAGTATTATTGTGTTTCTGTGGGGATGATTCTTTGAGCATCTTGAACGAAACTACAGAGCTATCCAGAGAGAGAAGTTGTGAAGCAAGCTCTTATAGTCAAATTTATAAAAGTTTTAAGACAGAATAAAAAGGCAAGTGAATCATCCTAATTATCTTTAAATTATCAATCACAGTCATACTTATTTTATCACTTTATAATATTTTCAGTAATTCTCAGATTAAATAACAGGTCATAAACAATATGGATTCTTTATAGTAACTAAAATTCTGAACAAATTTAATACAGCATTAATCTTGTAAAATGTAAAATAATTTTTTAGAAAGGTGTTTAGTTGAAATCAATTTATAAATGCCAATGTTATAACTAAGTGACTGCTTAATGTTGTAATAAAAGTTCTAAAAGAATTACTTGAGAATTGGAAGTCAATTCAATTCTTCCAAATCAGAATAATTCTTGTTAATAGTTTTCACATTCATTTACATCTTCTCTAGATAGTTCAGCTCTGAGGGGTCAAAATATTCTGCATGTACTTGAGTAATCACACTATTTATGATGGAACAAGTAAGTCTCTGTTTTCATTATTTTCTAATTAATTATAAATCTCAAGAGAAAAGGAAAAATTAAGCAGGTCAACAGACAGTATAAATGAATATATTCATATAAAAAAAGTAAGCAATTATATAAAATATTCAGGTTAGGCTAGAACTGGTGTGTGCAAACAAAAAGAAAAAAAAGTGGCAAATATTTTTGAGTGATCTTTATATGCCAGGCATGGGACTAAGAAGTTACAATAATCATCACATTTAATCTGCACATACTATTGAGTAAAAATTATTACCTTCTTCTTAAAAATATGAACTGGAAACTTAAAAGTAGTTGGATATTAGAGCTGAAATTTTGGACTTAAGTCAGCTTGATTCCAAAATTTTTGCTTTTAAGTACAACACTCCAGTGTTAAAGAAGTGGAATATTAAAACTATTCATTACTTTAAAAATAAAATACAAAGTAGATTATCTTGGTAAAAAACATGTTTAATTACATAAAAATATTCATTAGTCTCAAAATTTACACTAATCATAATACCACATCTGTGATCCACTTTATAACCATTCTGAGATTTTAGCAAGATTTGGATCCTAAAATGAAAAGTGAAGAACTCCACCAAAAGAAAAAGAAGAGATCAATTAGAAATGTGAAACATGGCATTTATCATATACATTTTTCTGGTTTATCATAAAAGATACATAATAAAGACAGAAAAGAGTTTTTGAAGCACACATGAAAAAGTATTCTATCTCTCAAAGTTAGAAAATCTATAGAATAAATAACCTAGAGGGGTATCTCCTGTTGTGTGAATTTAGATGGTACACAATATGCTGACACTCTGGATCCTTGTATTGCAAATGCCTAATCCAGGTTTTTATTACTGGCCCCCAGAGATTAAAGTGAAGAATTCACTTTTCCACAGAAACAATGTAATAAATAATAATAAGGTGTAATTGATGATCACATTAGTACTGTAAGCACATTTTAGATTAAACATTATTATAAGCATTCTGCATTTATAATTTAAAAAAATTTTCTAGGGTTTGAGGTACAACTCAGAAGTAAAGCACTTAGGTAGCATGGTATGTGGGTCTGGGTTTGATCCTCAGCTCCATATTTAAAAAAGAAATCTAATGTAACTTGTTGGTTGAAAACTACCTTGAACCTAGATTTAGTATACAAATTACTGACATTTCTGAATTATTAGACTCAAAACAGCATGACACTGAAGTTAATGTGGGTTTTAATGCTGACTTAGGGATATATTTTTCTTAATTTCAGATCTTTTTCTTACCATGCAACATATACCTTTATTAATATACTTACCCAAATTAGTATTTCCAATAAAATTACTCTTACTTCAGCATAGAGTTTAGGTTAAACAGTCATGACAATCTTCAGTTTTAAACACCAGTCAGTTGCCAATTGTTTTTAAACATTTCTCCTATACTGTATGCAGGGAACAAAGTCTTCTGATTTGGAGTACAGAAATGGAAACTGCTTAACTCCTAAAATTAATAAAAGTATTTTAAAAGTTGTGTTTTCTAATTATGCTGTTTTTTCTTATATCAGGAAAACATTTTTTGGCCATAGGATAAGAACCCTTTGATTACACAAATAACCTCAAATAAATACAAAATAGGGAATGGTATGTGGAAAAAGTATTTTATCCATTGGATAAAATAACAAGTGTTAAAGCTAATTGAGATTTCCAGGTTCCCGTATTTTTTACTCATTAAAAAATGAAGAAATATTACATTCCATTTTCCATAAGGAGATTTAGTGATGTACTCGAAATAAAAATATCTCCAAAAAATTAAGGAAGTGCACAAAGATTTAGTTTTAAGAATATGAATCTAGGGCTGGGAACTGTAGCTCACTTGCCTCTCAGTGTGTGGCACTGGGTTTGATCCTCAGCACCACATTAAAAAAATAAAGTATTGTGTCCATCTACAACTAAAAAAAAATAAATAAAAATAAAAAAAAGAATGTGAATCTATTGGAAACCCATTTGTTAAAATTCCACAAAGTTATTAACTATCCCCCTAAAGCAGCATCTATGTGGTTGGTATGTCTGCAATGTTTCTAAAAGGTAACAACAGCCTATGTGCTTTGGATAGCAATGGAAACTGGAAACTACACATTCAAGAACTGGGGATTAATTTAAATAATGTGTCTGATAGCCATCTAAAGGAATATTTATTCAGCCAGTAAAAGCTATGATGTTTGGTTCACAAAAGAGTGTTTACAGCATTACCCCATCTTTTTTTTTAAAAAAGAAATGTTCTTGTGTACAGTGGTAGGGTCTTGATGAGTAGTTCAATTGTATTTTTTACAGTTCCACACTAATCTTGTAAAAAAAAAAATATTCCCCAGAATAACTTAAAACTGTTTCAGATCATCATGCAAATGCTACCTTCTTAAAGAACAAATAACTAACTCTAGATCAACTTGTCTGTGAAGATCTACAGGTTAAAGTTGGAACCTGGTGTTTGAGGTCAATGATATCTGGTCATGTTAAATTGGTAAATTACTGACATCAAATCTTATGGGGTTTAATACTTTTTGTAACTAATTCAGTTAAAATTTTGCAGAATTTTTGTTCAGACTCAACACCCCATGGTCCCTGGTGATTCTGCATATCTTAAAAGCAATGCAGTCATTGACCATTGCTCTGGACTATTGTCTAGAGGATGTTTGAATAGTTGTAGACTTGAAAGGCATGCCAGTTGTCCATCATAACAAAGATTTGAGTTTCTAGTTCCTGTCCTGTGATGCTCACCCCACATACACATGACTTCTGGCCTGCTTTACATCACTCTGGCTTGAGGGAACCCAGAAAAAATTGCTGATACTCTGGCTACTGATGTGATTCATTCATCTCTGATCTAGGAGTCTTGGGTCTTGTACAAAACTATCACGGGCTGTTTGTAGCCTGCAAAGTGGGTAAAACCTCCCACGTTTCCCAATTCTTGATGAGTTTTAAGCTATGCTCCCAAAACACTACCAATGTTGTATGTGCACAACTTAATATTTTATTTGTATTAATACAAATATTTTATTAATCTTTCCATACTCACCAGCATTATTACAGTGGAACATCTGATAGAAAACCTGAAGGAAAATAGCACAACTAAGTGTTAGAAATTTATGTATTAATAATCTCTTCGGGGTTAGGGTTGTGGCTCAGTGGAAGAGCGCTTGCCTAGCATGTGTGAGGCCCTGGATTCGATCCTCAGTACCACATATAAATAAATGAATAAAATAAAGGTCTATTGACATCTAAAAAATATTAAAAAAACAACAACAACAAACAAACTTAGGTGCCTTCATTTTGAGTGACTTCAGTTTGGTGCCTAATGTATACGTGTCGGTGCCAACTAGTTAGTAACGAAATCATCTGTACATCAACGTGTTGGAGAAGGATCTTCTGAAACCAAGAGCACATTCACTCTTCACAGATTTGTGTGTCATTATAGATATCTGACTGCTCTTCAAAACACATTCAATTTACTATCATTTATTTACGAAGCAGTTTAAATATCTTAAAGGTCCCAGCATGAATGTTTCGGGGACAACATCCAGGTTTTAACATTCCTATTTTTTTTTTTTTTAAATACTCAGCCCCACCTAGCCCTGATCATACCTCAGAAATCAAAGAATTTAATCGTAGCTTTTGTGTCAATTAATCCCTGGGTTTGAGAGTTGGGCGAGGGCTTTCCCTTCACATTCCACCCGCGAGGAGGTCTGTGGGCCGCACACACCGAGCCCAGGCCTCGCACTCACACACCTGCTGGGTCCACCCCGAAGGGAGGCTTCGGGACCTCGTCGGGGTCGACCCCCGTGAGGCGCGCACCAGGCGGAGCTGGGAGCAGCAGGCGGGGCCGAGGCCCGGGGGCTCCTCACTGACCCACGCCGGGAGTCAGCAGCCGGCAGCCGTTCCGGCGTCCGCGCGGCTCCCTCGGGTTGGGTCCTCGGGCCTCGCCCCGGCGCCTGCCCGCCAGGGCCGCCCACTCACCCGCCCGACCTCCAATTTCCGCGCAGGCGCAGCCTCGGATCCCCAGCTTCACCTCCTACTAGGGTGCGTTCCCGGTTCCTCAGCGACAGTCTGCGTCACTTCCGGCGGCGTTGCTAAGCAACCAAATGGTACGGGAAACACTCCGCAGACAGAGTCTACTCTGTGCTAGTCTCTTATCCGGGTGTGGGCGCGCTGTGTGCTACTAGTTAGAGATGCTGGTGCGGTTTGGACGGCGCTCTGGACAGGCGAGGGAAAGCACAGGTGAGCTAACCTGGCTCTTTCCTGCACAGGAATTGTTTAAGGCACCTAGGCCTGGTGCCAAGTGAAGATTTAGGTTGCCTTTTGAAATGGGCTCCACCAATTCGAAAGCGTCCTCTGTAAGCATCATTGTATTCTGGAAGTTAGACCGTTGTGAATGGATGAAAGAGGGTAAGGAGACCTGTGGGTGGGTAGGAGAAAGTTTACAAAACTACAGGTGGAGAAAATATAGAAAGTTGGAGACCCCCAACTAACCTGATGGTCAGATCCTGTCAGTTTCAGTCCGTAGAATCTGGTGTTTGCTGAACTTCTGGGAGCTTAAGCTTTGATATTCACTGAGTAAATTGGAGTATCTTTTGGATATATCAATGACCTCCTTAGATCTTGGCTCTGCTACAAACCAGCTAAATGATCTTTACTAAAGCCTCTTGAAAGAAACGTCTCTATTACCTCCCTCCACTCTAAAGTCTCTCCTTAAGTCAAATAATTTGATAAAGTGTAAAAATAGTAATTATAATGATGCTACTTAAGGTATTGTAACTCATGACCTGCTATAAAATTTTGACTTTGTAATAGAAATAGATAAGTGGGACTTCTAAGGAAGTATTTATTAATTTTAACTACAACAGTTTCTTAAGTCTGCAAATTTCCTGCTGGGTGTGGTGGCACACACCTGTAATGTCAGGAAGACTGAGGCTGAGGATAGCAAGTTTGAGACCAGCCTCAGTAACTTAGAAAGCCCCTGTTTCCAATTAAGATGTAACTCGATGGTAAAGGGAGCCCCTGGATTCAGTCCTCAGTACTGGAAAAAAAATAGTTTGTAAATTCCTATGTAATATTGTTGTCATGGTAACAACTAGAATCTTGAGAATTTAAACTTTCTTCATGTCATTGACTAAGCTTCTGTAGCATTAGCATCCCCCTGCACTTGATGCAGAGGGAGAGCCATCCATTCTCTCACCAGTGGACCCCAGTAGGTGTGTGTGCAGTGGACATCTTATGAAGTAGCAGCAGAGTCATACCATATAAAAGTAGAGAGACTCCATCCATGTGGCAGGTATTGAAAAAGCACAATTATGCTCACATATTCACTTTCCTATATATGCTACATATGCAGCATTACACTAAACAACTTAGGTTTGCTTCCTAGGTTTAAATGTTTTATGGCAAATGACCAAGCTTTCCATAGGAGTCTCAGCTAAAATTACTATCTTCCATTTGAGGAGGGTGCAGTAGTATAAGGATTCACATATGTTGGCAACTTTAATAAAACAAATAATTATATGAAAAATTAGTGGGGTGCATTAGCTAGAATGATGGAATAAAGTTTCCTAAAAATCCTCCACTCTAAAAAATCAATAAGAACTCTGGAAAAAAGTCAATATCAACTTTTTAGAACTCTGGAAATTAACTAATAATAATCCTAGAAGTGTGTGAATAAGAAAACAGCTGAATCTTGGTAACAACAGAGAATTTTTTGGCATATTAATTTGCCTTAGGCTCATATTTTTCTCCCAATCCCATGGTAGCGTAGAAAAACAGAACAATCACTGTGAAAACCACTGATTTAGCAGCTTTTGGAGGGGGCAGAACAGGGTTTGACTCCCTCCCAAACCCATTTCACAGATACCTGTTATTATTTGACATGCCTAGGAATTCCTTGGTACTATGGTTTAAATGTGGGTACTGTCTCCCAAAAGTCCATCTCCTAAAGACTTGGTCTTTAAGAGGTAGGGGCCTAAACCACCACTAGCCTGTGATCCCAGGTAACTGAGAAACCTTAGGCAGAGTATCCTGAGTTTGAAACCAGCCTGGGCAGCATAGTGAGACCCTGTCTTAAAAAAAAATTTGCGGGGGATGCTGGGGTTCGCTTAGTGGTGGAGCACTTGCCTACCATGTGTGAGGCACTGGGTTTGATCCTCAGCACCATATAAAAATAAATAAATAAAATGAAGATGTTGTGTCCATCTACAACTAAAAATTTTTTTAAAAATCAGTGAGGTAGGGCCTACTTAGGTGTACTCTTGAAAGGAATTGTGGAAATCCTTAGTACAACATGAATGAAAAGTGAAAACAGACATAGAAAGCCATATATTGTTTGATTCCTTGCATATGAAATGTCTGAAATAGACAAATCTATAGAGACAGACTGTACATGATTGCCAGGGACTGTGAGGACGGGGGTCTATGGGAAATGACTGCTAATGGGTATAGTTTCTTTCTGAGGTGATAAAAATGTTCTGGAACTATATTGAATTGATAGTTGCATAACCTTATGAATAGACCAAAACCCACTGAATGTTACATTTAACAATGGCAAATTTTATATGTATATTATATATCAATAAAAGTATTTGGGGCTGGGGTTGTAGCTTGGTGGTAGAGCACTTGCCTAGCATGTGTGAGGCACTGGGTTTGATCCTCAGCATCCTATTAACAAATAATAATAAATAAAATAAAGATATTGTCTATCTACAAATAAAGTTTTTTTTAAGAAATATGTAATCTTTGGAACTTGAGTCAATAATTCCAGGTACATGAACTGATTTTAGATACCTTTGGATCACTTGCTACTGCTTTTGTCCCTCTCTAATGCTTGAGTGTCAAACTTTTTATGTTCTCTCTGTTAATCTGTCAGTTTCTCTTGGCCTATATTTCAACTGAGGCCTGCCTTGCCTACATTAACCTTTCTAAAAACCTCTTCTGAAACTGAATGAGAGCCACTGTGAGGTAGGAATCTTGGAAATGAGATTGCTTTCAGAGAAGTGAACTGTGCATCTACGTTAATTCGCTGATTAAAGTGGGGATATTTGAAATCATCTGTAGGTCTGATATCAACAGGGCTTTCCTGATCCTCAAAAATATAGGAGAGGGCTAAGGATATAGCTCAGTGGTAGAGCACTAGTATGCATAAGGTCCCTGGATTTGATCCCTTGGAACATACACACATACACACAAATACCCAATTTCCATCCCCAGCTCATTCTCTCTCTTTCTTTCTCTCTCTCTCTCTTCCCCCCACTTCCTCTTTCCATTCATCATATGCACAAATGAATGAACTTGGCCCATCTTCAGTGGCCCAAGATAGCAAAAAGCCTTCCCCAAGCCTTCTTTGGCTTCTCTATTTCTTTTTAAATTTTTTAGATGTTGATAGACCTTTATTTTATTCATTTATTTATATGTGATGCTGAGGATTGAACCCAGTGCCTTGCACATGGTAGGCAAGTGCTCTACCACGGAGCCACAACCCCAGCCCTCTATCTCTTTATAGGTGCCTGTTCTATTCCTACTTCTGTGGTTGTTCTCTCTGTTCTGTTCTATATTAAAGTCCATGAAAATATCTAGTTGAATAAAACATGAATGCAGTTATTTTACTGAAGAGTTGTCAAAGAGCTGGGATCACATTGTATACTACACAGCTTTCTGACATTCTGCTTTCCTGTCACCACTGGCAAAGTCTACTAAACACTACATGCTTTGTAGGTAATAGCTTCTGCCAATATGGCAGTTTGCTCTAGTGGGCCTCTTTGTAATTTTGGTAAATTAAATCTTCTTCAGTATATTTCATGTCTTAAAGACTTGGATCACAGCATGACACTGTGACCCATAAATATGTATTTTTATTACATGTAAAGTAAAAACAACTAAGCAAATAATCGGAATGACTCTTGGGTCAGAAAAAGATGTTGTCTTGCCTAACAAGATGTTAATTAAAATACATTGATTTAACTTGGAACCATGGTTTGGTTAGCCTCTGAGTGCAACTAGCACAGACCAAAATGAGCCACTTTAGGCAAAAGAAATTTGTTATAAAGTTATAAGAATGCTTTGATCATAATTTTTTTGGTTGCAAGTGACTAATCTGACTCATAATAGTTAAAATCAGAGAATGTTTTGGCTCTAATTCAAGTATAAATTTATCCAGAACACTGGGCCTCTTCTAAACTCACTTTAGCAATCAACTTCTCACTCTCATAAGCTTTAATTCAAATCCTAAGATGACTGATTCTGGCAGTTTTTCTTTCAGTATCATGTGATTTTCTTCTGTTTTTGTATGTCTGTTGCATTCTTCTAACAAAAATAGTAAAAATGAAACATCAAATATTTATTAAGAACATATTGTGTACCAAGCACTATTCTAAACTCCAGATATATATATATATATATTTATATATATATATACACATATACACATATATATATATATCACACACATCTAACTTTATTTTACTTTAATCACAAAACCAAACCTACAAAGTAGGGACTGTTAATAACCCCATTTTGCAATTAAATTATTTTAACTCACAAGGGTTAAATCATTTTATCTAGATTCTCATAATTGTTATATATTATGTTCAGAAAAAATCCCGGTAGTCTGATTCCAGAGTCCACACTCTTATGCACTGTTGTACAGTTCTATCTTTGTTAGATCTGACACACCCATTATTATTCAAATGCCTCTTTCTGATTTGGGTAAATTCCTTTCTTTATAAGAGAAGGCAGAATTCAATTTTCAGACTCCCTTGCAGCTAGGCTTCAGGCATGAGGCCAATACTCAGTTTTGCATATGTCAGATTTATATTCTGGAACCAGCAATATAAAGCAAACAAACAGCATGTTTGATCAATTTTCTGAAGAGAATGGCAGCAAAAGTATACCAGTTTTAGAGGCAACAGTAGTGAAGGTTCAGGTGTCTGATATTCAGTGGGAAAGTCAAATTGTCTACCCAGTGCCAGCTACCGTGGGCCTTCACTGGAGCCTCATTGATAAGGTTTTTGTGATATTTTGCATGTAGTGCTTCCAAGGATGAGTCTGGCTCTCTAGAAGGTTCATCAGGTTTCCTAATACCCCTTACTGAATTCCTTTTCTGCTTGAATTAGCTTGAGTGAGTTTGGTTGTCAATGAAAACATCAATTAATCAAAAGAAGGAGAGCTGTTAATGAGCTCCGCCATATTGTTTAGGATACTTTTGAATTCATATAACAAAATACCCACTGAATCATGTTAAAAAATAAAGATTTTTGAGTACTTGGTAGATTCTGGAGATTAGTGCTCTGTCCGAAGTGTGTGTGGCAAAGATTTTCTCCCACTCTGAAGGCTCTCTCTTCACATTGCTGATTGTTTCCTTTGCTGAGAAGAAGCTTTTTAGTTTCACTCTATCCCAATCATTGATTCGTGCTTTTATTTCTTGCGCTTTGGGAGTCATGTTAAGGAAATCTGGTCCTAGGCCAACATGATGAAGATTTGGACCTATTTTCTCTTCTATTAGGTGCAGAGTCTCTGGTCTGATTTCTAGGTCCTTGATCCACTTTGAGTTGAGTTTTGTACAGGGTGAGAGATATGGGTTTAGTTTCATTTTGCTGCATGTGGATTTCCAGTTTTCCCAGCACCATTTGTTGAAGAGGCTGTCTTTTCTCCATTGCATGTTTTTGCCTCCTTTGTCAAGTATGAGATACCTGTACTTATTTGGGTTTGTCTCTGTGTCCTCTATTCTGTACCATTGATCTACCTGCCTATTTTGGTACCAATACCATGCTGTTTTTGTCACTATTGCTCTGTAGTATAGTTGGAGGTCTGGTATTGTGAAACCCCCTGCTTCGCTCTTCTTGCTAAGGATTGCTTTAGCAATTCTGGGTCTCTTATTCCTCCATATGAATTTCATGATTGCTTGCTCTATTTCTATAAGGTCCATCATTGGGATTTTAATTGGAATTGCATTGAATTTGTATAGCATTTTTGGAAGTATGGCCATTTTGACAATATTAATTCTGCCTATCCAAGAACATGGGAGATCTTTCCATCTTCTCAGATGCTCTTTAATCTTTACACCACGAACACCAATAACCCAATCAATAAATGGGCCAAGGAAATGAACAGACACTTTACAGAGGAAGATCTACAAGCAATCAACAGATTTATGAAAAAATGTTCAACATCACTCGTTATAAGAGAAATGCAAATCAAAACCACCTTAAGATTTCATCTTACCCCAATTAGAATGTCTTTTATCAAGAACACAGGCAACAACAGGTGTTGGCGAGGATGTGGGGAAAAGGGTACACTCATACATTGCTGGTGGGAGTGCAAGTTGGTGCAGCCACTCTGGAAAGCAGTGTGGAGATTCCTTAGAAAACTTGGAATGGATCCACCATTTGACCCTGCTATCCCACTCCTTGGCTTATACCCAAAGGACTTAAAATCAGATTGCCTCAGTGATGCAGCCACATCAATGTTCATAGCGGCTCAATTCACAATAGCTAGATTATGGAATCAACCTAGATGCCCTTCAGTAGATGAATGGATAAAGAAACTGTGGTATATATACACAATGGAATATTACTCAGCCATAAAGAAGAATAAAATTATGGTATTTGTAGGTAAATGGATGATGTTGGAAACTCTTATGCTAAGTGAGATCAGCCAATCCCAAAAATCCAAAAGCCGAATGGTCTCTCTGATATATGAATGATGATGCATAATGTGGGGGGGAAAGATGGCAAGAATGGAGGAAAGATAGCTAGCATAGAGGGAAGGGAGGGGTGGGGGTGGGTGGGGGATAAAATTAATAACAGAATGTGTGACAGATACCATTGCCCTGTGTACATGCATGAATGCACAGATGGTGTGACTCTACCTTGTGTACAAACAGTGAAACAATAGCTGTACTCCATTTGTGTTCAATGAATCAATAAGTAAATAAAAGAATAAAAAAAAAAAATAAGAAAATTAATTCACTTATATAACAGCAAATCAGACTTCTGGTTGGATTGATTAGCAGCATAATGAGATCATCATTGTCCTAAGTTCTTTCTTTGTCTCTTCTTTGCAGTTCACATGGACAGCTTCATCCAAAACTGGTTCATTTTATGGTCATAGGGTGGCTATCTATCTGACTTTCTTATTCATATCCAGCTTGAAAGTCTATTGGGTATCACTCCTAGAACAAGGAAGAACTTAATGAAAAGTCACAAATGAATCTCTTGTCCTGTTTCTTTGCTTATTAGGGAAATAATTATTAGCAAAAGAGGGACAAGTATTCTTAAACTAATCAGACTCACCCCAGGACTGTTGTCAGAACTCCAGATTGCCTTGCTGCTGCTTACTGGGGAACAGATTGAATAGAGCCATCATAATGACTGCAACCCCAAAAGATGAACATCCCCAAGCTTATCCATTTTTAAACTTTATATGGTTAACTTCAAAATGCTTTTGTAACAGTCTGTTGAGACAGGTAGTATTGATCTCAACTTTAAATATGAGAATACCAACGTTAGAAGAAGCTAAATGGCTTGCCCAAGTTTATACAATTAGGAAAGGACCAAGCAAAGACTTAAATCTATGTCATTTGACTTCAAAATCTTTTTACCCCCAGATGTTCTTTAGATAATAAGAATAAATTAAGTATTTGAAACAATTTCTGGGTATCATGCCAATTATAAAAATTTCTGAGAAAAAATATATTAAATTCTTCCTGAAAGACTTAATAATCATTTTTAAAAATTTATCAGAAATAAGGAACTCTGAAGAAGATGAAGTTGCCAACTCACCTCTTATACCTAGCAAGGTAGATCTCCGCCAGGTCACCATAATTCCACACGATGAGTGGGAAAGAATTCAGGATAGCCTGGACAGTTTGACAAGAGAAGCAGCAGCTCTTCGTGCAGAAAGAAAAGCAAAGAAAGAAATGCATTTACGATCCCAAGAAGTGGTAAAACACTGGACTAATACATATGCAGTAAGTATTAATCTTCTGGGAGTCCACATGCACCAAAGACTTGTTCTTGTTTCCTAATATTCTCTTATACTTCTTTTACAAGGATTTTATCTGTAAACTGTCATAAAAATTCATTGAAACACATTTTAAACAGCGTTATTTAGGTAAAATGACATACAACAAACTGGGCATATTTAAAGTTTACATTTTGACAAGTTTTGACATACGTATATACCCCAGACACATTGTTCAAATTAAGATAATGAACATACTCATTGCCCAAAAGTTTCCTCATGTCCTATTTAACTCCCTGTGACATCTTCCTATCTCTCCTTCCCATCTCTAGGCAACCACTGATCTATTTTTTATTATTGTAGATTTTATTCAGCATAGTTACTTTGAGATTTATTCATATCATGTCTATATCAATTGTTTATTCATTTTTCTTTTTGGCCACTAAACTATATTCCCAATCCTTTTTATTTTTTATTTTGAGACAGGGTCTCACTAAGTTGCTGAGAGTGACCTCAAACTTCAATCCTCCTGCCTCAGCCTCCTATGTTTCTGGGAATGCAGGTGCATATCCCCATGGCTGGCTGTTTATTGCCAAGTAGTATTCTATTGTATGATATCCAACAATTTGTTTATCTGGTCACTGGTTGAAGGTTTGACATCAACCAAATATTGTCATTTGAGTTCTTTCTTTCTGGCTATTACAAATAAAATTGCTATGAACATTCATATAGAAGTCTATATGTAAAGAGGGCACTGTGGTGCATGTCTGGAATCCCAGTAACTTGGGAGGCAGAGACAGGAAGATTGCTGATTCCAGGCCAGCATCAGCGACTTAGCAAGACCCTAAGCAATTTAGCCACATCCTGTCTCAAAATAATAAAAATTTTTAAAAGGGCTGGGGTTATAGCTCAGTGGTAAAGCACCCATGGGTTCAATCCCCAGTACTGGGGAAAAATATACAGATATAGATATAGATAGATATATATACACACACATTTCCATTTCTCTTGGGTAAATATCTTAGTGTAGGGTGACTGAATCAAACCACAGATGTTTATTTCACTTTGTAAGAAACTTCCAAAATGTTTTCCCAAAGCAGTTGTAATTTTGCATTTCCACCATTCGTGCATAATAGTAGGTGTTAATAGGTGTAAAGTATCCTATTGTAGTTTAAATTTAAATTTCTTTAATTTCAGATTTGTTGAATATCTTTAAATGGACTTATTTTCTACCAGTATATCTATTTTGGTGTAATGTCTATTCAAATTTTTTGCTCATTTTAAAATTAGTGTTGAATTCTTATTATTGAGTTTAGAGAATTTAAAAACTGTATTCTGTCCTTTATCAGCTATTAAATCCTTTATTAGGTATTTTATTTGAAAATATTTCTTCCCAGTATGTGTCTTGTTTTTTCATTTCCTTACCTTATGAAGAGCAGAAGTTTTTTTTTTGTTTTGTTTTGTTTTGAGACAAGGTCTTGCTATGTTGCCATGCTGGGATTGAACTTGGGAGGTTCATGTGATCAGCTTCCCAAGTAGCTGGGATTATAGGTATGTGCTACCAGGCCTGGTGTGTTAGTCAGCTTTTTGCCAGTGTGACCAAAATACCTGACAAGAACAATTTGGAGGAAAAGTTTATTTTAGTGAAAGCTGAAGAGATTCAGTCTATAGTCAGTCAGCTTCATTGCTTTGGACCTAATGTGAGGCAGAACATCATGGCAGAAGGGCATGGTAGAATATAGCTACTCAACTCATAGGTGCCTGGAGGGAGGTAGGGAGGGAGGGGAAGGGAAGGATGGAGGAGAGAGAGAGAGAGAGAAAACACAAGAACAAAGAGTGAGAACAAACAGCAAAGAACCAGGGACAGAATATAATCCCCAAGGACATACCTCCAGTTGCCAACTTCTCTAGCAATTCCTTACCTACCTACAATCCCACCCATTAGTCCATTTAAATTACTAATCCATCAATTGGATTAGGTTGCAGCTCTCATAATGCAATAATTTTACCTCTGAACATTTCTGCATTGCCTCATGCGCTTTTGGGGAGACATCTCATATCTAGACTATAACACCTGGCTAAGAATGGTAGTTTTTAATCTTAGTCTAGTTTATCAGTTTTTCTTGTATGAATCATTCTTTAAAGGCTTATCTAAGAAATCTTTACCTAACCCAAGATCACAAAGATTTTCTCCTGTTTTCTTCTACAAGTTCTAAACTTTTAGGTTTCACATATAGATCTGTGGGTCATTTTTAGTTAATTTTTTATTTTATTTTATTTAACTTTTTGCGGTGCTGGGGATCGAACCCAGGGCGTTGTGCAAGCACTCTACCAACTGAGCTATATCCCCAGCCCTTAGTTTATTTTTTATATGAAGCAGGATATTAATTGTAATTCTTTGCACACAAATAGGTAATTGTTACAGTACAATTTTTGAAAAAGCTATCCTTTCTCCAGTGAATTGCCTTTGTATTTTTGTTGAAAATCTAGTTGTTAGGCTGGGGATATGGCTTAGTGGTAGGCACTTGCCTGGCATGCCTGAAGCCCTGGGTTTGCATCCTGCCACTATTGGGAGGTGGGTGTGGCAGAGAGATAGAAGAAGAAAAAATCCAGTTGTCTTTATATGTGTCGGTGAAATTACTGGATGACCTATTCTTTTGATTTATTCTATCGTTACTCCAACAACATATTGTCTTGGTAACTGTATATTTAATGTTAAGTGTTGAAATAAGGTAGTATCAGTCTTTCAACCTTGTGGCTTTTTGTTTGTTTGTTTTGGTGGTGCTGAGAATTGAACCCAGGATCTCATGCATGCTTAGCACACACTCCACCACTGAGCTACATCTCTAGACCTTGTTCCTTTTTAAAGTTGTTTAGGCTATTCTAGGTCTTTTGCATTTCCTTATAATGTTTAGAATCAGTGTGTCAATTCCTGAAAAAAAGGCATCTGAGATTTTGATTGGGATTGTGTTCAAGTTTAGATAAATTTGGAGAAAATTTACATTTTGACAATATTGAATCATCTGAACCGTGAACACACACTATGTCTCTCCATTTATTTAGGTCTTTAATTTTATATAAAACATAAATATTTTTTTTATCTTTAAGCATTTGTTATTTTTGATACTTTTGTAAATGGTATTTTGAAAAGTTTCAATTTGCTATTATTGTTTTTTTTTTTTTTTTTTTTGAACCAGGGATTGAACTCAGGGACACTTGGCCACTGAGCCACATCCCCAGCCCTATTTTGTGTTTTATTTAGAGACAGGGTCTCACTGAATTGCTTAGGACCTCGCTAAGTTGCTGAGGCTGGCTTTGAACTCGCGATCCTCCTGACTCAGCCTCCCAAGTCGCTTGGGTTATAGGCGTGCGCCACCATGCCCGGCTCTATTATTGTTAACTATAGAAATGTATTTTTTCCTGTATTGATCTTATATCATGTAATGTTGCAAGTTCACTTGTTCTAGTAATTTTTTTGGTAACTTCTGTCAGATTTTCCACATAGACAATCATGCATCAGGAAATATAATCAGTTTTTCTTTCTTTCCAATCTGGTTGCTTTTTATTTCTTTTTATTCACTTATTGCACTGGTTAAAACCTCCTATACAATGTTGAACAAATGAAATGAAAAGGGATATTCTTGTCATTTTCCTCATGTTAAGGGGGAAAGTACTTATACTTTCACTTAAGAATAATGCTGAGTTTAGGTCTTTTATAGATGTTTTTAGTTGAGTGGAAGAAGTTGCTTTCTGTCCCTACATTTTTGAGTATTTTGGTTCTTTTAAAATCAGGAATAGATGTTTGATACTGGGAATTGAACCCAGGAGCTTTACCACTGAGTCACATCCCCAGTCCTTTTTATTTTTTATTGTTGAGACAGCCTATCACTAAGTTGCTTAGGGCCTTGCTAAGTTGCTGAGGCTGGCCTAGAACTTGAGATCCTCCTGCCTCAGTTTCCCAAGTCACTGGCGTGTGCCATTGCACCCTACTTGGATGTGGGGTTTTTTTTAGTGCTCTTTGGTGCTCTCTATAAAATGATTATGATTTTTAAATTTGCAGTTTGTTAATATTATGTTACATTGATTTATTTTCAAATATTAAACCAAGCTTACATTCATGGAATAAAACCCTGTTGGTCATGATGTATTTCCTTTTTATGGATTCAGTTTGTTAAAATGTTGTTAGTTTTTGCTTCTATGTTCATGAAGGGTGTTGGTCTGTAGTTTTTGTGAAATGTTTGTCTGACTTTGTTATCAGAGTAATGCTGTTTTATGTTTACAATGCAAGATTATACAGAAAGACAGAGTACTTGAAATTATCATGGCAGGTTCTCGTCATCTGCCTCTCATTTATCTGTTGCTTACCTGTCTCTCTCTCTTTAGAATTGCATAGTGTCCTTGCTGTGTTTCTCTGTTTCTGCTAGATTCCCTTCCCCTAAGAGATAATAGTAATCCAGTTGAATTCCATATGCATGAATGGAAAACTATTTCAAAGTGGGAAGGTATCCCCTGATTCCTTTTGTTATCTCATCTGGGAGAAGTCCCGGGAAAAGGTTAGTCCCCACACTTTCCTGTATCATTTGAGGCACAGAGAAGAACAGTTGTTTCCTGTGTTCTCATCGAATTGTTAAAACTATAGGTTAGTGTAAATTCTATTTAGAGATTCTGGGTTTTTTTAAACATTGCACATTTCCCTTCTTTGTTGGAATATGTATTATTTATATCTGTAAAAGGACATAGATAGCTTGTAGTATGTTGCTTCAGGAATGTTATTTATAACTTTTTAATTTTCTTCTTTTTTTTCTGGAGGAGAGATGAATTAGACCATGTCTGGTATCAAATATGTGACAAACAGCATTCTGAAAAAGGGAAAGGAAACAGATCATTGGTTGCCAAGGGCTGTAGGTGTGGGAAGGAGTTGCTTGTAATGAGGCATGAGGAAATTTTTAGAGAGGATTGAAATGTTCTATAAATGAGTGTAAGACTGGGATGTAGCTCTGTGATATAGCACTTGGCCACTATGTACCAGGCCCTAGATTCAATCCTGGCACCACAAAAAAATTTAAAAAAAAAATTAGCTTCTACTGGGTGTCATGGTGCATGACTATAATCCCAGCTACTCAGGGGGCTGAGGTAGGAGTATTTCAGGTTTGAGGCCAGCAAGTTAATGAGACCCTCTCTCAAAATAAAATTTTTAAAAGCGCTGGGAATGTAGCTCTGGTAGATCTCTTATCTATCATGTACAAGGCCCTGGGTTTGATTGCCTGTACGTAGCCCCACCCCCACCACACGAATACACAATTAACTCCAAAATGTAACTTTGTATTTATTAATGAAATGAGAAAATACAATAAAAACTTAGAATGAAAGTTCAAATTATAATGCTCAATTTTTGTAAAATTAAATTGAAAATGAAAATAAAAGCTTGTTTTTGGACTGGGGGTATAGTTTAGTGGTAGAGCACTTGCCTAGCATGTATTAGGCCCTAGGTTCAATGACCACAATGACCAGCACTGGAATAAAAAAAAAAAGTTATTTTTTTTCTTTTTTATAGGGGATGCGAGAACAGAAACTTAGAGCCAAAAAGAAGCGTGATGAAGAAATTGAGGCAGAAAGAAAAATTCTTGATATAGAAGAAGAAATATACAAACAAGGAGAAAGAAAAAAGGCCATTGAACATGCAAAACAGTATCAGTTTTACCAAACAGAAAGAATGAAAAACTTTCATGTACTATTTGAGTTTTTCTTTAGTATATACATATATATTTTAACATATGTATGCATAATTAGACATTATTTCCTAAAATACTGCAAATTTTTTTTTTAGTCAGGACTTCTTCTTAGTAGAGTTATGAAAGAACGTGAAGCCCAGATTGAATTCCAAAAGAGTAAGATAAAATCAGATAAAAAATGGGAAGAGCAATTGAAACTCAACATTGAAATGGCTTTTAAGGAAGAGCGTGAAAAAGCAGAAAAACAACACAGAGAAAGAATAGCTCTTGCCAATGATCACCTAAAACAGTATGTATACATAAATTAACTTTTTTTGTAGCTTCCTCTTCTTCTTATGATAGATATTGCTTCCCCACCCCCGCCCATGATCAAATCCTTAATAGAAAAAGTACAAAAATGGTCAGGGGCTGGGGATGTAGTGGTAGAGTACTTGCATATCATGTGCAAGATACTGATTTTAATCTCGAAACTACAAAAAAAAAAAAAAAAAGAGGTTAAAAGTCATTAATATTCTCTCACCCAGAAATTATATGTTAGTTACTATTGCTGTAATAATGCAGCATAACAAACAATGATATATCCTAGTGCCATACAACAAGAAACATTTATTTTTCTTGCATCTCTTGGTTGACTGGGGTTGGTGGGCTAGGCTGTATTTAGCTGGGCAGCTTTTGTTTAAGCAGCAGGGCTGACTGGGTTTGCTTATTGCTATGGGGAGGGTTCTAATCTGTTCCATCTCTTTTCATTCTGAGGTTGCAAATGAAGCAGCTTCCTGGGGTAAGCTTGTCTCATGGTATTAAGAGAGATGCAAGAGAATGAACTTGTAACAACATGGTCAAACCAAAGTCAAAGGATAAAGAGGGCTGGGCATGGTGGCGCACGCCTATAATCCCAGCTACCTGGAAGGCTGAGACAGTAGGATTGCAAATTCAAGGACAGCCTGGGCAATTTTGCCAGACCCTGCTTCAACATAACATTTTAAAAAAGAACTGGGGATGTAGCTCAGTGTATAGCACTTACCCAGTATTTGAGATGCCCTGGATTCAACCCACAAATAGACAATAGGCTGAGGTCTATTTGGTGTAATACAAGTCTACAGCCAGTCACATGGTCAATTCTAATAGCAATAGAATAGAGGAGTAGACCCCCAGACCCCCACGGAAGTGGTAAAGGGTAGTGAATCTTTTTATCTTCTTCTTTTTTTTTAACCTGTAATCTAATCTAACACAGGAATTTGTTTTTATTATGTTGGCTGGACTCTTGGTATGTTGACTGGGCTAGTCTTGAACTTGTGGGTTCAAGTGATCCTTCTGCCTCAGCCTTCTGAGTATTTGGGACTACTCATGTACCATCTTGTCTGTCTTAGACATTTTTTGATGGTGGAGGCATCAGGTTCATTGACATGTAACTTACATTTAGTAAAATTCACCTTTTAAAAAATATATAGCTGGGGCTGGAGTTGTGGCTTAGTGGTAGAGCACTTGGTGGGCATGGGTGAGGCCCTGGGTTCAATACTCGGTACCACATAAATAAATAAAATAAATGAACCATTGACAACTAAAAAAAAAAATAATAATTGTTTAAAATAAAAGTATATAGCTGCATAATCACCACCCAGATCAGGATATTTTCATCAACCCAAAAAGTTCCTTCATGACCTTTTACACACATTTTCTCACCCACCCCTTGCCCATGACAACAATTGATCTACTGATACAGATTTTTTTCTTCAAGTGTACTTAATATCCTCACATTTTATAAAATGAAATTGGATTAACAGTATCATTTTATTAAATGCTTTTTTCACTTACCTGTATGTCATATTCATAATTATATCCCTAAATCACAGATGTCAGGACTGGGGTTATAGTTCCGTGGCAGAGTGCTTGACTGCATCACAAGCTCTGTTTCAATTCCCAGCAATGCAAAAGGAAAAAGAAACCAAACAAAATCACAAATGTCTACATGTCATCTTCAGTTATTCCCATCCTTTGTAAAAAAGAAGAGAAACCTTTGGATTTATTGTAATTTTTTTATTTAGCAGTATAAGAATGTAAGGGTTTGTACAAGTTAGGAATGGAGCCGTTGGCAGGGAGAAGTAAGTAATTGACAAGTGAGTCACCTGTATTTAAGAAATCTCTCTTCTTACATTGTGACTCAGATAAATTTAGCAGCCTGACCTCCATCAAGCTACTTGGCAAGTAATAACACCTTCACAGGCTGTCTGTCCACCTATATCCTTGTATGTAAACCATGTTTTACTACAGGATCCCCTTTCCTTGTGGTGTTGCAATAGATTAGAAGTTCAAGCAGGCTTTTTTAGGTGTTTCTTTGATGTATCTTCAGTGCACTCTAGGAAATGTTCAGGCTGAGCCCCATGGTGAATACCTTGTAATCCCAGTGACTTGGGAAGCTGAGGCAGGAGGACTGCAAATTTGAGGCCAATCTGAGCAACTTAGTGAGACCCTGTCTCAAAATAGAGGGAAAAAAAGGAGGATGGGGATGTAGGCTCAGGCTTCTATAATAACTCTCCCTAGAGAGAACTAACTCAAAGTCTCATAAGAACGACCTTAGTCCCTTCTAGGAGCATACTCCCAATGTCCTAAGGACCTCCCACCAGTCCTGCCTCTTAAAGGTCTTGCCACCTCAACACCAACAAATTGAATTTCAAGCCTCCATCACATGAGACCTTGAGGGATAAATCACATCCAAACCATAGCAGGACAGGTGTTCAGCATGTGAACTTAGGTTGCCAATTTATTTCTATAAGTCCTGCATCTTAAATTGAATAAGAAACATTCAATTCATTAATTGAAGATAACAGGGAAATGTATAAATCAATAGAAATGGAATAGTAGTACTGGCATTAACCTGAGCTTGGAACTAAGAACCACATGGTGAAAAAGAGAAGCAAAGGAGAGGTTCTTTCCTCTTTTTTGAGTAATGAAAGTTTATTCAGGTTCAAAATTCCAAAATACATTATTTGTTGTTTATTCATTTGTATTAACATTTATTGAACAATCACCATTTGCCAGCCACAATTCTAGCTTTTGAGATTATAAAGAATATGATACAATCTTTTCCCTTAAGTTTGGGAGAGGTGGGTACACAAATGGACCAAACAAATTGGAATATAATGATAAATATTGGCAAATACATGTAAAAGATATGTGGAAACAGAATGAATATCTGACCAAGTTTAGAGAAGGCTTTTCAGAAGAGTTTGGTTCCTGCATCTAATTCTGAAGAACGAGTAGGGACAAGTGCAAAGAGTAGAGGTGTAAAGGTATTTTAAGCAGAGGACATAGCATGGGGAAAGGCCCAGAGGTGAGATGGAGAATGATGGATTTGGGACACTACAAGTAGACAAGATGGCTGTAGTAATAGAGAATGAAGAGAACACTGTCAAGAATGAAGCTGAAGAGAGAGGCTAGAATCAGACCATGATGTGCTTTGTAGGCCATGTGTCTTATGGTCTGCCATAATTTGAAATGACTCTCCTGTTTGGACAAAGACATGTTTTAATCACAAAGGAACAGAAATTGCAGGATACCAAGAGATAAGACTTTTTGCATGGCCTGTTAATTGTATTACCAAGTGCTATCTAGGGATTGCCTTTTGGAGGTTTAAAAATATGTGTACACATTCTCTGATACTTCTCCCTTCAGAATTTGAAGGCTAAATCTTTCCCCACCTGAGTGTGGGCTATATATAATAACTCATTTCCAATGACAATGTGGCTGAAGTGATAGTATGTAACATCTGAGATTAGGATTTTAAAGGCCTTGTGGCTTCCTTGATGTCTTTGTTGGATTGTTTTTTGGGGAACCTAATGACCCTGGTGTAAGGACACTTAGGCAACTCTATTGGAAGGTCCCTGAGCAAGGAGCTTCTGCCAACAGAAATGTGAAAATGGATTTTTCCAGCCTCAGTCAAGCCTTCACATGATTATATCCCCAACTGACATCTTGTCTGAAATAAAAGAATCACACACCTAAGTCACTCACAGGTTCCTGACTCAAAGGAATGGTGTGAGACAATGAATGAGCATTGCTTTAGGCCACTACATTCTGGGGTAGATAGTTACTCAGCAATCAATTAGTGAAACACATCAGATAACTTCTGGCCCTCTTTCTGGGACATTGGTATGCCTGAAGGTGAGATTTTTCTTACTTTCTAAACAATTTCTAGGCTCTAGACCTGGGCAGGCTATTCCACTGTGGGGCTTTGACCAATGAAAGAGTCTCCCCGTGGCTAATAGTCTGATAGGGATAAGGCAGAGAAGGACCCATGGTGACACCACCATCTCCAAATAGATTTTTTTTTTTTTTGGCAGTGCTGGGGATTGAACCCAGGACCTTGTGCTTGCAAGGCAAGCACTCTATCAACTGAGCTATATCCCCAGCCCAAATAGAGAGATTTTGACCATGAAACTTAAACATAATTACTGAAATGAAACTTAATCACCATATCTGTTGGAACAACAATAACTCTCATTCCTCCTATGGATAGTTCAGTCTTTCTCTTAGAAAGAGGTTCATAGACCTTGTTTATTAAAGCCTCAAATTATTGTCTATTAATACCATCAGTTTTTAGAAAGAAGGAAAAATCTTCAATAGGATAGTTAGCATCACTTTTCCCTGGGGAAGATCATCTAGGGAAAGTTTAGAAAGAGAGAAGAGGGCTAAAGTGATCTCATCCATATTATAGATTTAAATGCCATCCTAAATTTGGTTAGTTTAGACCACTTCCTAGAGCCACCCCACTGCACATGAGCTTCAGTTACATTCATGATATCTTCATGTTGATTTCTCAGGTGTTTCAAGCACATGTCTCTAACATAGCATGGACTCCCCACACCTGCAGTGGATTTTCCAGTGGCATCCTTATCCACTTAATTTTTCAATCCAGAAACCTAGGAATCCACCTTGATTTCTCCTTTTCCTTTATCTTGCACATCTCACCCAAAAGCAATTCATGTTGATTATTTTTCCAAAACAAATCTTGAATTACCTGCTGTCATTTTAATCTAGGCCACCCTCATATAGTTCATGGGCTATTGCACAAGCCCCTCTTTTATTTTTAAATGTTTTTGTTTTTAGATGTTGATAGACCTTTATTTTATTCATTCATTTATATGTGGTGCTGGGAATTGAACCCAGTGCCTCACACATGCTAGACAAGTGCTCTGCCACTGGGCCGCAACACCAGCCCCTGCATTAGTCTCTTAATTGATGTGATAACATTCTTTCTCAATTCCTTCTTTAATTATCTTCTATAGTGACTGTATGAAAGTGAAAATTGATCACATTACTTTCCCACATTCAACATTTCAATGACTTTTCATTCATTTTAAATAAAATGGAGAGCTGGCCATGGTGCCACATGCCTATAATCCCAGTGACTTGGGAGGCTGAGGCAGAAGGATTGCAAGTTTGAGGCCAGCCTCAGCAATTTAGGGAGGCCGAAAGCAATTTAGCAAGACTTTGTCTCAGAATTTTAAAAAAAGAGAGGAGGGAATACTGGGGATATGACTCAGTGGTTAAGTGTCCCTGTGTTCAATCCCCAGTACCAAAAAATAAATTAATTAACTAAAATGGAATTTTGAGCATATCCTTCAAGGCCCTGTGTGATCTGGCCTTGTTGCTTCTCAGCCTCCTCTCCTTACCACTTTGTCACTTACTTATGCTTGCAGCACACTGATCTTCCAGGGCCTTGAGCTAAGTAAGACCATTCTTGCCTCAGTGCTTCTTATAAGCTTCTTCTTCTCTTTGGAATTTTACTCTTCCATTCTTCTTCTGAAGATTTCTTACCATCTCAGAAAGGCCTTCCTTGTACAGCTCTGTCCAAAGTGATCTGAATAACTCAATAGTATTCATTTTCTTAGTTTCTTATTTCTTTCTGTTCTTTCTTTTTTCTTTTCTTATTTCTTTTTTGTTTGTGTGTGGTACTTGGGACCTCATTCCTGTAAGCAAGTGTTCTACCATTGAACCTAATCCCCAGGCCCTTTTTGTTTTTGTTTTTGAGACACGGTTTTGTTCAGTTGCCCAGGCTGGCCTTGAACTTGGGACCCTCCTGCCTTAGGCTCCTAAATAGCTGGGATTACAGGTGTGCATCATGGCTTATTTTCTTTATAATATTTACCATAAAATGTAATTATATTATTTGTCTATTTACTTTTTTTTCCCTGTATCCCTTACTAGAATATTTTCTGAGGGCAAAAATATTGTCTATGTTGTCATTATAGTAGAAATTCAATAAATAGTTATTAGTTGAACAACAGGTCTAAGGATTATAGAAGTGTTATGTATGATTCTTAGAGCAACTGAAAAGATTATGGTACTAGTCACCAAAATAAAAGAAGGATTGGGGTGCAGTTCAGTGGTAGAGTGCTCAAGACCCTGGGTTTGATCCCCATTATTAGAAGAGGGGTGGGCAGAGAAAGAGAACACCAAAAGGATTAGTTTAGAAGAGGAAGATGATGAATTTGGTTTTAGACATAAAGAACGTAACGTACCTGGGCTGGGGTTGTAGCTCAGTGGCAGAGTGCTTGCCTAGTATGTGTGAGGCACTGGGTTCAATTATCAGCACCTCATGTAAATCAATACATTAAATAAAGTTCCATCAACAACTAATAAAAATATTTTAAAAGAAGAATCAAGCCTGTCAACAGGGTATGGCACCCATCTGTAGTCCCAGCTACTTGGGAAACTGAGGCAGGAAGATCACTTGAGCTCATGATTTCCAGGCCAGCTTGAGCAACATGGTGAAAGCCCAGCTCTAAAAAGAAAATTAGCTAGGTGTGGTGGTGCATGCCTGTAATTTCAGCAGCTCAGGAGGCTGAGGCAGGGGGATTGTGAGTTCAAAGCCAGCCTCAGCAACTTAGCAAGGCCCTAAGCAACTCAGTGAGGCCCTGTCTCTAAATAAAATATAAAAAAAGGGCTGGGGATGTTGCTCAGTGGTTCAGCATCCCTGGGTTCAATCCCTCATCAAAGGAAAGAAGAAAGAAAGAAAGGGAGGAAAGAAGGCAGGCAGGAAGGGAGGGAAGGAAGGAGGGAGAAAATTAAAATAAAAATCAAGATTGTCAGTTGTAATAGTCAGACTTCTTTCTTGTGTGTGTATGTGTGAATGCTGGGGATGAAACCAGGTCCTCCCATAAGCTAGACAGTACTCTACTACTAAGCTGTACCCCCAACATTAGACTTAATTTCTTATTTTTGACTTCCAACTTTGTTATAGGTCTCATCTCTTCCTTCCACTTTGGCTTCATATCTGGACAGGCTGATAAGGCCCCTGGTCTCACCTCCTCTTCCTTTGACACTGGTGGGAAACATGCAGAAACTTACCCTGATTCCCACCTCTTAGACATTTTACAGGCCCAAATCCACTCTTTCTGCTTTGCCCAAGCCAATCCAGACCTACTTGTACCTGCCCAGCTCTCCTGGGGAGTTCTCTTGTGTGAATATACTTTCTCAAATTGTCTTGATGCATGGAGTATCATCAACCTTGACATCTGAACCAAATTTGGAGTAGGGGTCCCTCCTGCTTTTACAGGAGAACTAAAAGAGATCTATATCTGCTCAAGAATCATATCTGGCCAGGCATGGTGGCGCACGCCTGTAATCAGAGGCTTGAGAGGCTGAGGCAAGAGGATCGAGAGTTCAAAGCCAGCCTCAGCAATTTAAGGAGGCCTAAACAACTCAGTGAGACCCTGTCTCTAAATAAAATACAGAAAAGGGGTGGAGATGTGGCTCAGTGATTAAGTGCTGCTGGGTTGAATTGCAGTACCCTACCCCCACAAAAAAAAAAAAAGAAAGAAATCATATCTTGGCTAGATAAATACAGATTTGGGACCCTCAGAATATGAGTCAGGGATAGCAAAGAGCTTTCATGATTGCTTGGTAGAGGCTACCTGGTGCATTGAGAAACAAGACTCAGTAGAAAGGAGTTGTGTGTTATTTATCAGCATCTGTTCTGGGCATAAGAGTTGCAAGTAAGGTTATGAATGTTGAGAATTCCTTGAACTGGAGGATCTCAAGTTTCCTTTAACATGCTAACTCTGCATTAAGCCAAATTAATGATAGATAATTGAGTGTTCTATCCAGACTACCAAACTAAGAGAAAGTCTTTATTAATAAGTAATTACATTTTTCACTATTATAGATTATTATGAAAGTGATTGATAATATATTACCTTTTCATTGACACAAGAGATATTTTGTTCTAATTCATTCTCAGAATAGGTATTTTTTTTGCCAAAACAATGAATTATCCAGTGGATACCTAGCTATCATGTTAATGAATCCCAGATTTGCCAAGATGTTAAGCAGTAAATTTTTTTATATCCTGTTTTCCCTTAAAGAAACAATTGCAGGGCTGGGGTTGTGGCTCAGTGGTAGAGCGCTTGCCTAGCATGTGTGAGGCACTGGGTTCGATACTCAGCAGCACATATAAATAAATGAATAAAAATAAAGGTCTATCTAAACAAATGTATTAAAAAAAGAAACAATTGCAAAACTTCAAAATTGTGAACATAAATTATTAAATAGTGTTAACAAAAATAAACTTTTGAAAATTTGTTTATTTATTTATTTATTTTTATTATCATTATTGTTTTTCAGTGCTGGGAATTGAACCCAGGGTCTTGTGCTTGCAAGGTAATTTCTACCAACTGAGTCATATCCCCAGCTAAAAATTAATTTTTTTGGACAATCATCAACCTGGTTCAACCGTGGCCAACTGTGACCTTTTCACCCCCTAAAGACAGTGAGTCTGACTTTGCAGATGCCTACTCTATTCAGATGAGTCAATGAGATATAGCCTGTCCTGGAGTTACTGGCTCACTTATCCAGATAGTACCATGTGGCATAGTGAAAGGAGATTTTCCTCTCCCTGAAGCTGAGTGAAAGGACTGTAGGAAAAATATTTGTTCGATTCAGTACATATGGAAGGAAAGTTTATTCCTCAGTCCTTTGTGTGTGTGGTTTTTTTGTTTAGTTTTGGTTTTGGGTACTGGGGATTGAACTCAGGGGCATTCAATTACTGAGCCACATCCCTAGCCCTATTTTGTATTTTATTTAGAGACAGGGTCTCAGTGCGTTGCAAGCACCTTGCCATTGCTGAGGCTGGCTTTGAACTCGAGATCCTCCTGTCTCAGCCTCCCGAGCCGCTGGGATTACAGCTGTGTGCCATGGCACCCATCCATTCGTGTGTTTACATTGTTGGTTTGCCATGTGCCTACCTGTTCAGGAAGAAAAATAATGACAGAGATGGCAGAAAGAGTGTCAGTGGAACAGGCTGCATACCTTTTGACTGGCCGACAAGGATGCATGAGCTTTCCATGGGCAGATGGCCACTTTGGGCTTGAGCAGTCTTGCCAGTGTGCAGAGTTGGCTGCCAGATGAGGGGCCTCTGGTATCAGAATCTGCTGTAAATGACTGGTGGTGTGAGCTCCTGGTAGTAGTGATGGTGGTGGGTTTGGGAGCGAGTTGAAGAGGTGGAACTCTTCCTCGAGCAGCAACCCATACATAATCTCAGAGAGACAGCCAGCCATTGGAGGCTTACCAGTTAGAAGGCATTAATATCTAGTCAGTGTTGGCTATAGGAAGAGTAACAACCCACGTAGCCAGCTGGATAAAGACACTGTTGTTCTTCCATCAAACCCCATCACCTGTGGCTTAGGGGTTGAGTGCCCCTGCGTTCTATTCCCAGTACTGTACCAAACCAAACCAAACCAAACCAAACAAAAAACCTCATCACCTAAGGGGCTCAACTTGTAGCTTTTGCAACATCAACTTGTGGTGAAATTGAGAAGCACTAGAGATTATGAACTTTTCTATAAAATAGGGTTACATTCCCCTTTACTGTCATTCAGTTAACTGGTTTTTTTTCTAAAGGAAAGGAATACTTGAATCTGGTATAGAGCTTATTTGGGTTAGTAATGAAACAAATTTTGAAGAAAGGAAAATGTTGGCCATTTTGGATTGTTTGGATTTGCTTTAAGTCACTACTATTTAATGTCCATTCTTTTCCCCAAAGAAATTCACAGATTCTCTTTTTTATAACTTCAGATCATCCCAGGTTAGAATCTAATTCATTTCTTTAAAATATAACCTATTTTTATTATTTGTACTCTGTTATACTTGTGTTTTTATTTAAGAATAAAGGAACATGAAGAGGAAGAAGAAAGAAGGAAAAAATATGAAGAAAATGATGCTGAGGAGATAAAGCGCCAGAATTTATTATATGACATAGAATTGAAAAAAAAATTAAAAAAGAAAAAAGATGAGATTCAAGAAAACAGGAGACTGTTTTTTGTAAGTTGAAAATGCAAACGTTAAAATGTACAAAGTCAAATGCCTAACTTTTAATATATTAAAAAATAATAATGGAGTAGAAAGCACTTTGCTATTAAGTTGTATTTCTAAGCAAATGCATACTTTCGGGGAGCTCTATTTCCTGTGACTTTAGTGTATGTGCTCTCATGCATGAAGAAAGGGAATAAGACTTTTAAAAATGATTTCTTATCCTTAAAGTCATGAGGAATAAATGGGTGTTCTATGTTTGATATCTGCTGTGTTATTGATATGTGCTAAGTAAATGGTAGTATTTTACAACTGTTGTAATTTACTTTAATAACTTTCTATGTTTTTCTTTAAAATCAGTTTTCATTCTTAAGTAGTACATCACTTAAAAGAAGGGTAGCTGTTCTTTGCCCTATCCCTTCTGATTCCTATCCCTTCCTGATTCCCTCCATTTCAGGTTCTTTTAGCTGTTTCTTCTTATCAGTTTTAGACATTTTCTGCCTGGTAGTTAAGGATTTAGCTCTTTTGCCACCCCTTCTCCTCTGTACCCCCTAAATTATTGTCATAATTATACTTAAATCATTATTATGAATGTATAAATATTTTTCTAAGCTGAGCCAACTAACATTATGATTGTATTAATTTGATTATATAATGTTTCTTTTTCTCTGGTTAATACAATTGTCTTTTTTTATTTGATTTTTTTAAAAAAATTTTTAGTCATAGATAGACATAATGCCTTTGTTTTATTTAGTTTTATGTGGTGCTGAGAATAGGACTCAGTGCCTCATATGTGCTAGGCAAGCTCTCTACCTCTGAGCCCCAGCCCCAGCCCATTTTCATTTGCTTTTATGACTCAATTTCTTCGACCTTTTTTAAAATCAATTTTGATGACCCCAATTTTTCCATATGTTCAGTAAGTTCTGCCTAATGCATATTGATATTAGTGTTCAAATGTTCAATTAAGTAATGATTTGGGTAGGTGTTTGCTTTTCTTGAAGCTTGCCCATCTAGAGTTCTCCATTCTTCCCTTCCTTCTGGACGGTTTGCTGTGAGGCCTGTTGCACAGTTGTCATCCTGGGACTTCTCTGTGCCACTTTCTGAAGCCATACCTCCTATTTCCTGAGTCTAATGTCTTCTTTTTTGGTTCCCTCCCCATCTTGCTGAAATACATCTTTTGTTTTTTAGTATATATTTTTAAAATATTTTTTTAGTTGTCAATGGACCTTTATTTAATTTATTTTTTTATATGTGGTGCTGAAAATTGAACCTAGTGCCTCACCACTCTATCACTGAGCCACAGCCCAGCCCCTGAAATATATCTTTTAGTAGTTTCCAAAAAAAGGATGTATATGAGGTAAATTTTTAAAATTATTTGAATAATAAATTTTTGAACTCATCTTCTAGAGTCATATTTGATATGGAGTCATAATTTGGTCACAGAATTCTGGATTCAGAATTCAGAATTTTGTATTGATGATTTCATATTCCTCTAGCATCCAGTGTTGCTATTGAAAAGCAATTAATGATGCCATTTATAGTCTTCATCCAGTGATATCTGGTAATTTTTCTTTTCTCTGAATGGTTTTAGGGTCTTTATATCTGGGGCTCTAAAATCTCAGTGATGTGCTTTGTTGTAGGCTTTTTTCATTCATTTTTCTAGGCATTTAGTGGATGCTTTTAATCTGGAAAATCATATTTCTTTCATACAGAGAACTTCTGTTTTATTTCTTGGATATTTTTTGTGCTAATAAGTTTTATGTCACTATAATGAAATACCTGAGATAACTAAATTAGAAAGAGAAAAGGTTTATTTTGGCTTACAGTTTTAGAGGTTCCAGTGTGTACCCGCAGCTTTGGGTCTCCAATGGGGGTGGAGGTAGAGGGTCCCAGTCCATTCTGGGGGCCTACTCAAAATGACTTAAGGACCTCAAACTAGGCCCCACCTCCTTAAATATTCCACCACCTCCCCAAAATGACATCTGAGGACCAAGCCTTTAATGGATATTGGGGGAACATTCAACATCCAAACCATAGCAGTTTTGTTCTTTTCCCTTTTGTCTCTTTTATTGTTCTAGAACCCTTCTGATAGTTATGAGACTTTCAGGAACAGTTATCTAATTTTAAAAATTCTTTCTTATCAGTTAGGAGAAGAGGGCTGGGGATATAGCTCAGTTGGTAGAGTGCCTGCCTTGCAAGCACAAGGCCCCGGGTTCGATCCTCAGCACCGCAAAAAAAAAAAAAAAAAAAAAAAGCAGTTAGGAGAAGACTTTAAAACATATAATATAAAATACAAAATAATAATAATTTAAGCAATTACAGATTTAAAGGGCAGGAGTGCTCACTTCCAGGGCCAATAATGGCATCTACAGAGTCAACAGGGACTGAGGTACCTTCCTTTTCTTTTTTCTTTCTTTCTTTCTTTCTTTTTTTTTAACTCTCCGATTATTGAAATATAAATGTCATCTATCCTCAAGATTGCCATGTGGCCCTGAATGACTGTTGGGAGTTCTAGCCCTAATGTCCACATTCCAGGCAACTAGAAGAAAGGAAGGATAAAAGTCAAACTGCAGTGCCCCGCCAGGTGCAGTAGCACATGTCTGTTATTCAAGCAACTCAGGAGGCCGAGGCAGGAGGATTATAAATTCCAGGCCAGCCCGAACAACTTAGCAAGATGTTGGCTCAAATTAAAAAATAAAAAGAAACTGGGGAGGTAGCTCAGTTGCAGAGCACCCCTAGATTTAATCTGGAAAAAAAAGTAATGCTGCAGTTGGGGTGCCAATAATGGTGGGGTGTATCTGTAGTCCCAGCTACTTAATAGGCTGATGCAGGAGGATCACTTGAGCCCAGGACTTGGGGGCCAGCCTGGCCAACACAGCGAGACTTCCATTCTTAAAAGTAAATAAAAGTAGAACCCCAAACTATGCGTTCTCCTTTTAATCCAGAGGTTCCATTTAACAATTTCCACAAAACCTCATTGGTCATAATTTAGTCATACCTAGCTAAAAAGAAAGCTCTGAAATGTAGTCTTAATTTAGCTGAGCATATTTTCACCCTGAATAAAATTTGGTTCTGTTACTGATGAAGAAGACAAGAAAGAATACTGTTCCTGTCATTTTTTTTCTACTTTGAGAGTTAGCCTCAATTCCAAACCTTCTATTGTAGTTTTGTTTTTGTTGTTGTTATTATTTGTTTGTTTTAGCAGTACTGAGGATCAAAATCAGGGGCTTGTGCGTGTTAGGCAAGTGTTGTACCACTTAGTCATACCCCTAAACCCTGAATTTTTAAATTTTAGCTGTTGGTTTTAATTTCTAAGAGTTTTACATGTAATCTTATTACTCATTTTACATAAATCTTGTTCTTGATTCATGGGTTCAATAATGTTTCATTCTCAAAAATTTAGAATGAGACAAACCTCATTTTAAATGCCAACTTTGCCACTTATTAGTTATGTGACCTTGAGCTCAATATTTCAATTTTTAACTTGAGATTAACTTTGTGTTAACTCTGTTTTCTCCTATTATAAAAAGTCCATATGATCATTAAATTTGGGAAAAAATAGCCAAATCAAACTTGAATGATTCAAAATAATCACTTCTAACTTTGCTGTTTTTATTAGTTTTTATAGTGACCAGTATATCTCCTAACCAGATCACAGGCTTTTAAAAGTAACAGCCATAAAATAGAAGTGTGCTTAAAAGTGCTTGGCACGTAGTAAATCCTGAATTTAGGATGGTTAATTCAGACTAGGATCTTGGAATATATGCTGAAATGAACAGTATATTAGTCAGCTTTTGGTTATTGTTAAAAAAAATACATGGCATAGCCGGGCTTGGTGGTGAAGCCAGCCTAAGCATGGGCAAGGTGCTAAGCAACTCAGTGAGACCCTGTCTCTAAATAAAATACAAAATAGGGCTGAGGATATGGCTCAGTGGCTGAGTGCTCCTGAGTTCAATCCCCAGTTCCAAAAAGAAAAAAAAAAAAAAATGACATAAACAAAGGAGGAAAATTTTATTTTGTCTCTCTGTTTCAGAGGTTTCAGTCCATGACTGAGAAGCTCCATTGCTGTGGGCCTGAAGTGAGGTAGAACATCATGGCAGAAGGGTATGGTGGAGGAAAGCTTGTCAGCTTGTCAGCTCATGGCAGCTGGGAAGAAAGAGAGAGAGAGAGAGAGAGAGAGAGAGACACATACACACTCACACACACACACACACACAAACACACACACAGAGGCCCTGGGAATAAGATAAACCAGATGAGTCATAAACCCTTCCAGGGCATGTCCCCAGTGACCCACCCCTCCAGCTAGGTCCTACCTCCCAGTAGTTCATTCAACTATCAGTGGATTAACCCATTGATATTAATGCACTGATGAGATCAGAGCCCTCATGATTCAGTGATTGCCTACGTGCACACGAGACTTTGGGGAATCAAAACCATAACAAAACATTTTATTTTTTTGCTTAACAAATAGTAACCTATTTTAAAATTGTCTGTTAGAACATACATCTGTATGTTTCATAAACAAAGTCTGGACAAGAAGCTAGTAACAATAATTGAGACTAGTGGGGAGATTAGGAAGAGGCAGATGGTGAATAGAGAAGGACACCATTGTCTAAAATTTTTAACAATTTTGAACCACATGACAATGTTAAGTATTCAAAATTATGTGAAAATTCTATATGTTTAATGTATTTCTTCTGATTATATGGTTATTTTTAATCATTTTATTTTATTTATTTTATTAATTTAATTTAATTTTATTTAATTTTATTTTATTTTAATTTTAGTTTTTGGTGTTGGGGATTGAATCCAGGGTTTTGTGCTTGCGAGGCAAGCACTCTACCCACTGAGCTCTATCCCCAGCCCCTAATCATATATTTTAAAAGAAATGAGACATTTGAAAAGAAATATACAAAGGCATTAAGAAGATGTAAAAACCATTCATCAGGGCTGGAGTTGTGGCTTAGTAATAGAGCACTTCCCTGGCATGTGTGTGGCCCTGGGTTAGATCCTCAGCACTGCATATAAATAAGTAAATAAAGTAAAAGATCCATTGACAACTAACATTTTTAAAAACCAGAAAAATTCATCATCTCATATCCCAGGGAAAACTACTATTCATATTTAACACATTTCTCCAGTCACAGATACATGATAAACTTGTACTTATTTAAATTTGTAAACTTGAAATATATATTTTGCTTTTTCTGTCCACTTATTAATTACTTGTATCTTCTCATAACATTGAGATTGTGATTTATTTAACTATTTTTTAACTAATTTTCTGTTATTAAAGATTTAGAGGTTATTTCCAATTTATTGCTATTCTAAAAATCTTTGAAATGGACTTCATGGTACATACACCTTTGTTCACATTTCTGATAGTTTGTGGGGAATAAATTTCCAGGAGAGAATTTACTAATCAGAAGTTATGATCATTTCACAGGCTCTTGTTACATATTGAGATATTGAAAGATGTTTTTCTTTGTCATAGAATAATAAATTAATGCTTATTTCCTCAAGGAGCATCTGCATGATAAAAATATCATCAAAGCTGTAGAACAGCAGCAGCAGGAGGAGGAAGAAGAAAAAAGTAGAAAATTTATTAAAGCAAAAAAGCGTCTTGCACAAATAAGGAAAGAAAAAGAAGCTGAAACACATAGGTAGGATTTTTAAATAATTAGAATAATTAATAAAGTGCTGTCTGAAATTGTCTTACAATAAATCTGAAGTTATGATGTGAAAGTAGTCTTTAGAAATAGAAGGCTCATTTTATATATGATTAGATCATTTAGTGACATGATGATTTCAGTATTTCAGTTTGGGACATGTGAATTGAGGTACCCTTGGAATTATTCAGGAACATCTTTCTGATAGATGGTTGAAAATACTGCTCTGCTGAGAGGGCGGGGGTGAAAGAGAGAGAGATGAGCTGGAGGAGGCCTTGTGAACCATTAATGTATAAATGGTAGTTGGAGCTGTGGATATACAGGTGAGCTCACCTAGGGTGACTAAGAAATGAAGGTGGCATAGTCCCTAGGGAACTGTGTTTAAAGGTCAAATGAGGAAGGAAGGTAATGAAGATAGAGGATAGTTTCCAAGGATTGGAGGAAAAACATGAATCTCAGCAAGAAGGTAGCAGTCATCAGTGTCAGGTTAATAGAGGGATTGGAACTGGGGTGTAGCTCAGTGGTGAAGCTCTTGCCTAGCACATTTGAGTCCCTGAATTATCTCCAGAACTGCAACCATCCTCTGGTGGCTTCACATCTCTCTTACAGTCTTTACAGCGGCTCATAAGGCTGTACCTAATTCCTGTGTGATCCTACCTTCATCTGTTTGACCTCATCTCCTTCTCTCATTCTCTCTTCTTACCTTTCTAGGACTTCTGTTATACACTCTCTGGGGGAATGCTCACCTATAGAGAACACATACATTTGCTCCATTAACTCTTTCAAATCTTCAAAACTCACACATCACCTCATTGAGGCTTTCACTGACCACCTTGTTTAAAACAATTCCTCTAAAGACAAAAAGAAAAGACAAAGTAAAATGACATCCTCTGTGTTATCTGTGTTAGTCAACTTTCCATCACTATTATGAATATCTGAGATAATTAACTTAAACAAAGGAAAAGTTTATTTTGACTCACAATTTTTTCTCCTTATTTTTACTAGGGATTGAACCCAGGGGTGCTTTACCACTGAGCTATATCCCCAACCCTTTTATCTTTTATTTTGAGACAGAGTCTCATTAAGTTGTTGAGGCTGGTCTCAAATTTACGATCCTCCTGCCTCAGCTCCAAATCTCTGGGATTACAGGCATGCCACCTGTGAGCTTGGCTGGCTCACAGTTTTAGAGTTTTCAGTCCATGGCTGGTTGGCCCTTTCTTTTTGGGCCTGTGATGAGTCAGTGTGCTGATACACAGAATAGTGTGTGATATATAGTAAGCAATCAATTATAAAAGTGCTTAAAATACTATTTTGAAATCCTTGCTGAAACTTTACCCTTTCCATAGGTTTCCTCTTCTCTCCCGTGTTGCTTTCCAGCATTCTCATGGCATGGATTACCCTTTGCCTCTGTAGTTATTTGCATAAATGTCTTTTCTCCACTTTATACTTTTTTTGGGACATATGTTGTTTCCTTTTCATTATTTCTCACACATTGCTTTGCAAATTCTCTCAATAACTTAGTAAATTTGTCACAACTGATTTTTGCTCAGTTTTTTCCTCCCTGTTCCTTTAACAAAATATGTCTATTTTTTATGATTTACCAGGCACATACATGGCCCTGGACTAGAGAATTCTTCCAGGCTTTGACCTCAAGAATCTCATAGTTATGTAAAGGGAGAGAGACATTTAAGCAGATCAAGTCAACAAAGTGCTATGAATAAATTTCAGACATAGTATAGTAAGAGGATAGATTTATTCAAATTTTGATAAGCTTTATTAGTTATTTCCTAGGTCTTATTTTTAAAATGCCCTTTACAGCCTTCAATGTTAGAGTAAGCAGGGAAGTCTAATCAAGTATTTAAACATATTTTCCAATATGGTGAATTTTTAACACCCTTTTTTTCTTTTACATATACACATGCATACATACAACCATATTATACATATTGCCATCTTTGGATTTTTAGAATGTTACTTTATATTTATAAAAATTAATTTCTACTTGAAACGATCAATGTGTAAAGGGAGTAATGGGTCTCCTCTTAAGTTTTGTAGAAGACTAATATTTCAGACTCCATTATTAAATTACATTGGCTCCATTACAAATCTTCATGAAGATTTAACAAGTATGGTTATTTTGTTATAGGCTAACAGAGGAACGGAGAGAAAGACTAAATAACTTCCTGAGTGAACTAATTAAAGAGAAACTTGACAATGAAGATTTGATTATTGCTAGAGATGTTGCAGAAGCTGAGGCTGAATGGGAGAAAAGACAAAAAGAAAAAAATGAAAAAATCCAAGCAGAATTAAAAGCGATTGCTGAACATAGAGCCATTGTGGTAAACAATTAAATTAGGACTAAGAAAAATAGATAAATTAAGACTTTTCCACTGTGTGGTTTCCACCCCTTTGCTTCTCTGATCTCAAACTAGCAGAGATGTGAAAAACAGTGTGTGAATTATCTTCTTATATTCTTGAAATCAGTGTTTGCTTTCTAACAATGACATAATTATAAATAAGACATTTATAGATACAAAGTAATAACCTCTTTCAGAACCACCTTAACATGTAAAGACTGTTATTCATTTAACATATAAGACTATGAAAACATTTTAAATGCTTTTAAGGCAAACTCAGCAAAAATTACCCAGTTAAATTTGCATATTTCTAAATCTTTTAAAGAAATTTATTTATGACGGCTATGACTGCTGTAATGTTCAACTGGATAGGTTATGAACGTTGTAGCAGTCAATTTTCACCTATAAAATATTTTCCTATCTGAAGATTTTGTGTTTTTGTTCCTATGTTTCCTTTCATTCCTCTCCTCCTCCCCTTCCCCTTCTCCTTCTCCACCCCTTCTCTTTTCTCTTTTTTGAGATGGGATCTCTGAAGTGATCCTCCTGCCTTAGCGCCCTTTCTCTAACACACCAACTTGTGTTTTCTTTTTCTTTTAAACCAATAGAGATTGGTAGGTTTCACTTAACTTATGTTTTCATTGGATGTTCCCTGATACTCAGGAAATAGGAAAAAACAAAGTGGCCACATGGGAGTCAGTTCAAGCACATCCATCTTTCTGCTTCTGCATTGCTCCTGGCTGACTTTCTGCTTGGAACTTTCTAATTCCATTCCTTTTCAGACAGGACTCCTTGATAAAACTGTTTTGTTTTGTTTTTTCCTTTACCTTTAAACATCTAGATGAGAAATAAAGAGGAAGAAGAGAGACAAAGGAAAATAGAATCTAAAGAACAATTGCTGGCTGTCATGAAAGCAGATCAGATTTTCCGTGAGCTTGAGAAGGAGAAAAAGCGCAAAGTTGATAAAGAACGCAGAGAAGTTCAGGATGCTCACATTCAACAAATGGTAATTATTCCTAAATGTTTACATGTATTTTAGCAATAAATATGTAATACAGAATTCACACTGGTTTTCTACCTCTCAAGCAGTTTCCTTTGTTGGGTAAGAACAAATTGTCATTATAGTTATGACACAATAAGATGTATAAAAAATGTGAACTTTCTGTTTTTATCTGCACTGAGATTCCTACAAGGGATTTTTCTTTTACACAAATCTTCATCCTTCTTTAGTGTATATTGTATTTTAGTAAATATTAAAGAAAATGCAAATGCATGTGACGGGCTATAATTCTAATCTTCGTTTTACCTTTTTCCCTTCTTGGTGACTCTTCCAGAGACTGTGTTGATTGGGATCTCATGGGTTTCAGTTTTGAGGTGAGGGGTGATATAGAGATTTTAAAAGATGGGTAGAGGATCTGGCATCAAACCATTTGTGAGCAAAATCCATTTTCCAAAGTGGCAGTACCATTTTCCTGTCTTACCAGCTAAATGTATAGAGAAGCACAAATTGCTCTGCAAACTTGCTGTTGTCATCCTGTAATGTTAACTTTAGCCCTTATGTAGTGCTATCTTATGGTTTTACTTTGCATTTTCCTAATGACTCAAGAGAGTGAACATCTTTTCATGTCCTTGTTAGCCGTTCCTGTCACTTCTTTTGTGTGATGTACACTCAAACCTGTTGTCAATTTTTTAATTGGGATATTTCCTTATTGTTGAATGTAAATTTTTTTTTAAATTTTCAAATATACATAACATAAAACTTACATTTTAACCATTTTTAAGAGTGTAATTTAGGGACTTTAAGTGGATTCATTTTGCCATTATCACTATCTCTAGAACATTTTAATCATCCCTTATCTGTACCTATTAAAATAGTAACTGTCTACTCCTCCTTCATGCTAGCCTTAATTATCACTGGCTATATGAATTTGATTGTTCTAGGTCCCTCATATAAGTGGAATCATACAGTATTCATCCTTTTGTGTCTGACTTATTTCATTTAGCATAATGTCTTCAACGTTCATCCAAGTAGGGTCTTCCATGTGGCATGTAACATCAGTTTCATTCCTTTTCAAAGCTGAATAATTTTCTATTATATGTTTATACTACATTTTGTTTGTCCATACCTCTATGGATGGACCTTTGGGTTGTTTTGGCTACTGTGAATAATGCTTCTGTGAATATTGGTATATGAATAAAATATCTATTTGAGTTCCTTCTTTCAGTTTTTTTTTTTCCACTTTTTGCTGTGCTAGTGATAAAACTCAGGGCCTTGTGCATGCTGGGCAAGAACTCTACAATAGAGCTATATCTCCAGCTGTTTTTTTTTTTTTTTCCCAGACAGGGTGTTGCTAAATTTCTGACTGGCCTTGAGATTATAATCCTACTGCCTAAGCCTCCCTGGTAGCTGAGATTACAGGTGTGCCCACCCCGCCTTCACTTTCCATTCTTTTGCTTGTAAACAGGCAGAATGGAGTCACTGGATCATTTGCTAATTCTGTGTTTTATATTTTTGAGGAACTGTCAAGTTGATTTTCATAGTGACTGTACTATTTTACATATTAACTATGCACATGTGTTCCAATTTCTTCAATGTCTTTTTCTTTTTTTTTTGTAATAACCATAATAGCCATCAAAATAGGTTTAAAGAAGTGCTTCATTTTGGTTTTAAACAGTGATATAGAGCATCTTTCCAGGTACTAATTGGTCTTTTGTGTATTTTCTTGGGAGAAATGTTTGCTCCAGTCCTTATCAATTTTTTTTTTTTTGGAACCAGGGATTGAACTCAGGGACACTTGGCCACAAGCCACATCCCAGCCCTATTTTGTATTTATTTAGAGATAGGGTCTCACTGAGTTACTTAGGGCCTCGCTAAGTTGCTGAGGCTGGCTTTGAACTCAAGATCCTCCTGACTCAGCCTCCTGAGTCGCCTGGATTACAGGCATGAGCCACCATGCCTGGCTCTTATCAATTTTTTTATTGGGTTGTTTGCTTTTTATTCTTGGGTTTTAGGAGTTCTTTTATATTCTGAATATTAATCTCTTATCCGAGGTACAACTTGTAAATGTTTTCTTCTATTCCATGGATTACCTTCTCACTCATTGATAGTATCCTTTGATACACAAAAAGGTTTTTAATTTTTTTAAGTCCATTTTGTCTGTTCTTTTGTTGTTTCATATTATGCTTTTTATGTCATACCCGAGACAACATTCCTGAGCCTAATGTCTTGAAGATTTTCCTCTGTTTTGTTCTATGAGTTTCATAGTTTTTAACTCTTAAGTTTAGGTCTTTGATCTATTTTGAGATAATTTTTTAAATATGTGTTTAACTTCAATCTTTTGCACGAAGAGAACCAAATTTCTCAACGTCACTGTTGAAGACTTCCCCATTGAATAATCTTGGCATGCTCATTGAAAATCATTAGTTCACATATGTGAGGGTTTGTTTCTAGACTACTGTTGAATTTAAAAATTTTTTAAAATATTCCAGATAGAGGTTTTTTTTTGTCAGATATACATTTGCAAACATTTTCTCCTGATCTGTGACTTGCTTTTTCATTTTCTTAATGGTGTCTTCTGATGAACAAATGTTTTTGATTTTGAAAAAGCTGAGTTTGTTTTTAATTCAGGATTTATGCTTTTTTGTGTCACTGCAGAGAAAACATAAACTAGGTCATAAAGATTTTATCCTGTTTTCTTCTAGAAACATTTTTGCTGTGATGTTTTTGTGTATGATTTAAATTAATTTTGGTAAGTGATGTAAAGGATCAAAACTCATTTTTTTCTATATAGATTTTTTTTCCACATAGATATCTATTATTCCAGAACAGTTTGATAATAGACTATAGTTTCTCCAATTAATCACTCTGAAACTTTTGTTGAAAATCAATTTACCATCTAAGAATGGATTTCTGGACTCTAGATTCCATTACATTAATCTATATATTTAGATATCTGTCCCTGTGTGTGTATGTGTGAGATATACATATATCTATATATATATCTACATATATATAGAAATATATATTTATAATATATATTTTATAATATATTTTATATTTATAATAAATATATATATAATTTATAGAAATATATATATATATATATATATATATATATATAAAGAGAGAGAGAGAGAGAAAGAGAGAGAGAGAGAAATACACACACTGGGAATTGAACCATTGAACCCAAGTGTACTCTTTACCTCTGAGCGATATTCCAGCCCTTAGTCTTTTCTTCTAATCATACCATACTATCTTGATTGTTGTAACTTTATAGAAAGTCTTTGAAATCAGCAAACTGACTTTTGTTGTTTTAAATATTGTTTTGGCTATCTTAAATTCTTGGAATTATACATTTTAGAATCAGCTTGTCAAGTTTTACAGAAAAAGGTGTGCAGGAGTTTTGGAGATTGCCATAAATAGAGAGTAATTTGGGGGGAAATTATGGAAAATATTTTGGGGATGATAATAATATCAAGTCTTCAAATTCATGAATATTATGCATTTATTTCTCTTTACTATTCCTTTTCAGTTTTTGTCATTTGGGGTGTGTAAGTCTTCTATATTTTTTTAATATTTTCATATTTTATATTCTTATTTTTAAAAATGTCCTTGTAATTTTTTTCCATATTTGTACTACTTATTTTCAATATATAGAAATACAGATTTTTGTATATTAACTTCTATCCTGAAGCCCTGCCAAATTCAGTTATGAGTCCTATTAGCTTTTTGTTAATTCTTTACAACTTTTTACATATGTGATTATATCTGTGAATAAACAGTTTAATTTTTCTTCTCCAAGTATGTATCTGTTAGCTCTTTTGCTTGCTTTACTCCACTTTCTGGAAACAGCACCATATTGAATAAAAGAGCAAAAAGTAACATCTTTGTCTTGCTCCTGGTCTTAGGTGTAATGTATTCAGCCTTTCACCTTTGAGGCATGATGTGTCCTATAGCTAAAAAAAAAATTTTTTTCATAATCCATCCATCCTTCCTTCCTTCCTTCCTTCCTTCCTTCCTTCCTTCCTTCCTTCCCCTTCCCCTCCCCCTCCCCCTCTCCCTCTCCCTTCCCTCTTTCTTTCCTTCTTTCATTTTTGGAACCAGGGATTGAACTTGGCCACTAAGCCACATCCCCAACCCTATTTTGTATTTTATTTAGAGACAGGGTCTCACTGAGTTGCTTAGTGCCTTGCCCATGCTGAGGCTGGCTATATGAACCTGAGATCCTCCTGCTGCAGCCTCCTGAACCGCTGGGATTACAGGCATGCACCACTGCGCCCAGCTATGCCTTTATTTGTATGGACAGAATGCCTGTATTTTTATGTGGGGCTAAGGATCGAACCCAGTGCCTCACACATGCTAAGCAAGTACTCTGCCAATAAGCAACAGCCCCAGCCCTTCTAGTTTTTTAATAAACACCTTTATCATTTGAGTAGGTTCCATTTCTAATTTGCTTAGTTTTTAGCACAAGTGTTGAATTTTTCAAGGACTTTTTCTGCTTATATTGAGGTTATCATATGTGTTTTCTGTTATTCTATGGTGTATTTCTTTTCCTGTTTGAGATGGAGTTTCACTGTTGCCCAGACTAGCCTCAAACTCCTGGGCTCAAGTGATCCTCTTGCCTCAAACTTCTGAGTAGCTGGGAGTACAGGTGTGTGTGCCACCGTGCTGGCTTGTTTCATTTTAAATGTTGAAAACCTTTGTATTCTTTGGAATAACCCTACTTGGTCATTGTGGGTTTTCAAAATACATATATATTTAAATATATTGCTAGAGTCAGTTGCTAATATTTTAAGGATTTTTGCATCTTTGTTCATGAAGACAATGTTCTGTAGTTCTCTTACCCTGACCAGCTTTCATAGAGCAGTTATCGACTTCATTCAGTAAATTGAGAAATGTTTGTTCCTTCTGTGTTTTCTGAGTTTTTATAGGATGGGTGTCCGTTTTTAAATACTTGATAGAATTAACCAGTGAAATCATCTGGGTCTGGACTTTTATAAGTAGAAAAGTGATGAGATAACTAATTTGATTTCTTGATATAATCTCTATTTCCTTCCTCCCCCCTTTTACAGTTACTTTAAAAAAAATTTTTTTTCAGATGTTGATAGACCTTTATTATTTATATGCAGTGCTGAGAATCGAACCCAGTGCCTCACATATGCTAGGCAAGTGCTCCACCACTGAGCCATGAACCCAGCCCTACAGTTACTTTTTAATCTAAAATTTCATGCTTCTAACCATTTTACTGTATTTTGTTTGAAGATGTACGACGAGACAATTGAGGTTAAGTTTTTTTTTTTTGGTACCTGGGATTGAACTAGGGGTACTCAACCACTGAGCCACATCCCCGGCCCTATTTTTTTTTTTTTTTTAATTTAGGGACAGTATCTTCCTGAATTTCTTTGTGCCTTGACATTGTTGAGGCTGGTTTTGAACTCGTGATACTCCTGTCTTACCCTCCCAAATGGCTGGGATTACAGGCGTGCACCACCATGCCTGTTTTTTTTTAAAGATCTTTTTTAAAATACCTTTATTCATTTTTATGTGGTGCTGAGGAGCGAACTTAGTGTCTCACATATGCTAGGCAAGTGCACTACCACTGATCCATAACCCAGCCCCTATGGTTAAGGTTTACAGAGGCAGACTTTGAACATGCCATTCTGGGAAGGCTGGAAGTTTCTGTAAGAATAGTGTATTGTCAAATCAGAATTTGTAAGATGTCGAGTTTAGAAAATTATACCTACACCTTCGTATACTGCATGCATTTAGAAATTCGATGTTTTTAACCAATATTAAATTGTATTTTCTTTCTTTCCCAAATAGGCCAAAAACAAGTTTAATGCAAAAGCAGCAAAACAAGATGAATTAGAATATTGCAGACTTACTGAAACTCTTGCAGCTGCAAAGGAGAAAGAATTTCAGGATTATGCAAGAGAAGTAATTAAATATGAATCTGAATCAACAAATAAATTTATTTATCCTCTTGTAAAAGCTGCACAGGCGGGACCTGGAGGTGGCCATGGACCAGCTTTTATGGAAAGAGGTGGATTAAGACCAAGCTATCAGGCAAATGATATTACTGGAGTCCAGCTCCCTTTTTATAACTCTCAGGGATCAAAATATAATAATTTTCAGAAGTCTAAGGGAAGGTTAGGTTTTACATGGTAGGTAAAATTATTATTTAATAAAGCTGTTCTTCATCTCAGTACAATTACACCTGATTTGGTTCATGACAATTTTTTTTTGTTTTTGGTACTGCAGATTGAACCTGGCACATTTCCTGAGTATATATAACCCTAAAGTTAACTGATTTCAATTCCTTTTTAAATACACAAAAATAAAAACTTAAAATGTGCATTCAATGGTATTAATTATATTCACAGTATTGTGCAACCTGACTGTTCATTGCTCCAAATGGAAACTCTGCACCCATTAAGTAGTTGTTCCTCATTTCTCCTCCCCATAGCCTCTGGCCACCACTTAGCTGCTTTGTCTCTGTGCCATTTGTCTAATTCTATATTTCATCTAAATGGAAACTTGCTGTGGGTTTCAGTATCTAAAGTTTATTTCACATATTTTCAGGGTTCAGCCATGTTGTACCATACATTAGTACTTCATTCCTTTTTATGGCTATATAACATTCCATAGGATATATTTCTTTTCAATAGAAATTTATATGCTTATTTGTTTTTTTCTTAAGTATTAGTATCAACTGTCAATGTTATAACTAACACTGATATTGAATGTAGTAGTCTGTGGTTTACGGGGTGTATCTCACTAGACGTGCAAAATACCACATTTTGAAGTCACTTAAAAAAATAATTCTACACTATTTTGCTACCAACTTGATATACAAGTTCAGTGGGATTTTGAGTTACATTCCCTTCTTTAAAAAAAAAAAATTATTGTGGTTTTAAAAAAAAGCCACAGAATGTTATCATCTTAACTATTTCTAAGTATATAGTATATACAATTTCCAGAACCTTGTAATCTTGCACAATTGAAACTATATCCACTAAGCAACTACTTTTCATTTCCCTCTTCCTTCAACTTCTGGAAGCCTTCATTCTTTTATTAGTTTGGCCACTCTAGATACCTCTTATAGGTGTAAACAATAGATGTCTTTTTTTAAAATTTTATTTAATTTTGATTCATTGAACACAAATGGAGTACAGCTATTGTTTCTCTGGTTGTGTACAAAGTAGTCACACCATCTGTGCATTCGTACATGTACACAGGGCAATGAAGTCTGTCACATTCTGTTATTATTCTTACCCCCACCCCTCCCTTCCATGTTATCTATCCTTCCTCCATTCTTGCCACCCTTCCACCCCGCATTATGCATCATCATTCATGCAGCCACATCAATGTTCATAGCTGCTCAAATCACAATAGCTAGATTGTGGAACCAACCTAGATGCCCTTCAATAGATGAATGGATAAAGAAACTGGGGTATATATACACAATGAAATATTACTCAGCCATAAAGAATAAAATTATAGCATTTGTAGGTAAATGGATGATGTTGGAGACTGTTTTGCTAAGTGAGATTAGCCAATCCCAAAAATCCAAAGGCCAAATGGTCTGATAAGTGGATTTTTTTTTTTTAAATTTTACTTTTCAAAGGTTCATCCATGTTGTAAAATGTGCCAGCATATAGTTGTGAAGCATATACAACTGTATCAGCTTCTTTTTAAAAACTGAATACCCGGGGGCTGGGGTTGTGGCTTAGTGGTAGAGCATTCACATAGCATGCCTTAGGCCCTGAGTTCAAGTCTCAGCACCACATAAAAATAAAATAAAGGTATTGTGTCCACCTACAATAACAACAAACCCCCCAAAAAACCAAAACCCAAAAAACTGCAAAAGCAAAAAATCGCAAAATTGAATACCCATGGTATGTGCATGTAAATACACCCAATATATTTGTACACATACACCAAAAATATATAAATATGTACCTGGTTTTTTCATTCCTTCAGAAATGGATACTTTTGATTGCTTTCACCTCTTGGCTATTTTAAATAATGCTGTTATGAACACTGAGTGTGCAAATAACTCTGTGAAATGCTTTCCATTCTTTTGGATACATACCCAGAAGTGGAATTGTTGAATCACATGATTTAAAAATTTTTGGAACTTGCATATTTTCTTTATATTTTAGTTGTGGATTGACACTTTTATTTTTATGTGGTGCTGAGGATCAAACTCAGTGCCTCATGTGTGCTGGGTAAGTGCTCTACCACTGAACCACAACCCCTGCCCAAACTTTCCTGTTTTCTAGAGCAGCTGCACCATTTTACATTCCCAACACTGCACTAAGGGTACATGTTATCAGCAACACTTATTTTTTATACTAGCCATTCTGTGACTGAGGTTTTCTGTGGTTTTGATTTTTATTTCCCTAATGATTAGTGATGTTGAGAATTTTTTGTTGTTGCTGCTACTGAAGACTGACCCAGGGTCTTGTACATGCTAAGCATGAGCTCTAACTGAGCTACACTCCCATATCTTTCTGTGTTTAGTTTTGTTACTAGGGACTGAACCCAGGGTCGCTTATCCACTGAGCCCCATCCCAATCCCCTTTTATTTTTTGAGACAAGGGTCTCACTAAGTTGCTGCCACTGGCTCCAACTTGAGATCTTCCTGCCTCAAGTCTCCTGAGTTGCTGGGATTATAGGTGTGCACCACCACACCAGCCTCTTTCCATATTCTTGCTGGGCATTTGTATATCATATTATAGAAATGTCTATTCACCTCCTTTGTTTGCTTCCATTGGTTAGTTTTGTTGAATTATAGTTCTTTGTATATTTTGGATATTGATCTCTTATGATAGCAAATATTTTCTCATTCCTTAGGTTGCCTTTCCATTGTCTTTATAAAAAATGTGTGTGTATACACACACACACACATTTACTCTTACACAAAAGACACCCCCCTCATTTAGTAGATTCTAAAGATCACAGCATAGGAATGCATAAAGACCCTCATTTCTTTTCCAGCTGACATACTGAAGCATTATGATTAAATATTAACACTAACTAGAACTTTATCCCAAACCTAGAAACTATCATTGCTGGCTAAATTCTTTAAGAAGCTCAGTACTGTTAAAACTTACTTAAGTTTTCTCAAATTAAAATATATTTTAGTTGATTTTCAATATTTAATTTTTCATAAAGGTTGACTACTAACAATAACAAAAAATTCATCAACAAACTGTTTATTACAGTATAGTTTATTTAATACAATGTTTAACTATATAAAAGTTAATACAGTTTTGAAGTTTAAATTTTGTAAAATGCAATTTGCAGAAAACAGTCCAACAGTTACTAGACTAATAATGATAAGAGAAGCAGCATTTTGAAACTAATTTTACAATTGAGAAGACAACAGTTTTATTTCTAAATTTCATTAAAAAAATATACATCACAGTGACTTCTGAGCTAGGAAAAGAAGTGCATTATCTCCTTTGTTTTCCCCTTCCACAAAAGCAGCCACAACTTTGAACATCCCCACATAGAAATAGCCAATTCATTTATTAATCTTTCAAAATACTATAAACACACAAAAAGGGGAAGAAAATATACAGTATGTGCTTTTGGTAACATGGAATTTGCTTTAAGAAATGGCAGAGGCAAGGGACACAGATCAACCCCATCCCACCCTCTAGCAGTGAAAAAAAAAACAAAAAACAAACAAATACCCCTCAACAACTCTCTTCTCCAACCTTGCTCATGAAAATTTTTTTAATGTGTTGTTTTTCTTTTCATTTAATATTTACTTCTTTGTTACACAACAGGCCAGAGAGTTTGTATCACTTAAAGGCAGCCAAGAAGCCCACCATGGGCAGATGTGCTAATCTATGCTGCACTCCATGAGGCTGTTATTTTTTAAACAAGTATTTGTAACAAAACACATCTTTCATAATAAAAGCTTATCAACCTACAAACTGTGGAGAAGTTATTTATAATTGTAAATGTATGGTGAATTCTAAATGGAATAATTACAGTAAAAATAACCAAAAAGAAAAATACCCATTTTGTTTGTTTATACCACTCAGTTATATGGTATGTATTTAGAGTACCTTCTGGTGAAGGCAAACCCAACAAACTTTTTATATAAATTTACTATAAAAAGTTCAGTATGATGAAAACTATTACCACCTGGAGCTAAGTACGATTAACTACTAAAAAACCTACTAACCTTCTCCAAATACTAACTAGAAAATAAATTAAAACTGACAGTTAATAACATTACCCAAAATAGCAGAAGCCCAATGTGTGCCTGTCTGTAATGTAACATAGAAAAAAAAAATCCTTTTAGTTTCACACATTCCACTGGGCACAAGAATCAAAGGCCATTCAAACAAAGTCAACATGCATCAGTAATCACAACCTGTGCAGAGATTTATCAGATAAATTCTTTGCAACTTCCGAGGGCTTCAAACTATATAGCTCTATGAACTCACCAACCATAGAGTAATTTAAAGCAACCCAGTGACTTCTCAACTGTTAATTTCATTAACATTAATTTCTCTGTAGTCTCAATTTCTGTGGCAGATAGCTTACCCATAAAAAGAATTCACTCAATGATTGTAAAAATTCTATATACAGGAATTTTTCTCAGCTATCACCAAGCAAGCACTAAAAACAAATGATAATATCTTTAAAATGTATATTAAGTCAATGGTAGAAGTGAATTATAGACTTATAATTAAAATAAATTTGATGGAAAAACTAAATAGTTGAATTTTGGGAAAAAACAATGTTCAAAATAAAAACTAAAAATGGAACTATTAAACTGTAATAAAAAGAAAGGACCACTTGTGCTACTCAAATGCAAGTGTGGATCTTGGGTTCATCTGATACTCCTTATTCATTTTCTAAATGTTCTTTATAGTCTGAAAATAAAATCTAGTTGATTGTCCTTTCTAATCTCAACTCCTTCACATCTTTCTGTAAAAACAGCTAACAAAGCTTTTTTAAAAGGCCTATAAATAATGTTTACCATGGAACTGTTCTTTTGATAACCCAAACAGAATACTGCTCATAGAAATGACTACTTTTCTTCCTATAGTTACTTTTTGAAACTTGAAGATTTGGGAAGTTTTTGTTTATAATTATTCATAGATAAAGCTCTAGGATCGGATAATACGAAGTATTTTTACTTAGATGGAATTTAAAAAATATATATATATATATAACTTATTAGAAATCCTTTCTTAAATATTATCTTTCTTGAAGCTCAAATAGTTTATAACAGATTTAAAAATGCAATTTACTGAATTTAAGACAAACAACAATTTGTTTAAAATATATAGATTATACAGCTTGGGCACTCAAACTCAATTATACTTAATGAGGGTTTGTGGTCAGTCTGTAAGGAATCATCCTGGATTATAATAAATACTACTTTTACCAACAAGGAAAAATAATTTGAAAGAATGCATTGTGGGTATTTGTTTCAAAATATTCAAAACAATCTTATAATCATTACACTATTCAGTCTGCAACAGCTACAATGCCAAATGTATCATTACTGTATTAATCAATTATGGGAAGTATCATATTAAGCACTGCTTTATTCAGTACAAATAGCGTTGAGTAGCTAATGGATTACCAGGAAGCCACCTTGATAAGAGTTGACACTATACTGACAAATATTAAAGTACAAAACTCTCTAGAGGCTACTATTAATTGGAATTTTGAAATCTTTTCAAATGAGGCAGGTTTTGTGTTCGCTGGATGTTCAATGTTTTATTTATAAGAGATCTTACAGAATAAAAGGCCACACATCACAAAAATAGCAAAATACAACACACAAAACTGAATGGTCTTTGAACTTGTAAAGTGTTTAACTCTGTAAGCTATCAGATTTTGCAACTTTCTGTTCTACACTACATGGCAATGTTGTACATGCCAAATTAAAATAATTTTAATGGTAATAGTATAAAGTCACCCAAATAGAATGAAACCAGAGTCATAAACATGCCACAGCCAATCATGGTACATATATATAGAAAAAATGCATTTTCTTGCCATTTGAAACTCAGCTAGGAGAGTTAGTTTAAGTTTATAAAAACAAAAATCATGCAGAGTTAATACTCAAAGCTAGTAGGCTGGTTGCCAAAAATGAGAAATCTTAGAAGTTAATGTAGCAATACTAACAATTTTTAGAATCTTTATAGCTTAAGGACCTGAATGTTTTAGTCATTTTTTGTAAATTTTAGAAAAAGGTAATCAAAATAAAAATAAAATAATGTTCTCAAAAAGCAACAATTTCAACTCTTCAGACCAAAAAAAGCAACACAGGGAATTAGTCTGATCTTCCAACGTATAGTTCCTGTCAATTGCTGTATAACAGCAACTCAAGCTCAATCAGCACATTAAAAAACCAAAACAAAAAACAATCTTACGACTTTTTATAGACAGTTAAGTAAAACAAACTAGACAGGAAAAGTATTAATAAGAAACAAATTTTGGCTAGAACTGTAGAGAATAGGGTATGAAGTGCAAGATAAATATCTGTTTTATGTCTGTTTTAAAGCACAAATAAAAAGTGATGATTTCAGATCTCAAATTACTAGGATCCCATTTCTGTAAAATTAAAAGAAATTGCTGCACAGTCTTTATTATAAATGCAATCAGAAAATCTATACAAAATTTCTTCTAGTGGCTTTTCAAGTTACTTTGATCACCAGAACACAAGCTTTTGTAACAATGTATGGCAACCATCAGTTATACTTGTTTCCAAAGGGCTGATTAAACAAATCAGGATGTTACCGGCTGATTGTTAAAACAAAAATGCATACATATAATAGTTTAACACAGCACACAGTATTACACCAAAGTGTTTTTCTCATTTCAAGTTTATTAAAACTTTAGCAGTACAAATTATCCAGGTTGCAGATTATCAAAAGATCAACTCAATGAAGTCCACATTAAAAAAAAAAAAAAAAAAAAAGACAAACATAAAACAACTTAAAAACAATGAAAACAACATAAAGGAGATTCATCAGCAAGTCTCTAAAACTTAAATTTTCAGACAGAAAGGAAATAATGTTTACACAACTCACTCATCCACTTTTATCTTCATCTGTTCCAGGGCTTGATTCATGATCAAATTTTTTATTTTTATCATGTACATGGTCATTTTCTTGACCCTTTGATTTTTGGTTTTCTTTTTCCACTGAGGATCTGGTCTTCTCATCCTCCTTATTTTTCAATGTGGAGGACTTTAATTCATTGTCCTGACTGCTTTGTTTAATTTTTGAGAATGGACTTTGATCTCTATCAGACTTTTTTTCCCTGTTATTATTTGAGCTACTATGATCACGATTTTTAGAGTACATTCTTTTCTCACCCTCAGAATTTTCTTTTCTGTGTGAACTCCTACTTTCTTGGTTTCTGTATTTGTCTTTGTTTCTGTTTTGACTTTCTTCTCTCTCTGAGCTCCGTGAATCCCTTCTTCTCCTCCTCCTATCTTTACTTCTCGATCTTCCTGGTGTTGCTCTTCTCTCTCGGCTTCGGGACCTTCCTCTTCTCCTGTACTCTTGCTCTCTGTATCTATGGTACTCTTTGCTTCTGCTTCGATCTCTGTCATGGCTTCGAGATCGCACTCTTCTGCTCCTGTCCCTACTTCTGCTTCGTTCCCTTGTCCTACTGTTGTAACTATGTTTAGCTTTAGTTATATCACGTTCTCTACTCCTGGACTGTGCACGTCTATCCTTTTCTTTACTTTTACTATGATCATGCTCATTACTTTTTGATTCTAACTGTTTAGACTTTTCTTTACTTCTACTCCTTTCCTGATCTTTTCCTTTAGAATCAGACTGCTTTTCTTTTTCTTTAACATTCTCATGATCCCTTTCTTTACTCCTGGACCTCATCCTCTTTTCTTCATGTCTGTTATGTTTTGGATCTCTTTCCTTACTCTTAGATTTCTCTTTGCTCTTACTCCTACTTTTAGATTTGCCCCTTTTCTTCACTTTGTTTTTATTATATTTATCATCTTTTTCTGAATTCCTTCTGATGTCTCTCTCTTTGCTGTTAGATTTATGGTCCTTAACTTTCTTTTCCTTTTCATTTTTTCTGTTTGGACTCTCAGACACATGCCTGTGATCAGTTATTTTTCTCTCTTTTACTCTAACGGGACTCCTTTGGTTTTCTTTTACTTCATTTAACTCACTCCTAAAAAGGGGGGGAAAAGACTTTTGGTAATATTGTTAGGAAAAGAACTGTATAGCTATTAGTTTAAAAGATATTGTATTTTCTTTAAAATATACAGAAATAATTAAAATAGCTATTAATAATTTGATGTACAATAGTGGGAAAAAACCACTAGAAATAAAAGGTAAATCTTACTTATCCCCTTTGATCCATCTTTCACCACTTGATACCCTCATTCTTTGAGCTCTCTGCATCTCTTGCCTCCAATGTGGAGGAGTCTCACTACGTCTGAAACGATCCCTTGATCTGGATCTGGAAGGAGTTCGGTAACGCTTAGGAAAATAAAAGAAGGGGGGAGAAATCAACACCAATATAATAATATGTTGTAAAAGCAAAACAACAATAGCTAAAGCATTTCTAGGTTCAAATAAATGTCTGATACTTTTATGTTCTCTAAAATTACTAAAATTGGGGTTGGGGATGAGATTCAGTGGTAGAGATTGTTGTACTTCACATGACTGAGACCCCTGATTTAATTCCCAGCATCAATTGATTAAATTACTAAAATATCCCAATTTCAGGTATGAAATCAAGAAGGCAGAGAAACTTTGAAGTCACATTACAAATTCCAAATAAGAAACATTAACTTCAGAAACTCTAGTCACCTATATTTTCCCACGGAAGAGTCTAACCAAGTGATGTTACAGCATACTAGGTGTATTGACTCTTACAAGACGCTAAGATTCAATTTGAGTGTTGTATATATAAAGATGTTCATTTACTCAGCCAATATTTACTCAGCCCTTACAATGGCTAACTACTCTATCTCGCACTGAGGAAACATTAGTGAGCCAACATATACTTGATTTTGCTCTCCTGGAACTTATTCCAACAGGGGCTAGGAAAATACATGGATAGATACATAGAGATATCAAACATATGCAACTAGACCAGAATGAGTGTAAAATAAGTAACAAAGACATCTGACTTATTAAGAGATCTGATCAGTTAAAATAATAAAAGGTGAAAAACCAAAGAACGTTCATGATAAGTTACCTAGGAAATGGTGAGGAAAAGAAAGCAAAGGGAGTAAGGATAGATGAGGAAAAACATGTAAAGTGCAAGAAATACAAGTTGAGGTCTGGGGATGCAGCTGAATGGTAGAGCATTTACCTGGCACCCATAAAGCCCTGGGTTCTATTCCCAGCATATTAAAAAAAAGCAAGGTGGGGGTGGGGGGGGGGGTGGGGGGTGGGCCGGGAATACAATGCTGAAGGTTTTGAGATACAAAGAAACAGCATGTTTTAGAAATGATCAGAAGACAGGTCATGTGTACTAAAGTTAAAAATTGCAAGGGAAAGTACGACTTATAAGTAGGTACTTATAAGGTAAGCCAGGACTAGGATTTGTGAGGTCTTATCAACCACGGTAATAATTTTGGATTTATCCGAAGATCAATGGTAAAGATGTAATGCAATCAGATTTTCTTTCTTTTTTAACTGACTTATTAACAAAACTGGCTATTAACAAAAAGAATTAGATCAGTGATCCTCAAAGTATGATCTAGGGATCTGAAGATACAAGGTATTTATTTAGTGAAAACTAAGTTTTGATGTCACTGCTTCATAGCTACTGGAATGTGTGCTTATATATTCTTGTGAATGAAATTATTTTTCAGTTTTAACTTCTAGAAGAATAAATATAGATACACATAACTCACATCGACAAAAACTATTTGGGGTCCTCAATAAATTTTAAGTGTGAAGCAGTATTCAAACAAAAAAAATTGAGAAATACCAATATATCTATTAGGACGCCATTTATAATTCAGACAATATGATAAGCAATTATCATGGTGAGAGTGAAGCTTGAGAGCAGCTGATGGATTTCAGCGTACTGAGGAGGCAAAACTAAAGGATTTTTGGATGGATAAGATATGTAAAATATGAATGAAAGGGGAGATTTAAATGATTCTTGGGCTTTAGGTTTAAGGAACTGTACAGGTGGTGGTAACTAGTCACTAGGACCAGTAACCTAGAAAAGGGTCAGATCTGAAGAAAAAGTGCTTATGCTCTACTTTCTATATGCTAGGTTTGAGCTGTTCATTAATGAAATGAGCCTTTGGTGCCAAGAAGAGCAGACTAAAACTTGAGTTTTTAGCCACGGGAATAACAATACTGCCAAAGAAACATGTGCAATATGAAATGAGCTAGAACTTTGAGATATATGAACTACATTAGAAAGGATCCACTGGATTTTGTGACTTGGAACTGACCACATAGCAAGTATTATTTTCAGGAGAATGGTAGAAGAAAAACTGAAATGCTTGAAGCACACAAGTAAATAAAATACAAAATACAGCCATGTTTCTAAAGAGTATTGAAAGCATAGAAGGTATTTAAGTTCTAATAGGAAAACCTAGTAATAAGAAAGAGGTATAAGGTTAACTTTTGTCTGAAAATTATTTTTATATGTATTTTAATTGTTGATGGACCTTTATTTTATTCATTTATGTATATGAGGTGCTGAGAATTGAACCCAGTGCCTCACACATGCTAGGCAAGCGCTCTACCACTGAGTCACAACTCCTAGCCCTGAATTTTGTTTTGTTTTGTTTTTGGGTGCTGGGGATTTAACCCAGGGCCTTGTGCTTGCAAGGCAGGCACTCTAATAATTGAGCTTATCCCCAGCCCTTGAATTTCTGTTTCATAAGAGTAGAAATATGGTAGGCAAGAAGTAGCAATGACCACAAGACCTTGATACCATTATATACCAAGTAAATATAAAATCCAATTATACCATGTAGATTTAGAAGTACCAATATACAAAAGTTATTACAAAAAGGGGATATATTATTCAATATTTGCATCTCCCCTAAATTTTTGTAACTTGTATAGTAAAATAATTTAAATAATATTTAAAAAACACTAAAAAAATTTTTTTTCAGTATTGGGAATTAAATCCAAAGCCTTGCACATGCTAGGCAAATGCTCTACCAGTGATGTTTGTCCCAGACCTCTATAATTCTTTAAAAAAAGAATGTAATAGGGCTGGGGAAATAGCTCAGTTGGTAGAGTGCTTGCCTCACAAGCACAAGTCCCTGGGTTCAATCCCCAGCACCACAAAAAAAAAAAAAAAAAAAAAAATTAATATTTCTGGGTAAAGAATCACAAGAATCACCTACCCTTGGTCCTCTTCCTTTAATTTTCCTGCCAGACCTAGTAACTAAGAGACGTCTCTGGTATGAAGCAGGCTGTGAGTTAGGTAAATTACTAGAAGGAAGCAAAAGGAAATGTTAAAACACATTATTACCTTTATAAAAATTAATCTGGAGAACGTACCTTTACTGGTCTAAATTAAGGCATTTAAAATCCTATATGTAATCAGTGGTTCTTAACCTAAAATGTTACCATGTCCTAGTAAGTATCTGGAAAAGTATGGGAATAATTTTTCAAACATTAATGACTAGAGAGTGCTACTGGTCATTAGGGTCCAGGAGTCAGAAATGCTAAGCTTGCAATGTGTTGAGGATGAAAGATTCACCTACCCTAAATGCCAATCAAACCCTGTTAAGAAACACTGTTCGTTACAAAGATGAAGTTAATTTAGTAGTTAAGAAAATCAACATGGAAGAATTCAGAAGTTCTTACACAGAGAACAATTTATGTAAGTAATGTGAATTACACAGAGGCAAGATGACTTTCATGAACTAAATGCTCATATGGTTTATATAGAAAGCACAAATTTCAAATACATTACATACATTTAATTAGCTCATGAACATCCACGTAAATGACATTCGAAAAGTTCACTAAACTGGTAGTTTAAATAGTTTGTCTTTAATGTTTATTTGCTAAAAATTTCCCTTTCAATAGTAGCAGAAAAATTAATCCAATACAACAAAACTATCCCTAATTTCAAATAACTCATATATTGGCTGTATTGTGAAAGCATAGTCATTCAGAATTTTATTAGTTGTATGCTATGACTACATTTCTGATCATAACCAAGAAATTTTTTTAAATTTTGCACAAATTATTAAAATGACTCATAACAAAATCAACAGAACTACTGATATTAAAACTTTAAATTTACTTAGAAAAATATTCATAGTTTTAAACCTGCTATCAGTTTTTATTACCCTAATATAAATGAGGCAAGGAAAACAGGACTTTTCCTATCACACAAATTTAAAAATCAAGGTGGTTCTTTTTTTTACAACTTAAAAGCTTAAGGTATACAAATAACAAAGTAAACTACAATAATTTGACACTACCTTGTTATTAATTTGGAATGGCACTAATCTATCTTGCATTAACAGAACTTATTTTAAAAAGTACTGTTTCCTGCTTGTAATTTAAGCCATTTTATTTTTCAATTTAAGTGAATTTATAAGAGATAAGTTTGCTAAACAAAAATGAATTTTGCTAATAATATTCTATTTTCAAAAAAGAATTTCAACCTTGGGACAAAGTCACCAATTAAATCTTGACAAGCAAGTAAAAACATTTTGAAAAGAAGAAAACTCTATGCTAAGATGTATGGGATATTCTACAAAATACATTCACATACCATTCTCTCTCTCTCTCTCTCTCTCTGTTTTTCCTTTCCTTGTCATCAGCTTTAGGAGGACTTTTTCTCATTAGGAATCTATTTTCTGGTATAGGAGGGATCTCTTCTGGACGGACAGTAGACTGGGGTTGTGCTTCGAGATTTTCCGCCTCACTTTCACTAGATGGGCTTAATAGAAATGCACAAAATAAATTTCATTCAGTTATTATGTATATACCAAAATTTTCCATTGTTTGTATTTCTCTCCTTTACATCACAATGTAGACACTATCTTGTCCCCCTGCCCCGGCAAAGGGGAAAGCTTTCCTTCATTCCTCTAACAAACAAAATAACCAACCAATAACCAAAACAAAATATTTTTGTGACAGGACCTGGTGGTGCACACCTGTAATCCAAGGAGCTCAGGAGGCTGAAGTAGGAGGACTTCAAGTTCAAAGCTAGCCTCAACAACTTAATGAGGCTGTAACTAAGTGGGATCCTGTCTCAAAAGGGGTGGTGGTGAGGGGGCTGGAATTTGGCTCAGTGGTTGGTTAAGCACCCCTAGCTTCAATCCCTGATATCTCACCCCTCCCCCCAAAATTGTTATCACATTCAAAAACATTTTTCCAAAACACTGAACCAAACTATGAAACTCTATGGGTAAAGAAATTAGTTTTTAAAGGTAGTGAATTTTAGCATACAGGTTACTGTAAGCAAAACTGAAAAGAAAGTAAATACAGTTATTATCTGTTTTCAGCCCTCATGCAATCATAAGAACCAAGACGATAAAGGACAAAACACCAGGAAAGAATACTACAGAAATCCAACAATTACATACTAATCCAACAATCTCACAGAAAATACATAAACCTAAATCTAGCCTGGTGGCATGTGCTTATAATCCCAGCTACTAAGGGAAGTTAAGGCAGCAGGACTGAGAGTTGGGACCTGACCTGGGCAATTTAGCGAGACCTCCAAAAACAAACAAACAAACAAACAAACAAACAAACTGGTGCAGTGGCATGTACTTATAATCCCACCTACTCAGGAAGCTGAGCAGGAGGACTGCAAATCTGAAGCCAGACTGGGCAAGTTGGTGATATCAAAATAAAATAAAAAGGTTGGGGGTATAGTTTACTGGTAGACTGCTTGCCTAGCATGCTTGAGGCCCTGGGTTCAATCTCTAGTACCATAAACAAAACAAAGCAAAACGAAAACCAAAACCCTATACTACAAAACCAAAAGCATCATTTCATGAAGTAAACACAAAATGAACTAAGAGGTTTTGTTAGAAATGGAAATGAAGGTATTGATTTATTTAAGTGACTAGAGAGTGTAAGAATGCTCTTATGATACTCTAGGCTATAGAATACTTCTATTTTAGGGCTGGAGTTATAGCTCAGTGGTAGAGAACTTGCCTAGCACATGTGAAGCACTGGGCTCAAACCTCAGCACCACATAAGCAGATATAATAAAAGGTACTGTGTCCATCTACAACTAAAAATATTTTATATATATATATATAATATTATATATATGTGTATATATATAAAATATATGTATATAAAATAGAAATACATATATTTCTATTTTAATGCTCATGTGTAATTGATTCAGAATCTCAATAGATTTATTTATAAACAGAAGGGAATCAGCATATAAAGCTATTATTATAAAAGTAAAGACCTTTTTTTGCTTTTCTTTCGCTTCTTCTTTTCTTTCTTGTGTTTTCGGGAATTTTTCCTATGCTTCTTTTTTCTTTTTTTTGACTTCTCTTCAGAAGCACTTTCAGAGTCAGAAGAATCAGAAGAGGACTGAGAATCACTTGAGCTATCTGAATCACTGGATGACGAGGAGGAAGATGATGATGACTTATGCCTTTTCTTTTCTTCTTTCTTAACTTTAATAAAAACAAAGAAGTTTTGGTCAATTAAATTTTTTTGGGGGGGTGCAGGAAAAAGAACTCAGAGGCACTTGAATACTGAGTCACAACCCCAGCCTTATTCTGTATTTTACTTAGAGACAGGGTCTTGCTGAGTTGCTTAGGGCCTCGCTAAGTTGCTGAAGCTGGCTTTGAACTCTCGATCCTCCTGCCTCAGTCTCCCGAGCCGCTGGAATTATAGGCATGCACCACCTCGCTTAGCCAATTAATTTTTATATAAACTTCATAAGCAGAAGTTTAAAATTTCTGTAGATTCCCACAGTTCTAGTATTTAACTGAGCTCATCCAGGTTTTATGAATTGAGGGGAACAAGAAAAGAATCAAGACTCAGCATTAGAATTCAGATCTCCAGATCCATGGGTCAAAATTGTACCTACTAAACTAAAGAATTTTTGAAAAGAAATGTTAGTATAAAATGCCAAACCAAGTTAGTTTTAAGAAACATTTGAATAACAACATTTTAAAGAAGCAAAAATAGTTAACATTCAAGACCCCCCCCCTAGATTCTAATCATCTTATGTAGGCTTCTATGTTTTATCATCAAGAATGGAGGTAGAACTCAGCAAGGAAATCAGGAAAAAAAAAAAAACCAAAAAAACAACACTTTGTAGGAACACAGAAAGATAGGAAACATGATTTTGATGGCATGGACTTATGCTTCAAAGCCTGAATAGTCCTATAATAATAAAAAAATACAGCTTTAGTTGAAGTGCAGATTCAAAACAGAAGTCATTTGCCGATGATAAAGAACTACATGAGGGTTTCTACAAAAAGTCATTTAAAATTGAAATTTAATTTTGGGTACAGGAATTATTTTTAAGAGTTCAAAAACTTTTAAACAAAGGCTTAATTAGTAAAATCCAGGATGTACAATTGTGGGAAATACTACATGACAAATGACAGCTTCATCAACAAATACATTTCAAGGAAACATAAAGGAAGATGATGTGGGAATCTATTAAACAAATAAATACACACTTTCTGTCCCTCTCTCTCTCTCAACAGGTTCTTATATGTTGCCTAGGCTAGCCTGTGTACAAGTAATTCTTCTCTTCTGCCTCAGTCTCCCAAGCAGGTGGGATTATAGACATCTGCCACCACACCTGGCTCAAATAAATTAAAAACAACTTACAAGCTGGACATAGTGAGCATACACTGTGTAATCCCAGCCACTTGGGAGACTAAGGCAGAAGGTTCTCAAAAATTCAAGTTCAGTCTTAACAACTTAGTGAGACTCTCTCAACATAAAAAATACAAAGAGCTGGAGATACAGCTTAATGGTAGAGTACCACTGGGTTCAATTCTCAGTACCAGCTTACCAGACCAATGTTTGAACTTTATCTGGATCCAGATCCAAACAATTAATAAACACTAATAAAATAATTATAGAACACTATCAGGATTTTTTATATTTAGGAATGGGCATACATGTACATGTGATTATGGGTTTTTTTTTTAGAATTATTTATTAGAAATAATGAAATACTGAAATTTATTACAATGTCATACTTAGAATTTGCTCTAAAATGTAGTAACAGGAACAGGTATGGTGGCACATGCCTCAAGTAGTTCTAGTCACTCTAGGAAGCATGCAAGGCAGGATCACTTGAGACCAGGGTCTGGGCAAAATATCGAGATCCCACCTCCAAAGAGAAGGGGGTCTGAGGAAATAGCTGGACATGGGTAAAACAAGATCAGCCATGAATAAATTGTTGAAGGTGGTTAAAGAAATGCATGTACTCACTTGCATATATGCCAGTATTTCCTATAATGAAAAGTCAACAATCATAAAGAAAATATATCTTTGAACTGTATGTTGGCTACCTAGTTATAGGACCTTAGTTGAAGGAGTTAAGAGCTGGTTTGAGACTTTTTAGTTTCAGAACACCTGAGGATTTGGTTTGTCCGCTTTTTGTTTGTTTTTTGGTTGGTATTAGGAATTAAACTCAAAGGTACTTTACCACTAAACTACACCCCAACCCTTTTTATGTTTTATTTGAGAAAGGGTCTCACTAAGTCACTTGGGCCTTGCTAAGCTGCTGAGGCTGGCCTCAAACCTGTGATCCTCCTGCCTCAGTCTCCCAAGTCACTGGGATTATAGGCATGCACCATCATATTCAGCTATACCTAAGGATTTGACACTTGGCCAAATTATCTTTGCAATTCTTTTTTTTTGGTACTGGGGATTGAACCCAGGGGCACTCAGGCCAAAAAGAAACTCCACCACTGAGCCACATCCCCAACCCTATTTTGTATTTTATTTAGAGAGAGGGTCTCACTGAGTTGCTTTGGGCCTTGCTAAGTTGCTGAGGCTGGTTTTGAACTCGTGATCCTCCTGCCTCAGCCTCCCAAGTGCTGGGATTACAGGCGTGTGCCACCACGCCCTGCTTTATCTTTGCAATTCTTAACTCAAAATTTAAAGGAACATAATAAATCCAAGATAAATGAAAATCTGGCTGAAGTTATGATGTACGTGGCCCAAGGACTTGTGGTTCACTGTCAAGATTTCTGATTTAATACTGATAACATTCTGCTGCACTAGAGAATGAGAACAATGTATAAAAGCTGCAGACCCAAATGCAATGATTTAACTGAACATTCAGCTATGTTTCTTGGGACCAAGAACACATCAAGTATAAGATGCCTGGAAATCATGAGATCTCCAATATGCTATTGCTATCCCAGCTGTGGTATTTCCTATCCTGTATCCTTTCTTAAAGGAAACAGTACTAATTAAGTCTATTTTGTTGGATGAGTCCAGCTGTTAATTTAAACTCAAGACCATTGCGACTGGTAAGGCAGAGCAGGTATATAAACAAGTAAAAACTGAAAAACCTACTTACATATACTGTACAAAACTAAAGACCTGAAAAGTATGCAGGGGTGGGAAGAGGGGTGGGGAATTAAACTTTTGAAGATACCTAAGGGAGAAAATAAATTCATAATGAATGAATAACTCTAAATAAAATAGTATGTAAGCATAATATGTAATATGAAAGCAAAATGAAAATATTTCACATAAACACAAAGTATACCTATTAAAATTATTTAATAAAGCATAGTAACACTTTACCCCGTGATTAACAAAGCTTTATTCACCAGGTCCAACTTGTGTTTACTTTGCATTAGAATTCTTTCCTATGAAAAATGCATCAATGATTTATTGTCAAGGCAAGCCCACCTTCTCCATCAGGTGTTTTAAGGGTGTTTTAAATAACCATTATTTATACATTACTTTTGTTTGTTTTGTTTTTGTGGTACTAGGGACTGAATTCAGGGCTTCACACTTGCTAGGTAATATTCTACTACTGAGCTATATCCCCATGCCTACACATTATCTTTGGGGAAAACATTTTTTTTATTTCACTGGTATTGGAGATTGAACACAAGGGTGCTTTACAACTGAGCTACATCCTTGGCCCTCTTCATTTTTAAATTTTGAGACAGGTCTCCCTAAATTGGCCTCAAACCTCCAATATTCCTGCCTCATCCTCCCAGTAATTATAGGTGTGCTCCAACCACACTCAATAAGAAAAGATTTCAGTGAAGCAAGATTTTATATAATATGGAAGGCCAAAAAGAGACTCAGAACTATTTTTACATTAATGAAAACTATCAGATTTTGTTTGTTTGTTTGGTACCAGGGATTGAACAGACATTAACTATAAAAGGAAAATAAACTGTGTTTTAGGAAAAGTGCCTTGAAGTTTAGAAAGTTCTAAAATTGAAAAAGATCCCCTGTTCCCCTCCTTTAATGTCTGTCAATATTATTTTGAGTAAAATTTAATTGACATGCCCTTTTCCTATGAAATCTTCTCTGGAAAAAAAAGAAAAAGAGAAACAATTAGAGCTAAAGAATAAGAGATAATTGGCAAAACATGGAGACATAACAATATTAATTCTAGTAGACTGTAGCTGAGTTTCAAAATCTTTGTTAATCAATATGACTGAAATTTTATCCCTTTTAAAAGTTCACCAGTACTTTTTTACAAACCAACACACACATGATGTCAAGACATGAAGATGATTAATTGTAGAGTACATGAAAAAGTTCTAAAAAAAACTTACAGGACAAGCTCTACCCTCATATAGCTTAGACTAAGACCAAAAAATGAATTCAATATCAAACAGCACAGTAATAAATTTATAAAAATTCTTTAACTGTAACACACTATATATGGTCCTATAAAGCACTGAACTATGAAAATCTACACTAAGAACAACAGGGCTGATGGGGAAAACACTAAGAGCATAACACTCCCTTTTATCAGGGACACATTAAACAAAAAAAGATAGGAAGCTGGATGTGATGGCGCACACCTGTAGTCCCAGCATGCCAGAGGTCGAGGGTAGGAGAACTGCAACTTCAAAGCCAGCCTCAACAAAAGCGAGGCATTAAGTGACTCAGTGGCCAAGTGCCCCTGAATCCAATCCCCGGTACCTTCCAAAAAAATAAAATAAAATAAAAACTAAACACAAAACAAAACACTGAAAGCAGCTAGAACCCTGGTGCAGAGATGGATGCTTGTAATCCCAGGTACTGGAGGCTGAGGCAGAAGGATCACAAGTTTGAGGTCAGCCTCAGCAACTTGGTGAGACCCTGTCTCAATGAAATGGGCTGGGGATACAGCTCAGTGGTGAAACATCCCTAGATTCAATCCACACTACCATAGGGAGGAAGGTAGGAGCAAGCAAGAGGGTAAAATACATTACTCATGGGGGAAAAATAATTTGAGAGACAGCAGACCTCTTATTTAAAACCATAGAGAACAGAAGCAGTAGTACATTTTTCATGTGCTGAGAAAACTCAATCTATTATTTTACATCTAGTGAAAATATATCCATTATAAATAAAGACATTTTCAGAAAACTAAAATAATCTTATCACAAGCACATTCACCCTTAAAAAAAAAAATTATTTACAGAGGGGAAGAGATGGTTAGGGATGCAGCTCAGTTATAAAGTGCTTGCCTACCATGTGGAAATCCCTGGATTTGATCCCCAGCACCAAAACCCAAAAACCAGCACTAAATTTTTTAAATTGGATACAAACAGGTGGATAAATCATCACAAAAAAATTAAAAGAACGGAACTACCATGACCCAGCAACCCCTCCACTGGATATATAGGCAAAGGAAATGAAATCACTATGTCAAAGAGATATCTGCATTCCCATGATTCACTGCAGTACTATTCACAACAGGTAAGAAATGGAAATAACCTATCATTCCATTAACTAATGAATGAATAAAAAAGACACTGATGAATGGTACATATATGAAATGGAATACTATTCACTCATAAGAAGAATGAAATCCTGTTCTAACAATGCAAACAGAATGGAGACCATTATGTTAAAGTGAAATAAGCCAGGTATAGAAAGACAAGTATAGCATAATCTCACTCACTTGGAATATTAAAAAGATGAACGTACACAAGTTAAGAGCAGAATGGTGGTTATCAGAGGCTGGTTAAGTAGGAGAAGGGAAGGATGAGGTTAATTCTGACCAGAGGGCCCTATGTTACATTTTGGAAGGAGTAAGTTATGGTGTGCTATTGCACAGTAGGGTGGTGATTACAGATAACTGTTTACTGTTTATTTCAAAAAACTGAAGAAAGGATTTTCAATGTTTCCACCATAAAGAAATGATAAATGTTTGAGATTAGATGTTTAACCTAACTTAAACATTATACAATGTAATACAAATATCAAAACATCACATGGTACCCATTAATACTAATTTTTATACCATTTTATCCTTTATCAGTTAAAATAGACTTAATAAAGTTAAAAAATATAAATGGCTCTTAAAGTTGTACTAAAATCATACTCCACAATGTGAATTACAACTAGAATTTTTAAAAACTAATTAGGCTAGTAAAGATTAAAAGTTTACTACCATGTGGTTTTGGAAAGGGTGTAGGACAACCTATTTTCCTACATTTTAACAGCAGTATCTACCACAGTTACAAATGCACAATCCTTGTAATCTAGTAATTATATTTTTAGGAATTTATCCTATGTGATCAATATGTGGACATACATGTGAAATTAATGTACAAATGTGGGAATAGGAACTCATGGACAGAGATGGGAAGGAAAATTTTCATTGATTATCTTATTACACATTCTAAATTTCAAACCAAATGAACATACTAAATTTTTGAAATTGTGCACAAAGTTTTAGTTAGGAAGAATAAGTTGGCTTTTTTTGATGTCTATTCACATAGTATGGTGACTATAATTAATAATAATGCATCGTGTATTTCAAAATTGCTAAGAGAAAAATTTCAAATGTTCTAACTACTAAAAATAAGTTTGAGGTAATAGATACAGCAATTAGTTTGATTTAATCTTCCCAAATTATACACACAGATCATAAAATCACTTCAAACCCCATAATTTTATATATAATAACTTCTCAACTTACCATATAAAAATATTTAAAGAGCATTTAAGCTGGGCGCGGTGGCGCATGCCTGTAATCCCAGCACTTGGAAGGCTGAGACAGGAGGATCATGAGTTCAAAGCCAGCCTCAGCAATTTAGCGAGGCCCTAAGCAACTCAGTGAGACCCTGTCTCTAAATAAAACACAAAATAGGGCTGGGGATGTGGCTCAGTGGCCGGGTGTCCCTGAGTTCAATCCCCAGTTCCAATTAAAAAAAAAAAAAAAAAGCATTTAAAAATTCTAAATATGACAATTGTTTTCACCTCACTCTCAATACAAAGGAACAAAACCTAAATCACAAAATCCTAATCCCTGCCTAACCACTAAGACAAGATAAACTGCAAAAAATCTTTTACAAACACTTTAAGTATGCTTAAGGTAAAAATGAAACAGAAGTAAAAGCAAAAGTCACAATGTAAAGTTAAGAATCATAATAGATGGAAAGGAATTACAAAGAGTAATACTTTCTTGGGTTACTTCTGATGACTTTATTTAATTATCTGTTTTTGCAGTGCCAGGGACAGAACTCAAGAACTCACACAAGCATCCCCAGCCCTTGAGTTTATTTTAGATTATGTAGTTTGCTTATCATTATGTACGAGAATTTCCCAAACCTGTTCCCTGACCTTTACTGGTGGGGGCAGGGTGGCAGTAAGTTTGTAATCCTATCAATTAAGTATTGGACTTACCAGTAAAATATTAAAGTTAAAAAACAAACTCCAGTATACCTTATTTGTAAAAACCTAAGGGAAGAAAATGTTGGCTTATTCTTTATTTGGGACTTAAGACCAATGAATTTCACTTGAACCCTTAACAGTAAATTTCTAAATTAACCTTCAAAATAAAATTTGAAATAAAGAGCTATTCCCAAAATAGTCTGATTTGGAAAATTTCATTTCATTATTACTGGTTTCTTCTAAACACTTTCTAAGTTTAACATTCCACTACTTTCCAATAAAAGTACCAGAAACACTGAAATGAGACCATCACATGTCTCCTGAGTACATATAATCTTTGAAAGATGAAAATGCCCTAAGTAAAAAATGTATTTAATACCTCAACCTACCAAACATCATGGCTTAGCAACACAATATAATGGAGAGCCATCACTTGTGACTGCCTGGCTGACAGAGCTGTGGTACTGCTGCTATGTTCTACCACAGAGTATATATCACTGTGATGACACATATATATTAGTTTTTTGTCCACAGATCTTAACTCCTTCCCCAAGCCAGGCTATAGAAACTAGAATTTCTTTTCCCCAGAAGGTTAAAGAAACTAATCTTTAGTGGGAACAGTGGTGCATGCCTGTAATCCCAGCAATTTGGGAGGTTAAGGCAGGAGAATCATAAGTTTGAGGACAGTCTCAGCAACGTGGCATGGCCCTAAGCAACTTACTGAGACCATCTCAAAATAAAAAATAAAAAAGGGTTAGGTAGCTCAGTGGTAAAGCATCCCTGGGTTCAAACCCAAGTATGCCTCCCCACAAAAAAGAAAAAGAAACTCTAATTTTCCCCCACCTTTCTGTCTTGTGAGGGAGCCATAAAAAATTCTCTGAATTATCTTGTCAGATAGTAGATCTCAAGATCGAATCTGAGAAGAAGTCCTGCCTTATACCTGGAAGGAAGGAATGCTGCATAGAAAGACTAAGAAAAATCTGGACAGGCCTTGATGGGTATTCTCAGTCTATTAGCATTAGATTATATCCTATTTGCCCAATCACATTTCTACACAGTTGTCCTTGTTATAATCATGCTCAGGCAATGAAGTCTCCACCAAAAACTCAAAAGGTTCATTCTGGACAACTGAACACCTGGGGGATTCCTGGACGGTAACACACCAGAGGACATTACAAGCTCTGTACCCCTTCCTCCATACCTTGCCCTATGAATCCCTTTATCTATATCATTTATAACATCCTTTATGATAAACTCGTTAAGTGTGTTTCCCTGAGTTCTGTGAGCTACATGAACCAATTAACTGAACCCAAGAAGGAACGACATGTAAACCCTAATTTTTTAGGTGCTCAGTCAGGAACACTGGTAAAATAAACTGGGGCTTGCAAATGACACCTAAAGGAGATGGCAGGGACTAAGCCCTCAACACGTGGGACCTGATGCCATCTTCAGATACCATCAGAACTGAACTGGATTAAAGGACGCCCAGTTGGTGTCTGCTGCAGAATCAATTGCTTGCTTGGTCTGTGTGGGGAAAAAACCATATGACTGGTATCAGAAGTGATCTGTGTTATGAGCACAGAGTAAGAAAAACAAAATTCAAGTTTTTCCATTGCATTGTCAGACCCACATTAACTAGCCCTAGAAAAGAGCCAAATTCAGAACTCGAAGCATGAATTAGTGCAACTTTTGCACCATCATAAAGTAAAAAAACCCAAACCATGGTAATTTGGGACTATCTGTAAAAGATTCAACAGCTGCTTCCTACTGTGTTTTTCTTTCTGTACTGCTAGACAATCTGTTTCCTACCTTTTCTTCTCATATAACTATATGTTGCCATGTTGTCACAACTCGGCTCCTGCGTGTACTTTGTAATGTAGCAATGCCCTCATCTCTTGTTGTATGGCCAAGACAGATTCCTCTTTAACAACTGCAGTAGACTCTGAAGAGAACAGCACGACCAGAGGTCATGTCAACTACTGAAAAAAATAGGAAATACCTTAATCAAGGTAGTGGTTTCATTTTCTGGTGGTCTGTGTTCTATCTTCCTCTCTTGAGAACACTTCATTGAGCCTCTACAGGGGACTTTTTTTTTTTTTTTAAAACTCCACAGTGTTATACCTCTGCATACATCGAAAGGTTCTTCTCTTGGACTCTGAACCTCCTCTGGCAAATTCAAATAGCCAAAAAAGCAGGATCTCTAATCTTGCAATAGAAAAGGGAAAAAGACCCAAGAAGGCTGCTCAGACTCATGAAGAACATATATAGGTTGGGCCCAGTCAGTGAGATTTCTTCAAAAGTCTCTGTCTTCTTTCAGGAAGTTTAAAAAAAAAATGTATTTAAAAAATTAGGGTGAAAATCTTTCACACAGTTTAATATAATGATTTATACCATGGTGTGGCATAAAGCTTTTTGACTTTTTTTTTTCCTTGTTGTTTTGGTTTTTGGTACTGGGGACTAAATCCAGAGGCACTTCACCACTGAGCCACATCCCCAGCCCTTTTTTTTTTTAAATATTTTGAGACAGGGTCTGGCTAAATTGCTTAAGGCCTCACAATGTAGCTGAGGGAGGCCCTAAACTTATGATCCTCCTGCCTTAGCTTCCCAGGTACCACCAAGCCTGGCTTTTTGATTTAATATTCTTGTAAGGACAAACTTTAGAAACAACATAAGACAAAGCTCTGCCTGAAAGAAGGTTATATAGATGTATGGCAAAATTCATTCTAATAAATGTCCTGAATGGTAGCTGGTGTCAAATTGTGATCCTAAATGAAGATCTTTCCTCTGGGCTGGGGATGTAGCTCAGTGGTGGAGCACTTGCTCAGCATGTTCAAGGTTCTGGGTTTCATTCTCAGCACCACAGAAACAAATAAGTACCACTTTACTTCTTTCCAGTGTGATTCAGAACACACTAAGCATTAAAGTTCAGGCTCAAAGATGGACGCTGTGGCACATGCCTGTAATCCCAGTAGCTTGGGAGGCTGAGGCAGGAGGACTGTGAGTTCAAAGCCAACCTCAGCAACTTAGTGAGGCCCTAAACAACTCAATGAGACCCAGTCTTGAAATAAAATACAAAAAAGGGTTGGGGATGTGGTTCAGTAGTTGAGCGACCCTGGGTTCAATCCCTGGCACTGGAGGGAAAAAAAAAAAAAAAAAAGTTCAAGCATAAAACAAATCTAACTTTTGCAGAAATTCCTGGGAAGACAGATACTAAAAACGGGGTCAAATCTTTCCTATATAAGGGAACGGATAAAGACAAAGTATGCTAATTTAGCATGGGTTTGAGTGACAGAGTAGGATGCTACATTTATTTTCAGAACAACCACCTGGCCATAATGGCATACACAAAACTAGCATTTATTTCTTCAGGTGACAATGCATTATGAAGTTGCCAGTAATAATATATAAAGAGCTACATACACATCCTTATATGTCAAGCAAATAACTAAACCCTGACCTACCAAAACATTCTTAATACTAAATTTACTAGTATATGATTACTGTTTATGGTTTCAAATGTGAATTTTATTATCTCATTCTCTTCTATACAAGCCACACAGAATTTCATTAGTTTTATAAGCAGAGAATACATCTTAATACAAAAGAGGTCATAAAGACCATAAAATGTAAGGAAAATAATGTCAAAATACAAGATTTTCTAGATAATGTGGAAGGAAGTAATACCTTAAGCCAAAATATTCTAGTTGAATTAACAATATTCTGAAGAATCAAGTATCAGTAGGTTCAGGGTCTAAAATTTCTCAACACTAATACAGATTGTTTTTAGTAATTTTTAAAAATGTAAATGATTTATATAGCACCACTCAATTCTCAAAGCACTTCATTCTTTACTGAAACAAATGCATATATCATATCTATTTGTTACTAAGAATATAAATCAAGTCTCGTACAATAAGAAAAATTTTGAATGGTCCCATTATGAGCTTCAGCATATTCCTACAATACTTTAATAGCAATTCATTTAATATGCAATGAATAAAAATGAAACCATGCGAATCAAGATAAAATAGAGTCAGAAAAGTTAAAATAAGCATTTTATGTTTTCTATACCCACCTTGGATCTCTTAAAATAAAAACAACACAAAATGTGTATATTTCTGAGTATTATAGAGCAAATCAATAGACCTAAAAGGTGAGAAACGAAATGTTCTACTTCAAGCAATTCTGAAAGGCATGTTAAAGACATTTAAACTTCGATGAATTAGTAACATATAATAGTATTACTCCCTAGATTAGCAAGAACAGAATTGGTTTAATGTTTCATTGCTCTCTTTACAGGTTTGAAGGTAATCTCATTCTGTTACTTTCAGAGCGTCAGACCCAATATTTGTAATTCACAGTAGCAGTCACATATCTCAGATTATAAAGACTTAAAAATGTTTACTCAAAACAAAATCCTTATCATTTCAGATAATATCAAATTAGCTTCATATTAGCTTCAAATGGTCTGGTCTAGTCTACATAAATGTCTTAAACATGAAGATGTTTCTGAACATAAGCAACACATGAAGGGAAAGAATTTATTCCATCAGTTTCTTAATTTATCTTATTCTCTTCAATTGCCATCCTATCTCGCCCATTTTCTCTTCCTCTAGAAGAATATGTTACAACCACGCTATTTAGACAACTTTAGTTTTTAAAAAAACAAACTAAGAGGAAGCAAAAGGGTAAAATATTGCAAATAGTGAGGAAAAATTTAAGTGGTTCCATGTTTAATGAACAAAGTAAGACGTCAGATAAAACACTTGAAAAATACAATACAATGCCACCAGGCACGATGGTATACACCTGTAATCCCAGTAGCTTGGAGATTGAAGCAGGAGGATGGCAAGCTCAAATCCAGACTCGGCAACTTAGCCAAGCCCTGAGCAACTTCGCAAGACCCTGTCTCTAAATAAAAAAATTAAAAAGGAGGCTGGGGACATGGCTCAGTGGTTAAGTATCCCTGGCTTCAATCTCTGGTATCAAAGAAAAACACAAAAATGTCAAGAATGTATAATATAGAAAGAACAGTCTCTTCAATAAATGGGAATGTCTGGGAGTGTACTCCAGGGTATAAAATGTGTGCTTACAATGCAAGAAGCCATGGGGTTGAATCCCCAGCACTCTCAAAAACAAACATAAAAATGGAGTTGGGATAACTGCATATATTCATGTGCAGAAGAATGAAATTAGACCCTTTATCTCACAATATACACAAAAAATTAACTTAAAGTGGATTAAAAAAACTTAAACATAAAACCTGAAACTAAAATCTACTAAAAGAAAACAGAGGGGGAAGCTCCATAACAATGATTTGGTCAACATTTTTTTTTTGGATATGACCCCAAAAGCACAGGCAGCAAAACTGAAAACATGAATGAGAATCACATCAAATTAAAAAGCTTCTGCATAATCAAGGAAACAATCAAAAGTCAAGACACCATAAAAGGAATAGGAGAAAATACTTATAAATCACATGTCTGATAAAGAGGTATTTTTGAAAACATAAGGAACTCAAGCAACTCAATAGTAAGAAAATAATCTGATTTTTAAAAATGCTTCAGGAAAAATAAAAAGAGCCAAGGACCTGTACAATTCTCAAAATAAGATATATTCAACAATACTAATACTGAAAGAAATGCAAATTAAAACCACAATGAAATATCACCTCATGCCGGTTAGAACAGCTATTAACAACAGATGAAAGGTAAGTGCTGGCGAAGATATGGAGAAAAGGAAACATTTGCACACTGTCGGTGGGAATGTAAATTAGTATAGCATTATGTAAAACACCATGGAGGTTCCCAAGAAATTAAAAATAGCTGGACATGGTGTTGCACACCTGTAATCCCAGGTGCTTAGGAAGGTGAAGTAGAAGGACTTCAAGTTCAAGTCTAGCATGGGCAACTTATCAAGACCCTACCTCAAAATAAAAAAAAAAAAAAGGGAAGGGGAGATAGCTCAGTTAGTAAAGCACTAATGGATTCAATCCCCGGGGGGGGGGGGGGGGGGGCACATGACAAGATTAAAATTAGAACTACCTTATGATCCAGGAATCCCAATACTAGACATATATACTGAAAGAAAATTAAACCAGTATGTTGAAGAGATGCCTCCACTACCATTGCACTCTTCTCAATTGTCAAGATAAGAATCAACCTAAGTGTCCATCAATGAATGAATGGAATAATAAATGTCACACACACACAAAAAAAAATCCAACAGAATTCTATTAAGCCTTAAAAAAGGATATCCTGTCATTTGTGGCAACGTGGATGAACCTACAAGACAAGGTGAAATAAACCAAGGCACAAAAAGACTAATATCAAATAATGTCACTTACATGTGGATTCTAAAAAAGATGAACTCACAGAAGTAGGGTATAGAACTGGTTGGCAGTGGTCATGAGGGATTTGAAGAGGAGGGTTCAGAGGATATTTGGAAGATGTTGATCAAAGGATACAAAATTTTAGTTTAAGGAATAAATTCAAGAGATCCACTGTACAACATGGTGAAAAGAATTAATAACAATGATTGTAAACTGAGAACTGTGGCAAGTGCCTAACTCTGGAGGATAAGAAAGGCAGAGGACCTTTGAGGTCATCTTGAGTAATCCAATCTCAAAAATAAACAACAAATAAAAAACCTACTTAGAGGCTGAGGTAGAGGATTTCAAGTTCAAGATCAGACTGGGAAACTGAGTGAAACTCCATCTCAAAATAAAATTTAAAAAGGTCTGAGATGTAGCTCAGAGAGAGCTTGCCTAGCAATATGCTAGGCCCTGGGTTCAATTTCTAGTTATGTGGGTGGGGGGAATGACTTCTTAAAAATCACTACATAGATTTTAATACTTATCACCACACTCACACACCAAAAAAAAGGTGAGATAATTCATGTTAATTAGCTCAACTAGGCAATCTACAACGTACACATATTTCAAAACATCATGTTGTCTATGATATATATATAATTTTTGTCATTTAAAAAAAATTAGAAGTCTGGTAAGATGGTTCATGTCTATAATTCCTGTGACTCTGGAGACTGAGGCAGGAGGATTGGGAATATAGCTCAGAGGGAAAAGCGCCCTTGGGTTCAATCCAAGTCCAAAAAAAAATAAATAAATACACAAAAATCTCACATTTATGTCAACTTTAGCATGAATTTCAAAGCAACGATTTAGAGTGTCACTGTTTATTTGATATTAGTAAGATTTCCTTGAAATATGTACTTGTTCTTACCTTTAGATTTGGGAATTAGCTCTCCACAACTGAGTATCCGTACTTCAGCAAATGGTTTGCTAGCTGCATCTGTTTTCTGGTTTTCTATCTCTCTTACAACTTCTTGGCCAGAGATCACTTGCCCAAAAACAACATGATGCCTGAAGAGTTAAAAAAAGATGATTAGATAAAACCTCCTTATTTTAACATTAATTTAAAGTAGATTATAAAATACTAAAATGAACTTTACCCATCTAGATGAGGAGTTGGTTTTGTTGTTCTTTTGGAAGTCATCAGATAGAAGAATAAAAACAAAGTCAGAGAAAAACAAAGTTAGCATCTCTAAAAAGGAAAAGAAAATAACTACATTGAAAACAAAGTAGAAACCAAAATAATCATAAGTTACTTTAACATAACAGAATCATATTACCTTAACCTTAAGTAGACCAGAATGCAAAATATCTTCCACACAATGTAGAACCGAGACCTCCACTGCACAGGGGACTGAGCCCAGGCATGCTTTACCACTGAGCTACATTCCTAGTCCTTTATTTTTATTTAAATTTTTAAAATATTTTTTTTAGTTGTAGATGAGCATAATGCCTTTATTTTATCTATGTATTTTTATGTGGTGCTGAGGATTGAACCCAGTGCCTCACATGTGCAAGGCAAGCACTTTACCACTAAGCCCCAGCCCAGCCCTATTTTTTTAATTTTGAGTCAGGGTCTCACTAAATTGCTGAGGCTAGCTTCAAACTTGTGATCCTCCTGACTAAGGCTCCAGAATTTGGGATTACAAGGTATGTGTCACCACACCTGGTTTATTTTTTATCATGAGAAAGGGTCTTCCTAAGTTGCTGAAGCTAGTTTTGAACTTGTAATCCTCCTGCTTCAACCTCCCGAGTAACTGAGAACTTATAGGCATGGGCCACCAGACCTGGACATACAATGTAGTATAAAACATTTTGTTCTCAACAGAAAAACAATACCTATTTGTTGAAAACTTGGATATAAGCCAGACGCAGTAGCACACACCTATAATCCCAGCAACCTGGGAGGCTGAGGCAGGAGGACTGCTAATTCAAAGCCAGCCTAAGCAACTTAGTGAGACCTTGTCTCAAACTACAATTCAAAAAAGGGCTGGGAATGTGATTCAGTGGTTCAGCACCCCTGGGTTCAATTCCTAGGACCAAAAAAATAAAAAAGGATATAAAGTCAACATTTGGGTGTTATTACTGTCTATTTGTATTTCTTGCATACAACTGAGTTCTTCCTGAATGTTCAGGTTTATAAAGTTCTGTACGGACATATCAAAATTTATCGAGGCATTCTATGATTATGATTTTATGGGTTTAAGACTACTTTTCAAGGATTGGGGCTGTAGCTCAGTGGTAGAGCACTTGCCTAGCATGTTTGAGGCACTGGGTTTGATCCTCAGCACCACATAAAAATAAATAAATTAAACAAAAGTATTGTGTCCATCTACAACTTAAAAAAAAAAAAAAAGACTACTTTTCAACTTCAACATTTTAAACAGAGCAGGGAGAGGGAGGTGGGAGTGGTCAGATTCTGATGGCCCCCAGACATATTCTGTTGATCCTGAACAGAAACGGTCCACATAGTGTTCACCAATTTTTTTTTTAATTTGTATGAATTCATTTATTTTACTTTTTACAGGGGTAGGGGCCAAACTGAGGGCCTTGTGCATACTAGGTAAATATTCTTGTTTTTGTTTTCTTTTTAGATATACATGATAGTAGAATGTATTTTGGCATATTATATATACATGGAGTATAACTTCCCATTCTTGTGGCTGTACATGATGTATTTACCCAGATAGTGTATTCACACATGAACACAGGAAAGTTATGTCTGACTCAATCTACTGTCTCCTATTCCCATTCCCTCCTCCCTTCCCTTCATTCCCCTTTGTCTAATCCAATGAACTTCATTCCCTCCCTGCTGCCATTTTTTAAATTGACAATGTTTAAATTTTTTAACTTTTTTTTTTTTTTTTCTTGTGGTGCTGGGGATTGAACCTAGCGCCTTGTGCTTGCAAGGCAGGCACTCTACCAACTGAGCTATATCCCCAGCCCTTAAATTTTTTAATTCTTTTACCAAGTGCCACAGCTACTTGGGAAAAAGAGGCAGGAGAAATCCAAGTTTAAGGCGAGCCTAGGTGATCTAGGGAGAACCCCCAACTCCAGGAAACAAACCGAAAAAAGGAGGTTAGGGACACTTCCATATGAAACTCCAAGTTTGGGGCCTCTCTGGAATACTTCAAAGTTGTGATACCTGATACACAGCAATAACTGACAAGAGCCAAGTGTTTCTGTGTTCTTTAACATGTGAATTAATAATTTAGTTTCTTGTCCCAACAGGCTTATTTATGTTTCTTGCCTTGGTTGGGCTTGAGTTTTTTACTCCTGATATAAGCTTCAAGTTGAAGAAACCTGGATGAAAATTAAGGAAAGAGTGACATGCTCCTGTACTCCCAGATACATGGGAGGCCAAGACAGGAGGACCACTTAGGCCTAGTAGCTCAAGACCAGTCTGGGAAACAGTGAGAGCCCCCTTAAAAGAACAAAACCAACAGGACAAAACCAAAACCTAAAATAAGCGCATTTTGGCAAATGAATTTTTGTTGTCCTTTTTTCCACCAGATTACCTTTAGAGCTATGTAGTTAAGAGGGCTGCTACTTTGTTATGTACCAGAGACATATTGGTACAACAGATTAAAGATAAGCACCATCTGAGATTTATTACTATTTGAACTCAGGGGCACTCAGCCACTGAGTCACATCCCCAGCCCTATTTTGTATTTTATTTAGAGACAGGGTCTCACTGAGTTGCTTAGTTGCTAGCTGCCCTTACTGAAGCTGGCTTTGAACTCGCAATCCGCCTGCCTTAGCCTCTTGAGCTGCTGGGATTACAGGCGTGTGCCACCATGCCCGGCTAAGATTTATTACTATTTTTAAAAAAATTATCAAAAATGCATTGGGTGTGATGCAATCTAATTTACTGTTCTATTGTGTCATTTTATTAGTTATAATAATTTATTACTAGTTAAAATAATAAAATAGCACAACAGTAATCCTAGTTACTCAGATAGCTCAGATAGGAGGTCACAAATTCAAGGCCAGCTGGATGACTCAGGAAGATGCTGTGTCAAAACAAGATTTAGAAGGCTGGAGGTATAGTTCAGTGGTGGAGTACTCCCCTAGCATGCATGAGGTCCTGGGTTTTCCTTAAATAGCTAAATATAGGATTATCATCTGACCTCATTCCTAGGTATATAACAAAAAGAACTGAAAGCTGAGTCTCAAGCACTAGTGCTCACTGCTGCATTACATTAGCTAAAAGGTAGAAATAATCCAATATCCATTAACACACCAATAGACAAATACGATATATACATAGAATATTATTCAGCTATTAAAAAGGACTGAAGTTCTGAAACACGTGGAAGAATCTTGGAAACATGCTAAGTGAAACAAGCCAGACACAAAAAGACAAATATTGTATGATTTCACCCAAGTGAAATATCTACAATAGGCAAATTCAAGATCAGTAATTACCAGGGTAGTGGGAAAAGGAACATCGTAACAGAATGTGGGATGATGAAACAGTTCTGGAAACAGATTGTGGTGACAGCTGTGTAACACTGGGAATTTAATAAACATGCCTGAACTACACAGTTTGAAGTGGTTAAAAGGAAAACCAGGTGTGGTGGCACATGGCTGTAATCCCAGTGGCTCGGGAGGCTAAGGCAGGATGATCTCAAGTTCAAAGCCAGACTCAGCAACTTAGCAAGGCCCTAAGCTATTCAGCAAGAGACCCTATATCTAAATAAAATATAAAAAAGGGGTGGGAATGTGGCTCAGTGGTTAAATGCACCTGGGTTCAATTCCTGTACCAAAAAAGAAAGAAAAAGTGGTTAAAAAGCAAATTTTATATTACACACATTAAACTTTTTTTTTTCTTTTTAAATAGAAGCTTGGGCTGGAGATATGGCTTAGTGAGAGTGCTTCCCTAGCATGTATGAGTTCCTGGGCTCTACCCAGTGCATGGGTGAATCTACAAATACAGAATCTGTGAATAATGAGGGTCAACTGTGTTTTTTTGTTTTTGGTACTGGGGATTGAACCCAGGGGCACTCCACCACTGAGCCACATCCCCAGCCCTATTTTCTATTTTATTTAGAGACAGGGTCTCACTGAGTTGCTTAGGGCCCTGCTAAGTTGCTGAGGCTGGCTTTGAATTCGTGATCCTCCTGCCTCAGCCTCCCAAGTGCTGGGATTACAGGTGTGCGCCACCGCACCCAGCGAGGGTCAACTGTTTTAACTCTTATAATTAATTATGGAGAGATACTCTATGTAAACATCTTGTTTCTGGTTAACACTGCCCCACTAAGTTTAGTATGCACAGAAGATTCTTGCCTTTATCAACTATTGCTGTGATGATTCTTGCCTTAATCAATTATTACGGTGAGTTTTCTAACTCCAACATTCCTTTTATATTTATTAGTTCACACTTTACTAAGAAAGGGCTTTTCTTTTCTCCCTTGCTATTTATTTACAGTACTCCCCACTTATCTGTATGGATATGTTCCATGATTCCCAAGGGATGCCTGAAATTGCAGATAGTTATGAATTCTACATATACCCAGGAAATTATTTTTTCCTATATATACACACTTACGGTAAAGTTTAATTAATAAAATTAGGCACAGTAAAAGAGATTAACAAAAATAACCAATAAAATAGAACAATTATAACAATATGCTCTATGAATGTGGTCTCTCTCACTCGAAATATCTTACTATACGCATCCTTTCTCTTGGAACAATATGAGATGATACAATGCCTACATGATGAGATGAAGTGAACTGAATGGTGTAGGCACTATGATGTAGCATCAAGCTACTACATCAGGGCTATACAAGTACTGCAATAACTTGACAGCTTATCTGATAACCAAGAAGACCACTAAGTAACTAACAAGTAGGTAGGATGTACAGTATGGAGACAGTAGACAAAGAAATGATTTATAAGACAAGCAGAACAGTGGAAGATTTCATCAAGTCAGAACTTCAAATTTATGTATTGTTTATTCTGGAATTGCTCATTTAATATTTGTAGGGTAACAAATTATGGAAAGCAAAATTACACATAAGGCAGGACTACTATGCATCACAGTATGGACTCCTGGATTCCGATTTTTATTTGAGTATAATCTAATAATGTTATTATTGTTATTATTACATTTTAGTTTTGGTACTGGGGATTCAACCCAGGGGCACTTAACCACTGGGCCACATCTCTAGCTTTTTGATTTTTTTATTTTAAAGATAGGGTCTCACCAAGTTGCTTAGGGTCTTGCTAAATTGCTGAGGCTGGCTTGAACTTGTGATCCTCCTGTGGGGAGCCATCCATGTTTAGCAGAATCAGACTTGGCTGAGCCATAGAATACAGAGGTCTGACTCCCAAGAACTGACAGTCATGGGAGACTGTTTCAGACCACCTGGGAGTAAGTGGCCCTGTACAGAGTGGCTCACCATCTAAGGATACGCTAATTCCCTATTCAAATGGCTTCCCTATCTCCACCCCATCCTGTTCTTCACAGAAGAAGCCCCTCTAGATCTGGGTCCCATTACCTACTCGCCTATAAACAAAGGTGAAGGTGAGATCTTCCATGTTGTTGGAGGCCAGATCTGGCACGATCTACCACACAGAATTTGAAAAGAATATTGGTTCTTGTGTTTATTGGTAAGTTTATTAGGAATTAATTGATTGCCAGCACCATTGTCCTCCAATGGAAACTCTTCCCCTTATCCTCGTGGACTTGGAAAACCCTCACATCCTCCTGCTTCAGCCTTACAAGCTGCTGGGTTTACAAGTTTACACCATTGTGCCCAGTCTAATAACATTATTAATTCTGATGCTCAAACTCTCATAATTTGGCCAATAGAAGTGCCTTTATTCTGGCTCTTGTGTCCTCTTGACAAATACACATTATCTGAAAACTTTTCAACCTCCCCCTTTAATAATTCTTTGTTCTTCCTCATTAAACAATTTCTCCCCTTATAAGTTTCTCTCCTACCTATTAATGATCAATGGAAGGTATACAGAGACACAAGAGAAAATGGGATTTGTTTAACCATAAAGTCATAAATACTTACATGAAGAATTGCGAACCATTTGTATCCTTCCCTCTGTTGGCCATTGACAAGAGAAATTCTTTGTTGTGTTTAACAGCAAAACTTTCATCTATAAAGAAGTAAAGTTTTCAGTTACACTGTAAGCATATGAGAATAAGAATATGAGAAAAAAGGATATGAAATCTGAAATAAAATTTCACCTGAATGCAAAAAGTAAAGATGAAAGCTAATAAGTTAGTTCAACATTCACATGCTTATAGTTTTCCAAGCAATCTTTACATCAATAAAAAATTAGAGAAAACATAATTTGGGGAGAAAACTGGCCAAATTTCATAATATCAAAAAGAAGTTTAAAGATTTATATAGAAAAAAAGGACCTTCTAAAGAAATATGGCTTAATCTTTTAATAAAGGTTAAGACTGAGGTATTCAAGTTCCTAGCCTAGCACGATTCTTAGAGTTCAACAGAGCATTGAACCCCTTCAAATAACATGTACTAATGACTTAAAAACATCCATCTCTACAAAAAGTGTATACATAAATATTTTCACAAGAAAATTAACCTTCAGATTAGTTAAAGGTAGTTGGATATTAGTATACGAATGAATAATCTAATTGAATCAACAATAATCAAATGAATAAAATGTAAAACATTAAAAATGCAATTTAAGGGTAAATATTTTTACCTTCAAAAAATCCTCCATAAATAGATTCCCCTCCTCGTCCATTTCCTACAAATGAAAAACAGACTCAGAACTCTCAAGACAGTAAACTCCTTAAAGTTTTGAAGTTGCTACCTAAAACAAAATACTTCCTACAAAGTAGATGTCTGAATGATTTTGAATCAAAGAATCAACAGCAAATGGTAAGATTAACTTTATGTCAGTAATGATAAGATCCAAATTACTTTTTTTCACACTTATGATGCTATAACAGGAATATGATAAAGCATATTTAGATCCTTGGAAAAAATAGTTTTCAGATTCTAATGATGACTATGCAGGTCTTTCAACAAGAACTAATAACATTTTTTTAAAGTGTCTTTAAAAATAGTTTTAAGCTGGGCATGGTGTGCATGTCTGCATTCCTGACTCAGAAGGCTCAGGAAGGAGGTTTTCAGTTCAAGGCCAGTCTCAGCAATTTAGCAAGCCCCTAAGCAACTTAGAGAGGCCCTGTCTCAAAATAAAACATAGAAAGGACTAGGATATATCTCACTGGTAAAGTGCCCGGGTTTCTGAAATCCCTGACACCATGAAAAACAAACTAACAAAAAAACTATAGTGAGAATTCCAAATTCAAACACACAGTCAACAGATTAAGAGATGAATACAGTTGCTATATGTTCAGAAGCAAATTTCTGAAAACAATTTACACATCAGAAGTTAAACTGGAGCTCGGGATGGTGGTGCCCACCTGGAATCTCAGCTACTCAGAAGTCTGAGGCTGGTACGGGGAATTTAGCAACACCCTATCTGAAAAAAAATAAAAAGTGCTGGGAGTGTAGTTCATGGTAAAGCTCTTGCTTAAGCAAGCGTGAGTCCTCAGGTTAAAATCCAGTTACTGCCCAAAAAACCAAAAAAAAAAAAAAAAAAAAAAAGTGAAACTATTTCCTATGTGTTTTCTATTTTCATGCATTTCTATGAATACTTCTACAATTTGACCAACTGAAATGAGAATAAAGTCAGACTAAGACTTCTAAGGACTTGCCCAACATTAAGATCTATGACATACAAAGAATATAAACAGGGCTGGGGCTATAGCTCAGTGGTGGAGCACTTGCCTCACACGTATAAGGCACTGGGTTAGATCCTCAGCACCCATAAAAATCAAATAAAATAAAGGTACTGAGTCCATCTGCAACTAAAAAAAAAAAAAAAGTATAAATATGTGGTTTTCTTTGTGGGAATAAAGGTCTCACCTTCACTGAAGTCACCACCCTGAACCATAAAATCCTTGACAACTCTGTGGAAGAGACAACTCTTATAATGCAATGGCTTCTGAGTTGATTTCCCTGTCCCCTTTTCACCTGCAGAGAACAAAAATCAAGAAAGTAGTTTCCAAGCATAAGTACTTATGAAAGCTTTTGCCCTGTAAAATATAACTCCTCTTGTATAGATTTCTTTGAATTATAGAACGTTCACTACCTTTAAACAGAATTAAAAAAAAAAAATTATCATTTTAAAAAGCCATCCATATTTTTTTTGGCAAGTACAGAAACCAGTATCAAATAAAATCCATTACAACTAATATTTCCAAGAATTATTAAGGCAACCGAAAATGAACAAACCTGTACAAAGACAACGAAAGTTCTCGCATGTTTTGGGGCACACATCAGAAAATAATTCAAAAACAACTCTTCCAGCTGCAAAAGAAAGTAGTTGGTTTAAACTTCTTTACTAAATTAAACTATTAAATACTAATTTGTAAACGTTACCTAGGAACATTAACATTCTTACCAGGTTGATTGTTAATGGCGATGTCAAAAAAACAACGAGGACGCTGAACCTTTATTCCCATGGTTCCAATGCAGACTAAAATAGAAAAGTTTTTTTCTGAATATCTGACAAAAAAATTGTGGAGGAAAAACTAGAAATATAGATTGAATTATTTTTATGTGTATTTCCATAAGGTCAATCATATGAATTATTAATGCTCTCTTTTTAGAGATTAGATTGTTTTGAGGAAAATAGAAAAGACTTCATATAAACCATCATATAATCAAATTTTAATTTTATCAACCTAATATAAGATTACCAGCCCAAACAGAAAAGTGTATTAAGTTTGTATGACTATTGAACTGAACAGGCAGATTACCTTTAAATTGAAAAAAGAACACCAAGGGCAACTGATTCAATCCTTTGCTCCTAGAAGACAAAAATGAGAGTTCTGATTAAAACATGAGAATTAATAAAAAATAAAAATGGCTGGGGATATACATATGCTCAATAGTGAAGCTGCCAGTACTGGTGGTGGTGGTGAATTCTAAATACCACCAAAATTAAATCATCTATGAAGAAGAAAGTAGAGTTTTTGTTTTGGTACTAGGGATTAAACTCAGTTGCTTAACCACAGAGCCATATCCTAAGCCCTTTTTATTTTGAGACGGGGTCTCACTAAGTTGATAGGGCCTGGATAAATTGCTGAAACTGGCCTTGAACTTATATGATCTTCCTCCCTCAGCATCCTAAGTCATTGGGATTATGTGTTGTGAGCCACCACACCTGCAAAAGTATCTTAATGATAGTAATATATGGTAGATATAAATTCTGAGTAAAAGCACAACATTAAGTTTTACATATGAGGCTACTTTTTAATCATAAGTAATAGCCTTCACTGATGTACTTTTACAGATATACCAATGAGGGAGATACTGTGTAATAGCTTTATCTACATAGCAGATACCTATTTTTAACAGACTTTTTCTTTCTGGTAAGGGCCTTATTTTAAGGACTTAAAATTCTGAATGTAATACCTGATGGCGGTCGAGAGTTTAAGGTGAAGAACAGATGAAACAAAGTCAGTAAGTATAAAGAGCATCCAGACAGATTATAAAAATGACAATTTCAATTATTCAGAAGAGACTGACTAAAATGTGCATGCTCTTATGAAGATGAGTATAACTAAGCTGGTGGCTCAGCAAACAGTACACTATATTTTAGTTCCAGAGAAGCGCTAAGATTTATAGTTCTCTATCCTGTACAGATCCCTCCCCTTATCTTTTTTTGTTTGTTTTTTTTCCAGGAGCTATCGACTGAATCTAAGGTCTTGCCCATGCTAACCATGTGCTCTTCTACTGAGCTACATCCCACCCTCTTTATTAAAGTTTTTACTGAGACAACTGCAGATTCACATGTAGTTAAAGGAAATAACAGAGAGGTACAGTATGAACTTCACAGTTTTGCCCTGGAATAGTTTGGGTAAACATTCCCCAAAAGTCCACGTATTAAAGGTTTGGTCCCAGGATGTTGCTACTGGGAGGTAGTGGAACATTTAGGAGATAAAACCTAGTGGGAGGGGATTGTGGGATTTCAGCCTCATCTTCTCTTTGCTTCCTGGCTGATGGGTATAAGCAGTTTTGCTCTGTCACTTGTACTTCTGCCATGTGTTGTCACAGGCCTAAAGTAATGCATGCCCCATCTTGGACTGGAACCTCAAAACTATGAGCCAAAAGAAACCTTTTCCCTTTACAAATTAATTATCTCAGGTATTTCATTATAGTAATTCAAAATTGCTCAATATATCCCTAATAAGAACATTTTGCAAAACTGTTATATCACAGCAAAACAGAAGCTGATGCAACCTACCTATCTTATTGACAGGTCCCCAGTTTTACTTATACACATTTAGTTCTACACAATTTCATCATCTGTATAGGTTCACATATCTACTACTAACCATTTACATAAACCACAAGTTTTACATAAACCACAAGTTAGAGCATTCAACAAAAGAGGACAATAACCCCTTTGGACAAATTACCGTGACTTCAAAAATATAAATTATATGTATTAATCTATTTGTTTAGTGTTGTTTATATGAATTAGGGATTAAATCATATAAAAGATTATGTTGTGTTTAAATTCAGCCCAAGTGTTGGTATAGTCACTTATTCACTTTTGAAATTATTGCATGGAAAAATATCATTTTCTCCTAATTTCCTCCATCTCAAAATTCTAGCAGATACAACACATACTGGTATTGTTTTAAATTTAAAAAAACAAAAAAAAGAGAGAGAGGTAGAGATATCTTTCAAATCCTCCAAGTCTACAGACACGAATTTTCTTTAAAAACAAAAAACCTAGCAACTTTAGTATCCTAAGTTTGTTGCATATAGCATTTTGCTAGTTATATATGTGGAATTGAGAATACTCTGAATCCACAAATCTGAGGAAGCTATCCTATTTTATAGAAAAACATTAAATTACTACTTAGTGCCCAAATATCTTTGATCTTCTAAACAATTTTTGTAGGTCTTCTTAAATCCTCTTCTTGGGAAATTAAAAAAAAAAAAAAAAAGCCAGAAACAGAATTTTTCTATATTACTCTCCTCCAAAGAAATCTCTATAGTTGTTTTTTTTTCCAAATTATAACAACACAGATAGTGATTTCTATTCATATGTATTTAGGTACAACACCACCCAAAACATGGCAAACTGCACTTAATATCCTATAAAGGTATATTCTTCAAAACAAACTCCAAATTTGAAAAACAGGTAAAAATGATTAAAGCTGAAAAAAAAGCTATTTGTCCATAACCTTTCAGACAAAATCTTCGATGATTCTTTAAGTTTCTTAATTCCCAGACACAATGTAAATGATCCTATATTTGTGGGACTTGGAAAATGGAATGACTACCATCACTAATTTACGGAGTTAGAATAGGTTGGGGCTACTAGAATAGTGGTTTGTTCTGTTCCTTGATCTGAGTGCTGTGCACAGGCAAGTTTACTTGTGGAAAATATTGAGTTATGAGCAGGAATTTCTGTACTTTTCAGTATAGCATTATATTTCAATAAAAAGTTTATTTTGTTAAAAAATAATTAATATCTAAAACAAAACTCTTTATTCTCCTATCCTCATTCCATCAAATAGACAGCAAACATTATCCCTGTCCCAGCTGCTAAGTATAAAAACTTGTAGTCATCTTAGGTTTCACTCTCCTTCACACCACTTTTTCCAAACTATTTACAAATAGATAGCTCTCACTTAAAAAATTATCCTAAGTAGTCTCACTCCCTTTACTATTATCACACTTCCTTATCTAGACTATTACAACATCCTCCCATCTGGTTTCTCTGTTTTTATTTTAAGTTCTGTACTATTAGCCACAGAATAATCAGAGTGACATGATTCTTTTAAATCATAAAACTTAGCCAGAACATACCTGTAATCCCAACTACTCAGCAGGCTGAGGTAAGAAGATCACAAGTTCGAGGTCAGCCTCAGTAACTTAGTGAACCCATGTCTCAAAAAGCAAAATAGGCTGGGGATGTAGATCAGTGGTAGAGTGCTATTGGGTTCAATTCCCAGGGCTGGAATCAAATAAGTAAGGTAGGCCTGGCAGCACACTCCTGTAATCCAAAAGACTCAGGAGGCTAAAGCAGGAGGATCACAGTTTGAGGCCAGAACCAGCAACTTAATAAGGCCCCAAGCAACTTAGTAAGACTAATTAATAAATATATAATTTATATATAATATATAAATAAATAAAATATCATGTCATTCCCCCTTCTTAAAACTCTAATGTCTTGTAACCACACTTAACTAAAACGTTTTCCGTGGATTTTAAAGCTCTAAACCAGTACTGTCCAACAGAAATATGAACTACATATGTAGTTTTAAATTATTTTAGATACCACATTTTGAAAAGTAAAATCTGGTTAAATTCAGTAATGTATTTTAACTCAGTGTATCCAAAATATCAATACATAACTGATATAAAAAATACAATTAAGGGCTGGGGTTGTCACTCAGTGGTAGACTGCTTGCCTGGCATGTGTGACACCCTGGGTTCATTCCTCAGCACCACATATAAATAAATTAATTAAATAAAGGTCCATGGGGGAAAATGTAATTAAGATTTTTTGTGTTTTTTGGCACAAAGTCTTAAAAATCCAGTGCATATTTTATACTTTCAGTGTATTGCAATTCAAACTAGCCACATTTTAAGTGCTCTGTAACCACAAGTAGCTTATGGTTAATGTATTACAATTACATAGTCTAAATAGTTTAGCTCCCATTCACCTATAACTACCTCCTACTGTTTTCCTCAACAGTACTTCGGTCACACTAGTACTCCTGCTGTTCTTCAAATACCAGAAGACCTATTCCTTTGTCTTTTCCTTTATTTACTATTCCCTCTATATGGAACACTCTTACCCCAGAATTTCACATGGACCATTCCCTCATTTAAGTCACTGCTCAGGTAACACCTCCTCTTCCCTGACTACTCTATTCAAAACAGTAACCCCAACACTTCCTGTCCTCTTCTTCTGCTTTATTCTCCCCACCAACTCCAGCATTTACTGCTAACTGGCACTTTATTATAAATTCCAGTTTTTATATCAACCTCTTCTCATGAGAATAAAAGCTCTATGACATGACATATCTTTAAGTCTTGCTCCCTTATTAACCCCTAGTGTTGCAAACAGTGCTAGGCACATGGCAGGAAATCAACATTTATTAAATGAATGAATAAATGTGAGAGGAGGACAGTAAGAATCCAACATTAAAATAATAAAAATGGAAACTCCCAAAATGGGAGAATAGCTGAATAAATGATATGTACGTGTTATTTCATACTACTTAGCAGTTCAAAAGTGGTATGTAATAGCCAGATGTGGTACACACCTATAATCCCAGGTACTTGAAAACCTGGGCAACTTAGATCCTCTCTGAAATAAAAAATATACGAGGGCAGGGTATATAGTTCAGTGATAGAATGACCCTGGGTTCAATACCTACTGAAGAAAGGGAGGGAGGAAAGGAAGGTGGGACTGTATATACCTAATCCAGAGCTGGGATGCAGTTTAGTGATACCAGAGTGTTTGCTTAGCATGAGTGAACCTTATTTGATTAAAAAAAAAAAAAAAGGCTTGTTTAGACAATCCAAGAAACCTATCCAAGACCCTGCCAGTCCCCTCAAAAAGGATGCACAGAAGTACTTTTTTAACACCATAATATCCTATTTCTATACAACAGGACATGGGGATTAGGGACAGGAGTCAATGACACCTTTAACTTTATATGTTTCAAATTTTGCAATGAGAATAGGTTGATCTTAAAATTAGTAAAACAAATACAGTAGAAAATATGTGAAAACATTAAAAGTCTATCTCTACCTGTAATCCCAGCAGCTTGGGAGGCTAAGACAGGAGGATCACAAGTTCAAGCCCCCACTTCAGCAACTTAGCAAGACCCAGTCTCAAAAATAAAAAAATTAAAATTAAAAAAATAAAAAATAAAAAAGGGCTGGGATCCTGTTCAGTGGTAAAGCACACCTTGGTTCAATCCCTGCTACAAAAAAACCAACAAAACAAACAAAAAGAACAATATTGAGGGGGGAAAAAAAGGAATCTATCTCTAACTGAATGGGTTATAGATGTTTTAGTTTTTCCATATCCCAGGTTTTGTACAACAAACTTATAAAAGAAGCTCTTCAAAAGAGCTTAACTTAAAAATACTTTTTTAAGTGTCTTACTTTCATGATTACCACTGCTGTTTAAGACTAAGACCAAGACTAGCCAGGAAGGAAGACAACAATTTAGAGGCCAGTCTATGCAACTAAGTAAGACACTCTCAAAATAAAAAATTAAAAGGGCTGATGAAGTTGCTCAGTGGTACAGTGCCTCTGGATTTAATCCCTAGTATTGCACAGAAACCAAAACCAAAAACCAAATGATTTAAGTTAAGTCTAAGCTGGGCACAGTAGCACATGCCTGTAGTCCCAGCTACTCAGGAAGCAGAGACAGAAGAATCTCAAGTCTGAGGTCAGTTGGATTACTTATCAAGACAAAAAAATAAATAAATAAAAACAGTCTCAAAACAAAAAATAAAATGGCTGGAGATCATAGATCAGTGGTGGGGCACCCCTGGATTCAATTCCCAGTACTATAAATAAATACAATATTTTTAAAAAGACTTAAGACTAGAAGATCTTAGGAAATAATGTCTTCACAAAATTGTGTGTCACACCCAAGTACAAACTAAGCAAAATACATGTGAATATTTCCTAAACTCTGAATATTAAATGATTTTTAGATTTACTAAAAATAAAGTGAATAATGGAGATAAAGACTTGAACTCATGAAAAAAATTGTTCCTATTTGTCTTGAGGAAATTAGAAAAAACAATTTCAACAAATACATGAATGTATCAATTTTTTTAACTGTAGAACAATGTATACACATAGGAATGGTGACATTAGGGAATACTGTGAGTAGGGCTGTCCTACTCAATGCAGTGCAGAACATTAAGCAACCCTGGCCCTGACTATTAAGTATCAGTCACCGTGACAACCAAAGAAAATCTCACTGTCTGTCCCTCTGCCCCACAATTCACCAAAGGTGTCCACGTACCAAACAATAAGCACAAAGGCCACCTGATGGGACAGGAACAGATCATTTGCAAAAAGTGAAATAATTATAAAAGGCACCTGCAATTTTCTTAAGCAATGTGATATCAGTTACCATTTTAAATGAAATAGTCTTTGGTATATTTGTCATAATAATGAGTAATTAGAAAAAAACTAAATTGTCCAGTGTGAGAGTTAAGTAAATTAGTTCATCAGATGGATGAACTACCTCTGAACACACAAGTTCTTTTTAATAACATGGGGAAAAAAGTTTGTTAAATACTAAATGAAAAAATTTAAAAACTAATACAGTTGGAATTTTAAGTATAAAAAAATTATATACAGGAGTTGTCACTACATAATTTCCTATAATAGTAAAAAAATTGTCCAGTAATAGGAATAACTAAAATAAATGATATGCCCATGAAGCAAAATATCATCTATCCAGTAGAAATCTTACTTTTTCTAAAATTTGTTCTTTTTAGATATACATGATGTAGAAGGTATTTTGACATATCATACATACATGGAGTATAACTTCCCATTTTTGTGGTTATACATGATATAGAGTTACCCTGGTAGTGTATTCATACATGAACACAGGAAAGTTATGTCTGATTAATTCTACTCTTTCCTATTCCCATCCTCCATCCCTTCCCTTCATTTCCCTTTGTCTAAACTAGTGAACTTCTATCACCCCCCCACAGCACTTATTATGAATTAACATCTACATATCAAAGAACATTTGGCCTTTGGTTCTTTGCTATTGGTTTAAGAAATCATATTCTTACCTATCAAAATTATAAAGACATTTTTCATTTACTGAAGTGACAAAAAAAAATATTGACCATCTCATACACTGTTGCTGTAGGTAAAAGAGTAGATTAACAATTCTTTGCCAATTTAACAACATATATCAACTTTGTCTCAGTAATATCACTTCTAGGAATTTATAGGAATTTGTATTTGTATATTCTACACATTTGCAAAATAAAGTACATACAAGTTATTCAATTCACCACGATTTGCAATGGTAAAAGGCTGTAAATCTAACTGGCCACTGAGGAAAGACAGGTCACATCAATCTTAGTATATGCACACAGTATACAATATACATGTACAGGTTACACAAACTGTAGTATATCCTATAAATGTACAAAGCTATAAATGAATGAAGATAGCTATACTGCTATCTAAGATATTAAAAAGTGGAGTGTTGCCAGCAAGGGAACAAAAATGTGCATAATGTGTGTTCTTGGTATATTTTTATTATATTTACTTATTTTGCAGCACTGAAGACTGAATCCAGGGGTGCTCTACCCCATGCACACCCATGTTAAATTGCTAAGGCTGGTTTCAAATTTTCCATTGCCTGACAGAGACTCTTGGGTTGTTGGGATTATTACAGGCACACACCACCAGGCCTGGCTGCTCCTTGCATATTTTTATTTACTTTTTTTAATGAGTTCAAGTTAATTTATTTACTCTTTTTAGTGCTTCACACTTAATAAAGACTATCAGTGACCAAGAATTACATGCAAACAAAATAGAAAAATTGAACACCAATTGTCTTTCTTTCCTACCTAATTTTAACCACTGTTTCTTACAATGTTATCTCAGAATCCACCTTTATTTGAATAGTTAAAATTCAGTGTCTTAGGGCTCATTAGAACTATGCAATCACAGTTGGGCTTGTGGTGATTTATTTTCAGGTCATATACATGATAATTATTCCTTAATAAACATCAATATTCCTTTCAATAATTTACGATTTCCCTCCTCCCTGCAGCAAATCTAATATTTTTAGTTTTTAAAAATTTTATTGGAGCTTTTATAGTTACAGATAGAGGCTGGGTTAATCCTGACAAACTCATACATGCACGGACATTGAATTCAGTTCATATACCTCCTTCCCCCCTTTCCTTCCCATCTTCTCTCCCCTCTCCCTCTTAGTATATTTTAAAAGAAAAACAAACAAACAATAAAAAACCCCAAAACAAACAAAACTCTGCATATATTTGTTTAATACAGAGACAGGGTATAGTCCATGTGTCTATAATCCCAGACACTAAAGAGGCCGAGGCAGGAGCATCACAAGGTCTAGGCCAGCCTGGGCAACTTTGTGAGACCCTGGCTCAAGAAAAGGGTGGGGGACGAGGGGAAAGACCAGGGTTATATTGTCAGTGGTATAGCACTTGCCTGGCATGCTGGTGGGAAAAGAAAGGGGTAGCTAAAAAAGAGGAGTAAAAGGAAGGCTCATTTTTTTTTCAACTATATAACCTCCTAAACTTTTTCAATTTAATACCACACAAATACATAACCCATTGAAATTATTTTTTAAATGGAAGAAAACCGAAAACAATTACCAAAGACTATAGATTAGAAATTTTCGTATCAGTTGAAAGTCCAAGTTAGTAAAAACACATAAATCACAAATTTATACCTATCAGCATACAGAGAAAACAAGAAGAGTTACATTGAAACATTATAGTGATTAGATTTGGACCATGAATTATGATATTTCCTTATGCATTTCAAATTTCAATAATTTTTTCAACAAATACCCATTTTATAATCAGGGAGAAAGATTTTAAAATATTAAAGAGAATGTTTTGCCTATCAATAGCAAAGACCTTCTAAAAGAATAATTCTAGCTAGGTGCAGCAGTGGTGTACATCATTAATCCCAGCAACTTGGGAGGCTGAGGCACAAGAATTCCAAGTTCGAAGCCAGTCTGGGCAATTTAGTGAGATCCTGCCTCAAAATTAAAAACAAGGGGGGGGGGGAATACATATAGTGGATGAGTAGCTAGCTCAGTGGTAGAGCGCCCCTGGGTTTAATCCCCACTACTGCAAAAAAAGAGTAATAATAATTCTAATACATGTACAAACCAGGAGAAACAGGATTTTACAACATTACTAGTGACAGTACACAGTTCCTCTGGAAATAATACATGAAATCCTTAAGGGCTTACAGTGCAAACCAGTAAAACTCAACTGCAGGGAATTTGGGAGCTATTCTGAATTTAGAAAGCCTTCAAGTATAAAGTTGGCTTAGGACTCTTCTTAGTAACACATAATCAATCTATCTAGTACAAAAAATGTTTAAATTATGGTCTCTGGTTCAAAAAGTATAGTTATTAAGGCAATGCTTACCAGGATTAACTATTTGGAAAATATTCTTGTGAAAAATAATTAAGATGGAGCCAGGAGCAATAGCACATGCCTGTAATCCCAGCAACTCCCAATGCTGAAGCAGGAGGATCATCAAGTTCAAAGTTAGCCTCAGCAACTTAGCAAGGCCCTAGGTAACTTAGTGAGACCCTGTCTCAAAATAAATAAAATCAAGGTGGGCTAGAGGTATAGCTCAGTAGCAGAGCACTACGATGTGCGAGGCCTTGGGTTCAATCCCCAGTACCCCTCCTCAATAAGATCAAGATATGAAACAATATATGTATAATCACATAAACTACTCCAAATCCTCAAGAGCAGAGAAAGATTTACAGGGAAAAAAGGCTGCAAGAAAATAATCATTATTTCATTTGGTTTGAAGACTGCAGGACTTTTGCCTAACTTTATTTCTTCCTACTTGTCTTTAATTAATTACAATGAAGAAAAAAATTCTTAATAAAAAGAAAATAGCCAGGGGGCTGGGGTCATGGCTCAGTGGTACAGCACTTGCCTAGCATGTATGAGGTACTGGGTTCAATTCTCAGTGCCACATGTAAACAAATAAAATCAAAATAAAGGTCCATTAACAACTAAAAAAATATTTAAAAAAGAAAATAGTCAAGGGCAGTGGTGCATGTCCATAATCACAGCAGCTTGGGAGGCTAAGGCAGAAGGATTGCAAGCTCAAAGTCAGCCTTAGCAACTTAGTACACACACACATACATACAGACTCCTCTAGAATAAAAATGTACATGTATTTAGATTCTATCACCCAAAGCCATACTTTTCACAGAAATTGATTAAAATTAGTTTTCCTGAAAACTAAAAAATCAAATATGCTTTAAATTTAAGAGGGAAGACAGTTATTGTTCAAATTACTACATAAATCCATTGAATATGTAAATGCTCTAATATTAACAGCTCATGAAGAATAATGGTGACACAAAAGATGGCTCACAAACTACGTCTAGGGGCTGAGGTTGTGGCTCAGTGGTAGACAGCTTGCCTAGCATGTGTGAAGCACTGGGTTCGATTCTCAGCACTGCATATAAATAAATAAAATAAAGGTCCATCAAAAAAAAAAACTATGTCTAACATTACTAAAATGCTACTAATTGCTACTCATTAGTAAAAGTTTACTAATTATTAGTGAGAAATAGGATACAATATTTCCTCTATAATTATGATTCCTAGATATTATTAAATAATATCTCAAATCAGACACAGTTGAAACAACCATCTGGTCAACTTTTCATTTCTTCAAGGAAAAGTAAAGAGAAAAACAATGCTAAAGATACCAAAAATTCAGGGAAATACTGAGACCATAAAAATTAAAAAAAAAAAAAATTTCATGAATTGCCTAGAAGACAAAGCTTTCAGAGCATTCTGTCAATTTGTCACAAATCTGTCTAGTCTGAATGAGCTGCAGCTGTATCTATAAAATCCAGATTAACATTTTTCTTGGAAAAACAATTATCATATCTGGCAGTATGCCCCATTTCAGTACAGCAATCAGCATAACTTGCTCCCATCAAAGAAAATATCTTTATTCTATTTGACCTACTTCTTCCCATTGCTTATTAGCTGTTATCATTTATCATCTACCTGACCTCATGAACTCACCTCTTCTGGCTGACCTCCTCAGAAATTTGAGTATGAGGGAAAGAATTTACTTTTTTGATAATAAAAAGTTTTAATAAGATAAGCATTAAAGTCAATAAGCTCAATGAAAAAACAAGGTCATATAAAAATACACAAAATCCTAATAGCTATATTTTTAAATAATTTTATACATTCTACTTTTTGCTATGTAAATGATGTTGTTTATCAACAATATCAATCACTTACGTCAACAGTAACATTTAAAAATACAAAAACTGCTAAGATTGCTAAATTTCTGCAACAAATACATTTCAAACAATGAGAGGTAACAAGTTCACCTTGCAGTTTCACACATAAAACAATTTCTGTATTCATCCTAAAATAATATACTGAAAGGTGCCAGGAAAGAGTACAAGGATATAGGCAGCTAGTTACTAAATTATATGGCAAATGATATGGGGTTTGTAATTAGGCAATAAATAATGCAGTGATTTCTTAAAATTTTTTTTTAGTTTTAGATCAATGCAACACCTTTATTTTTTTTATTTTTATGTGGTGCTGAGGATCGACCCCAGTGCCTCACATGTGCTAGGCAAGTGCTCTACCACTGAACTACAACCCCAGCCCATGCAGTGACTTCTTTACATTCAAAGTTATTTGGAAGTTTCACACAGTCAGCATAGCACTGAGTCTTGAAAAGAGTAATTCTCTTTAACTATGAAGATGCTAGGCAAGTCTTTACCCCTTCTGATTTCCCTGGCTAATTCCTACATATCCTCTAAGATTCAATTTAACCAGAGTATTCTCTCTGGCAACTTTACTCTGACTCTTTAAGGCTTACATGATCCCCCTTCACTGAATTCTTATTCTCATAAACCTGTCTGAAAATTTAATCAACTCAAAACCTTTGTATCTTCTACACCAAGCATAGTGCCTAACCTAGGTCTACTAGTCAAATAGAAAGTGTGCTGGCTAATGGAACCACGAACAATGGTTTTATTATAAAAACCTTTTATTATAATCCAGTGCCTTTCCCCCTATATACAGTCTTCTGGTATGGAGTATTGCTAATATTTATCTTTAAGCAGTAAGTTCTCCGAGAGCCTACCAGTAGTCAACCTCTCAGTCTACCCACTACACCACTGAAACTAAGTTTATTCTCTAGATCTTCCTACTGGGATGTATTCCATAAAAAAGGAGATTTTTTTGGTAGAATCCACTTCTTCAGGACCAACAAACAGTTTAATAGAATAAGTGACAATTTTTACATAAGATTTCTATGTCTAAGTGTAACCATGTAAATTAAATTAATTAAAACTACTGCAGATCTTTAAAGATTACTTTCAAGGAAAGCATTTTAGCATTCATACCAGCCTCTTTAGCTTACTCCTAATGGAGTTCACACAGATCAAAAGAGAAATGAAAATAGATTGCTTCAAAAACATGAGGACATTTATGAATGCCAGACTGCTACTAAATTAGGTTAAAACATGCTAATATTCTGAAGCATCAGGAAAGACAACTACACTCTTCCATATTAATGCCCTTTCCTTTACTGTTTCTGACAGACACAAACCACTGGGCTGGTAGCAACATGATTAACCGTGTACAGGCATTTCTGAAAAAAAATTTTTTAAAGAATTTAACATTTATTTTTATTTATTTGCTTTTTATGTGGTGCTGAGGATAAAACCCAGTGCCCAAGCGCTCTATCACTGAGCTGCAATCCCAGCTCTATGAAATTCCTAAGTTCTTTATAGAACTTAAAAAGAAAAATCTATAATATTGCCAAATTCAGGTTCAGTAAGGATATTACACACTTATACATCCAATCTCAGGGACATAAAAATGAATTATGTCAGTAATGAAGCACAAATGCAAATAAATACTAAATGGGAAATCACTGCTAAGATTCTTTTTTTTGGGCAGGGAGAGTACTGGGAGTTTAATGCAGGGGCAATTTACCACTGAACTAACCCAGCCCTTTCTATTATTATTATTATTATTATTCTTTTCTTTTTCCATTTTGAGACAGGGTCTTACTAAGTTGCTAAGGCTGGCCTTGAACTTACAATCCTACTCTCTCTCAAGTCCCTGGGATTACAGGTATGTGACACTATGCACAGATTCTGCTAATATTCTTAAGGTTCTACCTGCAATTATCTATTTTTTTTTATAATGGTAAATCTATCCCTCTTTCAGAGATATACCTATATCATTCTAAACCCACTTTATTTAATCCAGTAATTCTTAGATTAAAAAAAAAAAAATCACAGATTTTTGGAGCTGGATGTGGAAGCAGATGCCTGTATTCCCAGTTATTCAGGAGACTGAGGCAGGAGGAGAGTAAGTAAGAGGTCAGCATAAGCAATTTAATGAGACCCTGCCTCAAAAATAAAAATTGGGCTAGGGATGTAGCTCTGTAGTAGAATGCCTGCCCAGCATGCAGAGGCCATAGATTCAACATCCAATACCACACACACAAAGACTCATGTTTACATTTATAAATATTACCTACTTAAGTTTCAAAGAAGTTTGTGGTCACTTTAAGTGACCACTCAAAAAGTGCAAAAGGTTCCTTGTTAGTAAAAGCACAAAGTCCCAGTTACAGCAATGTCAGAATATTTATAGTACTGCCTATAATAAATTTCAAGATGTAAATTTTTGCCTTACAGAAGTAAAAATACACTAAATTCTTATGTTGAAAATATAGCTTAAGTCAGAGGGGAGAAAAATCACTGATACTCAAAAAAAAAGAGAGAGAACTTAAGCTCAGTGCTAATGTTATCAGTAAAAATAGCATATAATTCCACCACACAGCAAAAAGATCTGCCACAGGCTCTTCAAATCATTTGAATTAATTACCTGTGGATTATTACTACAAATTAAGAGATATTTCAATACATTGAAAAAGACATTGTCTAATAATAAACAATGTTATGACTCATTGAAATATGCTATTTGTAAAATAGGATTTCCTTATCAGTGAAAAATTCAACATGTACTTCCTAAAAAAGGCAACTACTGAAATAATCCCAGGTAGTGTTATAACTAACAGAACTAGTTCATCCTTTTATTATGAATGGCTGCCAATTTCCTTTGCATAAAGAATAGATGCTGCCTCACAGAATATCTAATAAAAAATATACCAATATCAAAATATGGAGAGATCGTCTGCACTGCAAGATCAAAGTAACAAATTCCCTCCCTCCAAAAATTCAAACTCTTCATTCATTGGAGAACCACTAAGTTGTCACCAAAAGCCAATTTTACACACAATTTAATAAACCTGCGTTTTATTTTTCAAGTCCAGAGCTTAGGACAGATGAAATCAAAACAATATCACTTTGCAGCTGGAAGAAAAAAAAAACAAAAAACTAAGACTCAGAAAAATGACTACGCTGGAAAAATCCAAATTTTATAACCTAGGAAGTTTGCATACTTGTACACACTTGCCAGCTGGGGAAGGCAACCCTGATTATTGCCTGCAGGAGATAAAAAGCCTTAAGGAAGTCAACACAATTCAAAAGCACAGAATCCTTTGAGACTCTTCAAAATCTCAGGGCATCAATAACTATGAAATTTCATAAAGAAATTGTTAACCAATGTACAATGATTCTGTTTAAGACAGAGGTATGTAAATCGTTGTAGAAATAATCCCATCCCAAATAGTTACATTAAAGGTAGAGTGGTGCTAAAACAGCAAATTTTCAAGTATATAAAAACATGCAAGAAAGAAACAGCCATTCTAGGTATCTTCTCTGGACATTTATAATGCAATTACAAAACTTATAAAATGTTCACTCCCACCTCCCTAATCAGTTACGAATTAGCAATTATTGGCCTTTTCTTCTACAAAATGGGAAACACACAAGCACAAATGTTTTTCCCCTTTCTGGTTTTAGCTTCTGAAAGTTAATGTCTGATCTCCAAATTTCCTATTTAGCCCTTCCTGAGACGTATTTGTGATCACTAATGCTAAAATTTGGTACTGCACAGAACGTATTTTTGTAGAAAGAAATTTATTGCACAAAATGGTACTTTTAAAACATTTCCAAAACGTTGGCATTCTCCCTGCCGGCATATCCTGAATTTGCTTCTGAAAAGACTAAACATCGGCCAAATTAGCACATTTCTCCTTAAGGCATATAGAGTTCTGAAACCATCATTTTTTTCCCTAAGGACTATGTCCTCCTAAGAGGCCCGTGACGCCCACGGCTCCTCGGAAACGTGGGAAAACTTCCAAAGGGCTAAGGTAAGACCTTGATCTTGGGTTTTAGAAAATGCTTAACAAAGTGGCCTCTGCCAGTTGAGTGTGCACAACAGCCGCTGTTCTGTGAGACAGAAAGGTCGGAGTCGGAGGAAAGCTTGTATTCAATTTCAATCCTTGTGGTTCAGGCTCTTCGCCGTCCTCTCTAACCCAAACCTGACAAGACATCGGGTTGCGCCTCCCCTTTCCCCACCAACCATATCACCTACCCGGCAGTAGTGCTCAGTCTTTCGATTTTAAAGCCTCAAAAATCAACATAGCTCCCTAGAGTTCAGGCCGCCGTCGCTGCCGCCATATTACAGCTTGTGCGGCAAAATGCGTCAGGGAGCGAGGTGTGCGCCCGAGTGGGGAGGGCGGGGGCTGGCAGAGGAAGAGCGGTTTCCTAGGCCCAGGAGGCTTGGCCGGAAGCCTTCTCCAGCCGCTACAGCTGCAAAGCGAGCTCCGTAAGCCTCAGGGGCCCTCTCTGGGCCCAAACAGTCCACATACCTCCAGGGAAAGACGGTTAACACAGCCCGGCCTACCGCGCCGGCTCCGCCCCTCTCTCGTCCCTTCCCGCTCTCGTATCCCGGGACTGCAGCAAATGACGCCATCAAAACAACACGAGCCTCGCGCCACCTACCTGCACCGCTACAATTTTCCTCTTCCCTGGGCCCGGTCCTTTAAAGCGCTTCAAATCTACCGCCGTCAGAAAAGGCGCTAAAGCCCACTAACCGCCTCCCTCCCCCACAACCCAGTCCCGGCGTGGAGAGAAAGCGTCGCGCCGGAAGTACGTCATGGATTGGTTGAGTGCGTCTCCCGGCGTTCCCTGGTTGGTGTCACCACGCCCTCCCTGGAATTTTAGGGTTTAGGTTCCTTTTAAATTCCTAGTTTATGAATAGCCTAACGGCTGTGTAAGTTGAGTACGTTTGTGCCCGTTAGAATGCCATATTGTTTGTGAAATAGTTCTTCGTTTAATAAACATATATTAATGCCCTGCCAGGCTCTTTTGAAGGACGTTCTACCTTCAAGGAGCTTCCAGTTTCACGTTCCAGTGAACAATAAAATACAAGTCCTAAAAAACCAGGAATGAACCAAGTATTATTTGAGAAAAGAGGAAATTGGTTGATTTACGTTTTTGTCTCTAAGTCTCGTAGGAACCCCATGGTACAGATTAGGTCTAATATATTACCAGACACAACGTAATCCCACCAGTTGAGGAGGATGGGATAGGATTCCAAGTTTGGGGCCCCATGGGCCAATCATACAAAAAACAACAAAACCAAAAGCCTATATTGAATATGTTTAACTTTAATTGGTCTGTGAAATTGCAAATGACATGAATTTATTGTATCAAGAAGAAAGCTGTTGCAGGGCACAGTAGTGCACGTCGGTAATACCAGCGACTCGGAGGCTCAGGCAGTTCCATTCATTCGGCAATTTAGTAAGGCCCTATCTTAAAAAATAAAAACGATGGGGGATGTAGTTCAGTGGCAAAGCATCCCTGCCGTCTCTTCAAACCACCACAGTACGAAAAAAGAAAAAAGAAAAAAAGCAGGACAGGGTGATGCACACTGTAATCCCAGCTTCTCTGGAAATTGAAATAGGGGGATCAAAAGTTTGAGGCTAGTCTAGGTAATTTAGTGAAGCCCTATCTCAAAATAAAAAGGACTAGGAATGTAGCTCAATGGTAGAGTACTTGCTTAGCATGGGCAAAGCCCTGGGATAGATTTCCAGCACCACCAAGGAAGGAAAGCTGTTACAATAAAAGGAAACATTTTTTTTCTTTTCTTTGTACCAGGGATTGAACCCAGGAATGCCTAACCACTGACCCACATCCCCAGCCCATGTGTGTGTGTGTGTATACACACATACACATTTTATTTTAGAGACAAGGTCTCCCTGAGTTGCTGAAGGCCTTGATAAATTGCTAAGGCTGGCTTTGAACCCCTGATTCTCCTGCCTCAGCCTCCAGAGCCGCTGGGATTACAGGTGTGCACCACCATGCTGGGTTTAAAAGGAAATACTTTAATCTGCAACAATACTATAGCTTTAAAGGATACATAACAGATTTTAGGTGAGTGGGCCAGTTGAAAGGGCAACTCTGCTCCCTGTAGTTATTCAGGGACCAAGTTTCATCCATAGTGTTATTCCAACGTACTCTAAGACCTTGTTGTTGCATGGTTAGAGTGTGTTCTTTGGGTTTCAGTTGGCATGAAGAGGAAATAAAAGGCAATGTCTAAATCAGGAAGTAGCACATGCCACTTTTGCTCTAATTTTATCAATGAGAACTAAATCATACAGCCAAAAACAGTTATAAGGTCCTGGGATATGTAATTTGGACATGTGCCCAGAGAAAAGACAAAAAGATATTTTAGGGGGAAATTAATAAATCACATATACCATTAAAAGGTAGTTGCACATAAAAAAAATTTTACAATCATCAAAACCTTGGGTTTCTAAGTGGTGATTTTATTTTGTTTTTTATTTTGCTTGCCTTTTTTTTTTTTTTTTTTTTTTTTTTGCGGTGCTGGGGATTGAACCCAGGGCCTTGTGCTTGCAAGGCAAGCACTCTACCAACTGAGCTATATCCCCAGCCCTGCATGCCTTTTTTTAAAGGTAAAATGTTGAATTAAAGAGAAACATAAATTCATAAGCCATATATGCTTATTTTTAAAAAAAATTTTTTTAGATGTTGATGGACCTTTATTTTATGCATTTATTTACATGTGGTGCTGAGAATCAAACCCAATGCCTCAGGCATTCCAGGCAAACATTATACCACTGAGCCACAACCCCAGTGCCCATATATGCTTATTGAGATATTCTTCTCAATACATTTTTATTAAGTGAACATATTGATGTAACCTTTACTAGATTAAGACATAAAGCAAGAGCAGTATCAACATCCCAGAAGCTTCTCTCTTTCTCCTTCCTATTAATTCTACTAGTCCACACCCCCAGCACCAAAGATGACCTCTGTTCAGAGCCCCAGCAGCAGTAGTATTAGTTTTGCCTACTTTTGAACCTTATATAAATGGAATCATGCAGATGTACTCTTGCATGGCTTTTGTTGCTTTCAGGTTTTAATAATTATGAATAAAGCTTTATGAACTTTCTTACACCTAGTGTATTGGGGCACATTTATTTTTCACATATGTTGGAGATATACTTAGGAATGGAATTGCTAGATCTTTTTAAAAATATTTTGTTTTAGTTGTAGGTAGACACAAATACCTTTATTTTATTTTTATGTGGTGCTGAGGATCAAACCCAGATCCTCATGCATGCTAGGTAAACACTCTACCACTGAGCCACAACCCTAGCACTGGAATTGCTAGATCTTAGGGTGTAAAAATAAGTTCAGCTTTGGTAGGTACTATTAAAGAGTTTTCAAAAGTGGTTGTAACAACAGATACTCTTATTGTGCATGCCTTTTGATGACGGGCATAGCACAAGATCTTGGTTACAAATAACTGCAACTCAAGTTGAACCAGTTTTGGGGAAAAAGGGTAATATGTTGCTTTATAAGCCAAAACTGATGGACAGTGTGATAGTTCAAAATTACGTCCACAAATTCTTTTCTTTTTTTCAGTGGTGGGGATTGAACACAGAGCCTTGCACATGCTAGGCAAGAACTCTATCAGTTAATTATATTCCCAGTCCATAAATTCTTTGATATGACTTGCTTCTAATGAGTGGACTAAAGCAGAAATGATGATGTGTGATTTAAGAGACTAGATAATAAAAGGCACTTGATTTTTTTTGTTATTGTCTCCTGGATCATTCATTGTTGGGGAAGTTAGCTCCTATGTCCTGAGGACACTCAAGCAGAATCTCAGGAGACCCTGGTGGCAATAAACAGGCTACTGATGTGACCAGCATGGGCGTTAATTCAGAAACCGGATTGGGGGCTATGGGGGATGAAGAAAAGACGAACAGACACACATAGAAAAAGGTGGAACCAGGTGGTTCATCATCCCCTGAGGAGGGATGAATGACTCAGAGCTAGCTCAGCATGTTTATTATATAGGTTTCATCCTCAAAGGTTATTTGTGGGAAAGTTTCAGCAAAGCAGGCAATCTGAAGAATGAAGGACTGGTGAGAAATTAGGATCATCTTGTTATGTTTAGAATCCTTTATCCCTGGGAGCTGGTGCCCCAATTTAAGGTCTCTACTTCGGTTCCTCTGGCTGGTGTCACCATAGCAACTGGACCATCTTGATCTGAACCTTCACATAGTAAGTTCCCATCATAACACAGCCATGAGGGACTCAGACCATGATAAATTACTGCTCTCCACATGCTTCCTCCTGCAACAGCCAGCTGAGTGCACAATCTTAGAAACAGATCCTCCAGCTCCATTGCTATCCCTATTGACCTATGATTGTGATCAAACAAGAAACTGAAGCAGAATGACAGCCAAACTACTTCCTAATTTTTCTAGTACAGAAACTATGGAATAATAACTATTGGTTTGAGTAAGTTTGGGGAATATTTGTTATATGGCAATGGGTAACTACTATAGAGAAGAAAGAATAGACTGAATATATTGTGGAACTTCTTTCTTGTCTAATTCTATTTATCACTATTTGCTTCATTTTTCAGACTGGTTTTTCCAAGAAGTGACTTCACATCTTAAGAATATGAACCTGGGTTGTGGGTGAGTTCATGGTAGAGAGATTGTCTAGAATGTAGCCAGTTCAATCCCCAGAACTAAAAAAAAGAAAACAGAAAATCTAAGTCTCTACCAGCTCCGATTTTTAAATGCCAGAAAAGGGCTAGGGTTATAGCAAAATGTTAAATCATGTAAGCACTTGCCTACCTTGGGCGAAGCCTTGGGTTTGATCCCTGGCACCCTAAGAAAAATAATAAGTAAGTAAGAGACCATAAAAGTCTTTATTATCACAGTAGTGGTAACCCCAAAATTTGTGTTCTCATATTTTAAGGGTTGTCACTGGAAATGTATGTCCTGCTAAGAACTGGGTTTTGTTTTGTTTTTGGTACTAGGAATTGAAGTCAGTGGCTACATCCCCAGCTCTTTTAAAATTTTATCTAGGGCTGAGGGTGTAACTCAGTGGTAGAGCGCTTGCCTAGCACATGTGAAGCACTGGGTTTGATCCTCAGCACCACATAAAAATAAATAATTAAAAGAAATGTATCATGTGTATCTACAACTAAAAATTTTTTTTAAAAAATTTTATTTAGAGACAGGTTCTCACTATGTTTCAAAGGCTGACTTCAAACTTGTGGTCCTCCTGCGTCAGCCTCCTGAGTCACTGGGATTAGAAGTGTGTGCCACCATGACAGTCTAAGGAGTATGTTTTCTAGCTCTCTCCTGGAATCTAGGTAAGGATATTGGAATGTTTTTTGTCGTTGGAAAGTAAGTATAAATGTTGGGTATTACATCCAGTTCAAATGTTTATGAAGTTTTGTGCGTCTCCATGTTCTTTATGTTTATTACTGTCAGCTTGATCCAGTGGGTTTTAAGGCCCTGAGGAATTATGGAAGAGGCCTGTGTCTTACATTGTTAAGTGTTGCTAATAACATAATATCACAAACTGGAGAAGTTTAAAAGAAAAAGGGATTGTTTTGGCTCATGCTTCTGGAGGTCCAGGGTCAAGGGGCCATATTTGGTAACAGCCTTCTTGCTGGCAGAGTCCTGTGGTGGTGCAAGGCATCATATGGTGAGAGATGTGGAGCATGCTTGTGTATCTTCTGGGCACTCACTCTCTCTCTTCTTAGAATACCAGCAATATTCAGGACTGGGGATGTATCTCAGCGGTAGAGTACTTGCCGAGCATGCAGGAAGCCCTGCGTTCAAACCCCAGCCCCTCAAAAAAACTGAAAAAGAACAAGGAGAAGAATAAAAAATATATACAATGCCACCATTTGGAACTAATGGTGTGTGCCACTACACCTGACTTATTGTAAAAATTTGAAAATGTAATAATTTTGCCTAATCCCTTCCAATCCCATTCCCATATAGGTGTCAATTTCTATATGTACTACTATAAAAACATTTATTTATTTAATTTTGGTGGTGCTGGGAATAAAACCCAGGGCCCTGAACATGCTAGGCAAGCACTCTACTAATGAGATATATACCTAGCTAAAATACCTTATTTAATATCACTCTCTCCCTATGTTCCTTCAACAAAAAACAAGGTCACTTATTACTCTGAAATTTGCAGGTGTTTGCATAAAAGTACATTATGGGCTTCACTTTCAATAACTAAATTCAATTTCATATTATACATATTCAAAATTTTATCCATCCATTCTCCAAATATCCATTGGATGTTTTAGTTGTTTCAAGTTCGGGTTAATACAAAGTTACTGCAAGAAATATTCTTCTGCATACAGCATATATCTTTATTTATTGATGTTTTAAATATTCAGGTATGGTAGCCAGAAGTAAGATTATTGTTTTAGTCATCTTTTTCACTGCTGTTACTAAAGGGCCCAACCAGAACAACTGTAGAAGAGGAAAAGTTTATTTGGGGGCTCACAGTTTCAGAGGTCTCAATCAATAGATAGCATTCCTTGGGGCTCAAGGTGAGGCAGAACAACATGGTGGAAGGGTATGGTGAAGGGAAGAGGCTCACATGAAGGTCACGAAGCAGAGAGAGAAAGATCTCCACTTGCCAGATACAAATATGTACCCCAAAGCCAAACTCCAATGCCCTACCTCCTCCAGCCACATCCACGTGCCTTCAGACCCCGCTTAATTAATTCCCTCAGGTGATTAATCCACCAATTGGTTTAAGGCTCTTATAACCCAATCATTTCTCCTTTAAACCTTCTTGCATTGTCTTACACACGAGCTTTTGTGGGAATACCTCACACATACCTCACACGTAAACTATAACAGTGTGGAGTCAGATTAGAATTATGAAAAGTTGATGTACTTCAAGGTTGTATGAGAATGGTTGTTATCCCCTCACAGGGCTTAATTCACTTTATTTTTTGCCAATTTAATAGGTTAAAAAAAAGTATCATCTTATTTTTCAATTTCCTGACTACAGGAACATTAGTCTTCTTTTATTGACTTCCTTGTCCTTTTTTTTTTTTTTTTCAATTGGAAAACCAGCACAGTGGTGCACACTGTCACTATAAAGGAGTTCAAGGAAGTCTCTCCAGGGGCAGAGGAGATCTCTATGTAAACCTTCTAGGGTTTTTAAAAATACTTTTTTAGTTGTAGATGAATACAGCACACTGATTTTATTTATTTATTTTTATGTGGTGCTGAGAATCGAACCCAGTTCCTCACACGTGCTAGGCAAGTGCTCTACCACTGAGCCACAACCCCAGCCCCCCTTGTAGACTCTTGACACATTTAAGAATTTAAGAATTTGACACATTAAAAATTTAAGGACACATTGAATTTAAACAAAGAGGAAGAACTTTATTAAAAAGTAAAATGTGAAGATATATATCCTCAAAGCAGATTGTGGGCTCTTTTCTTTTCTTTTTTTTGGTGGGGGGAGGTACTAAACCAGTGAGCCATACCACTAGCCCTTTTTGTTTTTTATTTTGAGAGAGGGTCTCACTAAATTGCTTGGGGCCTCACTAAGTTGCTGAGGCTGGCTTTGAACTTGCAATCTTGTTTCAGCCTCCTAAACCACTGGGATGTATGCCACTGCACCTGGCTAATGTGGGCTATTTTGAGAGTGCAAATTAGTGCTTTTGAGGTCTTAGCCTTTCTTTTCAAGAATACTTTCTTAGGAGTAGGCATGGGACAATATGTAGGATGGTTTCAATCTGGTGTTCACAAGATGGCTTATGGTGGTCTGGTTGTTCTTAGACTCCTTGAGGTCTCTATTATCTGATCAATAGGTAATATTTGGAATGTACCCTATATTGTACATTTCTTAAAATATTGTATATCCCTTTGCTTAATTTATTCTGAAAGTTCATTGCACAGGGCAGATTTCATAAGTGGGTAGATTTCCAGCAACTATAAGGTTGGGAGTGAAGATTTGTAGGTTTCCCAGAAATTTGGGAGTGACAGGTCTGGGAGGAGTATTGGCTGGGGGTATGAAAATATGAGGAACATTAGCACGAGGCTTTCAGATTGAAGTTATACTCTTCTTTTTTCTCCTTTATAACTCTCTTTTTTATTTCTTCTATTCTAGTTCAAGCCCAGCTACTCAGGAGGCTAAAGTTGGAGGATCATTTGAACCAGTAGTTTGAAGCCAGTTCTAAAGTGCCTTTTATTGTGTGTGTTCAGGACAACTGTAATCTCAACTCTATTATCAGTTGATGTTGTTTCAAACAACCTAAATCAGTGCTACTCAAAATGTGGTCTGGGCCTAGTCTATTGCCTAGGGCATTTGGGGGTGAATTGGGGTCAGAGGACTTGGGGAGTCTGCCAGTGGTTACTGGTGTTAAAAAATGTTCTAAAATTGATTGTAGTGATGGTTCCACCACTCTGTGATATACTAAAAATATTGACTTGTACATTTTCAATGGGTGAATTGTATGGTGTGCCAAATATATATCTAATAAAACTGTTAAAAAAAAAAAGCATCGGCTGGGGCTGGAATTGGGCTCAGTGGTAGAATGCTTGTCTAGCACATGTGAGGCACTGGGTTTGATCTTCAGCACCACATAAATAAATAAAATGAAGTTACCAAAAAAGCAAAACTAAAAATCGTCTGAAAATTGGCACGTGTCTGGGACATAAGTACAGGAATTCATAAGTGCAGAACGAGAGTTTTGATACTTCTACAGCTGCTTCACAGTTATTTCATATACAGTACCCTGAAAAATCTGTATGGATCTTTCTGAGCTTACATTTTCTGGTTTCATTTTTTAAAATACATTTTTTAGTGTATATTACAAATATATCAGTGTTCCAAGTACTCGGGGAAATAAACCTCAGTTGACAGACACTGACGTAAGCGTCGGAGTCTTTACCTTACCAGGAGGCTCTGACGCACAGCCCTGAGCCTCTCCCAATGCAGAACTAGAAATCCCAGAATTCCTTGAGACGAGTCGGCGACGTGCATTCCGCCGGCCGCGCCGCGCAGACCTCTGGGATGTGTAGTGCGGGTCTTCCGCTGTGCACGCTGTCTACCCGGGATTTTTTTCCGGTTTAGGGACCGACTATACCGGGGGAAGATGGTGTCTCTCAAGGAAATACTGAAAACTCTGGGACAAGAGGGGTGAGCGAGAGAACCGAGCCTCTTGCGTCTTTTGCTGGGGACCAGGGACAACCCAGACCTCTAAGCCACCGTAACCCGCCTTCTCCAGGATCCTGTAGAAAAGTCGGCGGGCATTTTGGGGAGAATTTGCCGGCAAGTCAGGGCCGGGTAGCAGCGGCGGTTTTTCTTTTCTAACCCAGCACGTTTATGCGCAGGGTTCGTCCGAGAAACTGAGGCCTCCTTGAGAGTGTTGGGTTCTCCAGAGCGCGGAGGACTGGGACGGGCTGAGTCCATTTCTAACCCGGATGATGGAGACTGCGATCACTCTTGTTCAGCTCTCCAAGCATGCCGGCGCAGAGGATATTTTGCACTGTGCCTGTTAACTCGTAAACTTTTTGAGTTTACCTTATTGGTAAATGGAACTAATAATATCTACCTGGAAAGTTGAGAGAATTTTTAAAAATTCAATTCTAGGAATCTTACCTTAAGTGGATAATGAGACTAAAATAAAAGTGCAACTCATGCTTATTAGTTAGTTGAGTTTTGCCATACTAGGAATCGAACCCAGGGGTCCCCTACCACTGAGGTACATCCCCAGCCCTTTTTATTTTTTATTTTGAGACAGTCTCACTAAATTGCCCAGGCTGGCCTTGAAGTTTCATCCTCCTGCCTCAACTTCCTGAGCTGTTGGGATTATAGGCATTTGCTAACATACCAAACTCCTGTTATATTTTCATAGACATTTGTGACAGAGCAAAGATGGCAAGACTCCTGGTGATAGGATTATCCTTCCTTCAATCTTTTTTTTAGTGCACATTAATTTTACAGAATAGTGGATTTCTTTGTGGCGTATTCAGCAATTGTTGTACTTTCCTTTGACCCGCCCCCTTCCTCTTCACTAATAGTCAATTGAGAGAAATTAATGAGAATATATTTAAAAGTTTGTAACTGTCGCACGTGTATTAGATGATGTGATTTTAGTCCCAGCTTTTCTAACTATTCTCAATAATAAATGTAACATGTAAACATCATTACACTTATGATATATTAAATTTTTTTTCAGAAAAATCTTTGGTTATTATATTGATTCTACAGGTCTTGAAACACTATTTGACTTTTAAATATTTCCTCATTAGTGCTGTGAACATCTCATTTATTGGTTAAAACCTAACTAAGGACAATAATGATCAAATTGTTTGAGTTCTTTTAGGGCATGAGAAGAAAGGAGCAAGAAATCACTTTGAAAGCAAGGGGTGGGGTTGCATGCCTGTAATGCCAGGTATTGGGGAGGCTGAGGAAGAAGAACCTAAATAAAGTTCCAGACTAGCTTGGGCAATTTAGCCAGACTATCTCAAAGTAAAATTAAAAGTACAAGGGAGAGGGGCTGGGGTTGTGGCTGTGGCTCAGTGGTGGAGTGCTTGCCTAGCATGTGTGAGGTCCTGGGTTGAATCATCAGCACTGCATATAAATAAATAAAATAAAGGTCCATTGACAACTAAAAAAAAATATTTAAAAGTACTAGGGTTGTAGAGCAGTGGTAGATTATGTAACTAGCATGTTCAAGGGTCTAGGTTTGATCCCCACCACAGGGGGGATAAAAAGTGATTTCTCAGGTTTTTTCCTCTTCCTTCTGCTTTTATGATAAAATTTGAAAACTTTAGACAATGTTGGATTTAATAAACATTTTTTAAAAGAAACCTTTTTCCTGGATGTTTAGTTTTGGAACAAATCCTACTATCTGATTTAGATTAAGAACAAAGGTTCTAGTTAATGCAGAAAAAAACATTATTTTGAATTTTGGAATTAATTTGATATTAATGAGATGAGACTAACCATGCTAACCAATTATTTTACAGAGGCTGCATACTGGAATGGATTTAGAGTCCTCAACATGGAAACAAAATACATGAAGGAAAGTCAGTTATTTTTATAATAGCACATTTAACCTGAATACTAGTTGCAAATGGCTTTACTGAAGAGAATTTGTGATGTAAATAGAAATATACTTTTTTTCCTAGACTCATCCTTTATAAATATGTTTCGTCTGAGAACTGTGTGTGCATTCTGGAGAGTGTTTCAGTTTCGACCCTTCAGTTGTGAACCATTAATTATTCAGATGAATAAGTGTACAGATGAAGAGCAAATATTTGATCTTATAGAAAGAAACAAAGAGACACTTTCAGAAAAGCAAGTTGAATGTGCATTTAATAATCTTTGGCAACTTCAAAAGCAGAAGACCAGCTTGTTAAAAAATGTTACCTGTGTAAGAGATCATCCCCAATTTCTTACTCTCCATGATTTGACTTCAAATAAAATCAAATTAATGACTGATGATACTCTGGTGAATGTGTTATACATCACACAACAGTAAGTTACTTTTATGGAAATGGTTATTTATAGTTTAATTTTTAAAAAAATCTTTTAAAGATAAAATGTGTTTTTTCCCCCAAGAGAGTAGTTTTCCTGATAATGTTATATTTTAAAGATGTTTAGAGGATATTCTTTGACAACTATTAGTAGTATTACAGTTTTAAAAATTAGAATATAATCAATCATGACAGTAGAAATGATTAACTTTTGATTATTGTGGAATTTTGTGGAAATGCGATTGACCAAGATAGGATAGGTAAATTATTAGACTTCAGACTAATGCCTAATAACAAATCAGCAATTGATAAATTGTGTTTTTATTTACTTATTTGCAATTTCTTGCTTCTCATTATTAAACTGATGGCAGATAGATTTTTTTAGGGGTTATTGGCACAATAAGTAAGTTGTTTCCCAGTAGCAGTTCTTTAAAAAAAAGAAAGAAAGAAAGAAAGAAAATAGAATTACTTTCTAGACTCATAACAATGTTTCATAAATAATGTTCTTTGACTTGGTTGTTGATAGGTGTTGCATGCCAAAAAGGCTTCCTTGATGTCAAAGGAAATATCACTCCATCTCCAGCTCTATTTATTTATTTATTTATTTATTTATTTATTTATTTGAGACAGGATCTTGCTAAGTTGCCCAGTCTGACCTGGAACTTGTGATCCTCCTGCCTCAGCCTCCCTAGTTGCTAATGGTATGTGCCACCATGCCTGGCAAAGTTAAGTTTCAAGAAAAGAAATTTTAGCTGGGCATGGTGGCACATGCTTGTAATTCCAGTGACTCGGTCCACTGAGGCAGGAGGATCATAAGTTTGAAGTCAGTCTCAGCAATTTATCAAGACCCTTTCTCAAAAAATTGGAAGTGCCAGGTACGGTGTCGCACGCCTGTAATCCCAACACTTGGGAGGCTGAGGCAGGAGGATCGCGAGTTCAAAGCCAGCCTCAGCAACTTAGCGAGGCCCGAAGCAACTCAGTGAGACCCTGTCTCTAAATAAAATACAAAATAGGGCTGGGGATGTGGCTCAGTGGTGGAGTGCCCCTGGGTTCAATTCCCAGTACCCCAAAAAAAAAAAAAAAAAAAAAAAAGGAAGTAAGAGGGGTGGGCTGGGGATGTAGCTCAGTGGTGGAGTGACCCTGGGTTAAATTTCCAGTACTGTGGGTTTGGGGGTTAGTGTGGGGTGGGAGGGTAAGTGGGTGTATAGGGTGGGCGGGGCTCTGAGAAAACAGGAGAGAAGGAAAGAAAAATAAATTTTACATTGTAAGGAAATTCAGTCTTTTGGACAACTGGGTTCCCTGAATAAAGGAACCCAGGGGCAAGGAAAAAAATACCCAAGATACATACAAAAATTAAACATTAGTCCTTTTATGATAATCTACCCTTTCAGGGTTAGGTAGCTATAGATTCAGCATTACACAGGTTTTGCAGTTTTTTGTTGTTGTTGTTTTTATTACTGAGGATTAAACTCAGGGGCACTTAACCACTGAGCCACATCTCCAGCCATTTTTTTGTATTTTATTTGGAGACGGGGTCTCACTGAGTTGCTTAGGGCCTCACTAAGTTGCTGAGGCTATCTTTGAACTTGAAATACTCCTGCCTCAGCCTCCCGAGCCACTGGGATTACAGGCATGCACCACCATGCCCAGCATGCAGTTTTTATTTGTTTTCTTTTTTTTTTGAGAATCAGAATTAATAGGAAAGGGGCCTTTGCTTATATTGGGTATTGATGTTAGACTAAGAAAAGGGATGATTTTATTTTTAGGTTACAGTATTCTTTGAGATATATGAAGGGAACACAATTTTAATGATTAAGGTGATTGTGATTATTAGCATTTTTGTGTCTTTACATGCTTTCTCCTATAAAATATTTTTATAATCACAACAAAGTAATGCATTTTATATGTCCTTTAAGTGTAAAGCAAATTATTGAACATTGTCTTTGTTCAGTAAAGTATTTTGAAATGAGCAGGTAAAGAGGACGAGGGCATGAAATAAAGTATAGGTGCTTATTTATTAGACTGAACCAAGAAATCAGAATACTGAAATGGAAGTAGAGTAGAAATAAGAACTGCTTATGTAAGGGCAAAGGAACCTGATGTTATTTTTTCATTATAATTCTTATTGAATGAGTTTTTTGTTTTTGTTTTTGTTCCTGGGATTGCCTGGCAGCATGCATGAGTGTTTTGTTTTTTTTTGTTGTTTTTTTTTTTTTTTTGACTGGGGGATTAAACTCAGGGGCCCTCAGCCCCTGAGCCATATCCCCAGCCCTATTTTGTATTTTATTTAGAGACAGTGTCTCACTGAGTTGCTTATGGCCTCGCTAAGTTGCTGAGGCTGACTTTGAACTCTCGATCCTCCTGACTCAGCCTCCCAAGTCACTTGGATTACAGGCGTGCACCACCACACCCGGCTAATCACTTTCTCTTGTTTTTATTTAGGTTTGCTGTTGAGGCCCATGATCCTCTAATTCAAGCACTAGTTACAGAAGCATGGAAAAGGATGGAAAGGCAAGTATCTGGGTTCATTTAAGATTACTGTTATCCTTTTTGGGGTTTGTATAGTGAAGTCCTATAGGAAACAAATGGGGAGCTGCTTCCTGCCTGTCAAGCTTTGTGGAAAACAGTATATTAAACTCAATTTAGTTTTAGGATTTTTTTTCTTATTTTTTTTTTTTTGCGGTGCTGGGGATTGAACCCACGGCCTTGTGCTTATGAGGCAAGCACTCTACCAACTGAGCTACATCCCAGCCCCAAGTGTTAGGGTTTTTGATTGTATAATGTGTTTTTGTTATTTAATAGAGCAAGAAAGTATTTCCAATGTTTCCTCTTTAACTCATAGCAGGGAACAGTGTGCTTTTCCACATATATAATTAGTCAAAATTAAATGGGATAGCTGGGCGTGGTGCACACGCCTGTAATCCAAGCGACTTGGGAGGCTGAGTCAGGAGGATCGTGAGTTCAAAGCCAGCCTCAGCAATTTAGCGAGGCCCTAAGCAACTCAGTGAGACCCTGTCTCTAAATAAAATACAAAATATGGGATGTGGCTCAGTGGCCAAGTGACCCTGAGTTCAATCCCTGGTTCCAAAAAAAAAAAAAAACCACAAAATTAAATGGGATAGAGTCATAGCTACATAGTAGACTAGCTGTTTTGACTCTTATCAGAGTTCTGCTTCAGAAAGAAAAGATTTTCTGATTTGTTGTCAGTTAGGACCTAGAAGAAACAGGAGGCATAAAAGGAGACAAAAAAGGTCAGTTTATAGAATGAAAGGCCATTTTTTATTTTGAGACAGTGTCTCACTAAGTTGCTGAGAGTCTTGCTTAGTTGCTCAGGTTGGCCTGAAACTTATGATCCTCCTGCTTCAGCCTCCTGAGTCGTTGGAATTATAGGCATGCCACCATGCCCAGTAACTGTTTAGTTACTTGTCTTTTACTCTATTTTTATGTATAGGTAGTGACTAGAACTTACAGGTAACTTAAGAAGCTTTTTAAAGAAAATAAGTTTCCAGTCCTTTGCCATGGACAGTATTGTTTCAGACCTATTTTCTACAGTATACACAGCTGTATTTTCAGTATTTTGCCATAATGGATATCATCAAGAAAAATGAAAGATCTGTTCAGGCTATTGTAAGTATAGAGATTTCTGTTCTGTGAGAATATATGGAAATTTCTCCATGTTTGGAAGATCTGAGATGATAACAGAGCTCATATTAGGAAAGCTTCAGCTATTTCTGAAAACTTCGAATTTTTTTTTTTTGGTACCCAGGATTAAACTCAGGGCCACTCAACCACTGAGCCACATCCCTGGCCCTAGTTTATATTTTATTTAGAGACAGGGTCTCAGTGTGTTGTTTAGAGCTTCACTTTTGCTCAGGTTGGCTTTGAACTTGAGATCCTCCTGTCTCAGCCTCCGGAACTGCTGGGATTATAGGCAAGTGCCTCCATGCCCAGCTGAAAATATTGAATTTTTTAACCTAGGAATTTTGGATGGCTAAAGGCCAGTGTTAGTGAAATAAGATAAATGACAGTGAGGAAAGAGAAAATAAATGTGGGAACAGATAAGAGGGTTTTAAAAACTACAGAGCAGCTCTACCTCTAAACCAAATAGAAAGGAAAGAATTGACCAAGATAAAGGAGAGATAATAGACTATTTTTCAGCAGAGAGGAGTGAGCATTCTCAAGTTTTTGTTTTTTGGTATATTTTTTCTTAAAGCTTAAATTTTTATAATTGTTATTTTATATCACCCACTTAACAGGGAAAACATTCGGCCTTTGTTTTTTTAGGATTGGCTTATTTCACTCACTAGGTGATTTAAATAATTTTGAGTGATTTTTTTTCCCTTTTTAAATCTTTCTAGAGTATCAGACTTTTTAATTGTTATGATTTGTTATTCTTATGATAATAAGTAATCAACATTTTAGAAAAATTCACTTAAATTAATAATATATTAGTATTTTTATTGCTTTTTATTTTGTAACTACATTGTTTTAATTAAAATTTAATACTAATGATCTCTTTTATGTATTTCCTTTAATAGGTTTGATATTAAAGTACTATCCACATTTTCTACTTGCCTGGCAGATCAACATTTGTATTTCAGTCCACTAATGGGAAAAATAGCTGATATTGTAAATAGGAACTTGGAAACCATACAGGACTTAAGGTAAATTTATTTAGGGACCTTTTGTTGTGGTAGAAAGATCCTGGGTTTTGGATATAAACAGAGATTTGCCAGTCCTAGTTATATGACATAAGGCTAACTTATATAACCTCTTGGAAATTCACTATCCTCATGTATAAAATAGGGATGGTAATATCTACTTTTCAGTGTTGCAGTGGGGACTGGAGATAGGATATTTAAAGTTGAGATCTGTGAAGGGTCTGAGATTTTTGCCTTTTGGAAGCTAACAAATTTGCCTGTCACATATTATTCTTTTTTACAGTTCTTGGAATGGAACCTTGGGCCTCACACATGCTAGGCAAGCACTTCACCACTGAGCCACATCCCCAATACTTAAATTAATTTTTTTAACTTTGAGGCAGGGTCTCCCTAAGTTGCCAAGGTTGTATTCAAATTTGTGATCTTCCTGCCTCAGCCTCCCTGGTCACGAGAATACAGGTACTCCCTACTATACCTGGCTCTACATGTTCTTTTTTTTTTTTTTTTTTTTTTTGGTGGTGCTGGGGATTGAACCCAGGGCCTTGTGCTTGCAAGGCAAGCACTCTACCAACTGAGCTGTATCCCCAGCCCTCTTTAATTCTTTTAGAAGCTTTATAATTTAGCATTTGTTCAGGCCTGTAATTCATCTGAATTAGTTTTTGTGATGTTATGTGATTGGGGGGGGGGGTCAGTGTTTTCTTCTTTTCCATATGAATATCTAGTTGTTCCAACACTATTTATTAAAAAGATTTTACTTTCTGCTGGTGCATAGTAGCCCTCACTGATAATTCCAACTACTCAGGAGGGTGAGGCAGGAGTATCACAAGTTCAGTGTCGATCTGGGCAATTTAGCAAGTCTATCTCAAAATAAAAAAATAAAAAGGACTAGGGCCAGGCTTGGTGGCTCACACCTGTAATCCTAGCAACTCTGTTGGCTGAGATGGGACGATCACAAGTTCAAAGCCAGCCTCAGCAATTTAGCAAGGCTCTAAGCAACTTAGTAAGACTCTGTCTCTAAATAAAATATAATAACGGCTGGGGATGTGGCAGTGTAAAGTGCTCTGGATTCAATCCCAGGTACCAAAAATAAATAAAATAAAAGGGTTGGAGTTATAGGTCAGTGGTAGAGTGCTTGCCAGCATGTGTGAGGCCCTGGGTTCAATCCATAGTACTACAAAAAAACAAAACAAAACAAAAAAAAAAATTTTATTTCCCCTGATGAATTGCTTCATTACCTTTGTCTAAAATCACAATTGTAATGTTTAGATCTTGTTATGGACTCTATTCTGTTCTAGTGATCTATCCTCGTATTAAAACTATTTCTGAATTATTATAGCTTTATAGTAAGTTTTGAAATCAAATAATAGAAGTTATCCAATTTGGTTCTCCTTTTTGGTTATTGTAGGTCCTTTGTATTACTTCATAAATTTTAGATCAATCTGTCAGTTTCTATAAAAATGTCTGCTTTGATTGCGATAAAGATTGAATTACACCTGTAAATTAGTTTAGAAACATTTGCCATATTAAAATCTTTTGATATATGGATAGCACATGATTTTCCATTCATTTATGAAAGATATTTTTAGTGTAGAGGTGTCACATCTTATGCTTAATTTATTCCTAAGTACTTTAAGTTTTGAGATGAAATTGTTTTTTCCTTTTTTTTTTTTTTTTGGCAGTGCTGGGGATTGAACCCAGGGCCTTGTGCTTGTGAGACAGGAACTCTACCAACTGAGCTATATCCCCAGCCCTGAAATTGTTTTTTATTTTATTTATTTATTCTTTTTTTCTACATTTTTTATTGGTGCATTGTAGTTGTACATAGTGATGGGATTTGTTGTTGCATGTTTATACTGAAATTGTTTTCTAAATTTGATTTTCCAATGGTTCGTTTTTAATATATATAAATACATGGAAGTGACTTTTGTATATTGACTGTATATTCTGTGACAGTGATAAATTCACTAAGAGTGGAAATTTAACTGTCTTATTAAGCTGGTGGAAGGTATATTTTTAGCCTGGCTTTTTATTATCCTTTAAGTAGCATTTTGTATGTATCTGCTTGGTTTAGGCTCTCTCTGATGTTACAAAATGCTGAAACTGAAATATAATCTAAGAAAACTTTTTAACCTCACAGTACTGGAAATCTCAATAAAAAGAAATTTCACCTATTGGGTGAATAGGGTTAGTATACAGTGATAATATTACTGTCGTATCTATTATGGTCTTCAGTATAATAGCAAATTGAGTTAGAAAGAGGACTGAGAATGAAAGCTAATTAAAGACTGGAAGGACATTTAGGACAGATCAAGGATGGCTTTGAATGCTATGGTATGGATCTGAAATGAAAAAGAAAGCAGTGACCTAGAACTGAAAGAAGGGAAAAAATTTGAATATAGGTATCTGTATCACTTAATCCCCAGACATCCTTCATTTGCTATATAAGAAATGAAGACTTTGTGAGGATAAGTAAATTACCCAAGGGGTCTCAACCAATAAACGGGGGGACCAAGATTTGAACCTAGGCTTCCTGATTCTAAAGAAGTGTACTGCTTCTGAAGAGATTCTAATACTTTTTTTTTTTTAACTATTTGTGCTTACATGTTTGAAAAAAATCATTTCAAGGGGTTTATTTAAGTGACAATGTTAGGTTACTTATTAATGCTAATTACTGTTAACATTAAACATTGTGAATGGAGAAGCCAAAGTATGTATAATTGGAGGTTTTTTATTTTTTATTTTTTTGATCATCAACAAACCTTTATTTTATTTATTTATATGTGGTGCTGGAGATTCTCTGTGGAGAATCGAACCCAGTGACTCACACATGCTAGACAAGTGCTCTATCACTGCACTAAGTCCCCAGCCCTAACAGGAGGTTTTTTCAATATTAATTTATTCTATTTTGAAAAGAATAAGGATTAAAGAAAATTGGAAACAAAGGAAGTTAGCCCCACTTTCCTAATGATTGAGGTGGTTTTAGTTTTAGATTTTTGTCTTTCTTGTAGACTGTTTTCTAATTGTCATCCCCAAGAATTTGTTTTATGTCTTCCCATTTTGCATACTTTATTCATTATAATGCATCCTTGTATTTGTAGTTTTCTGATTTTTGTATTATGTAAGAACAGTCTTTTGAAAGCAGATGCCATACATTATTAATTTTGATGTCTTCCATACTATCTAGACAAGTGTTCCTTAAGTATTTGATTGTTTATTTTTAATTTATAATTTTTAGTGGTGGGGGTCAAATCACTTTGCACATAGGCAAGTGCATTAAGCAAAATCCTCAACCCCCTCCTCAAGTATTTGTTAAATGAAGAAATATTAAAAGTCTCCTTCTTGTTTAGTACTCTTATGATTGTATTTTAATAAAAATCTAGCATGAAATGCTAAAAAAACATGAAATTATTCAAATCATTCATTAGTGAGAAATATTTTTCCAGGAGCTCATTAATAAATTATGTAGATGCACAGAAAATAGTAGCAAAAAGTCAACTTTCCAAAAATACAAAATGAAGTCAGGAGTCGTGTCACACTGTGCCTTATAATCCTAGCTACTCCGGAGGCTGAAGCAGGAGGATTGCAAGTTCAAGGTCAGCATGGGCAACTCTTTGAGACTGTCTCGAACCAAAAAAAAGGAGTAGGGGTGTAGCTCAGTGATAAGAGCACTTGCTTAGTTTACTCAAGGCCCTGGGTCCAATCCCTAGTACCACACACATATACACACAAATACAAAATGAGACTCGTAATATAGTATCCACTGGCTTTGGTCCAAAATGATATCTAAGTAAAAATGTTTTTCAACGAAGTTGTTTTAGTTTTATCTACAGAAGTGTTTGATTACTGGGAGATCTGAGTTCGAGTCCCATTAGTATTTAAAAGAAAAATTTTTTAGTACGAAGCAACATTTTTGCCCATTTCTTTCCACATCTAATCGTTTAGTTTTAGAATTGGTCATTTTTTTTCAGTAATGTAAACTCTTTTTCCTTCTTCAGGTCCTTGTCTGTCTTGATGGTCAGCATATCTTCTTTAATATCACAACATTTTCGAGAACAATTACTGAATAAAACAGAGCTTCTTTTTGACAACATAAGTTCTTCTGAAGTCGACGTTGCAAAAAGAATAGTACAATTTCTTAAAAATGTTAAATATAGATATTACCCTCTATTAGAGAAGTGTAATGAAGTGTTTTTAAACAACATGAACCACCTTGATTTGGATTCCATCAGTGAAATACTTGGTCGATACCAGTTCCTACAGTTCTATAGTTTTGAATTTATGATAGTGGCTAAACAGAGACTAACTGAGATGATTCCTCTGTTGGATCACCCTGCAAGCTTTGTGAAATTGTTTGTTACATTGGGACCAGTAGCAGGCCCTGAAGAAAAGAAACAGTGAGTTCAAGTTAAAATGTTTTATTTTCCTTGTTGGGAATAAATAGAGTTTTCAAGCTTAGGTCTCCTTGCCACTCTGGCAGGCACAAAAATGACCAATTAAACCATGAGTGTGGAAATAATCTGTTATGCCTTGCTTCTTGATTCTTTTTCTGATTATTCTCATTTGTGTCTCCAACTCTTAGTCTACTGGTATATTCCAAAAGGTGGCCAATAAATGCCTGGTGCTGTTCTAACACAGAAAAAGTTGAGGGAGAACACTTTTATTTTCCTTTCCTAGATCAAGTGGCTAGATTTATACACAGGCACAAGATTAACTACACAAAGTATTTAGAACTATAGTGGACCTAACAATGGACCCTTTTATGTTTTGTTGTATTCATTGCTTTCATTATCAAAAGCACTTATTATGCACATTGGCATATTTCCCATGTGAATTTGGTCCTGACTCATCTCTTAAAATTTTCCATTTTTGATGGATTTTGATATAGATGCAAATATTTGAGATATAAAGATGAGCAAATATTAAATTAATACATAAGCTAAATATAACTAGTACATAAGATTCTTCCTTCCTAGGCCATTTACACATAGGTATAAGATTTCCCCTACTTATCATAAGCATATGGAATATTTAGAATAATAGTAACCCTTATGGATGATTATGATTGGTGATCAGTTAAGCTGGGAGGTTCCAGAAGGTGGGTAACAGAGGAATCTGCATCGTTATTCTGTTAAGGAAAACTTTATAGAGAAGTTTTATGTTTGAGTGTCTTTTGAATTATATGAAAAAAATTAAGAGATTGTATCTAGATGGAAATATGATAGTTATTTTTAAAAAATGCTTATTGGAATCTTTTTGTCACCAAGCAAATACTAAAATCTCATGTTAGGGCTGGTGCTATAGCTCAGTGGTAAACCACTTGCCCAGCATGAGCAAAGCCCTGAATTCCATCCCCAGCACTTAAAAAAAACAAAAAACAAAAAAACTCATGCTAAAGAAGTACAAAAGTTGGAAAGTTGGATTTAACTGGGTTCCTGCTTCAAGGAATTTATATTTCAATTAGGATTGAATTAAATAATTTATTTAATTATGTACAAAGTTGCTGGAATTAGAAATAAATATTGAAATATGTAAATACATAGCATCACAACATGGTTTATGACTAAGTACTAAAATTAGTGTTATCAATTGTAAGTGTTGTGGATGGACAGCAGTGAGAGAAAAATGTAGACTGAAGTGGTTGGGAAAAGCTTTGAGGAGAAGCTGGGTTTGAAGCATTCCATAAGGTTGGTGAAAAGGATGGTATGGAGCTATGAATAGAAAATTTATTCTATTCTCAGATTTCATCTTTTGGATTTATCTTCTAAATTACTACAAAAGACAACTTTTGTCTTTTGTAGCAATCAACTTTTTTGTTTTAGTACATAATATAGAGTAATAGGTTTCATTGTGGGATTTTCATACATGCATATAAGACACTTATATCGTGATCCTTTCATTATTGCAGCACTTTGGATAGTTTAAAAATAGGTCATCTTTGTTAATTTTCAGCCTGCAGTGTTACAGTTAGTGCTAAATATATAAGATTTTTGTTTATAGGAAGATAAATTGGCTTTCTGGTTAGTTCTTATACAATTTTAAAATTACATTATAATATAAAATCTTACCAGATTCAATTTTTATTAAAATATCAGTTGTTGGTACCTTTAGCTCTCTACTACTAGATAATTTCACTGAAATAGTGCTTTATAACCATTATAACCTTATCTTATTTGAAATTCATTATAATACTTCTATATATTTTTAGGAGAGAGTTTTAGAATGGATTATACTGAGACCTTAATTGCTTAAAGAAAACGATATCTTTTTTCTTACTTAATAATATATTATCCTCACGTATGTGCGGAGCAAATTGCAATTAGACATGGAATGTAATTTTATCTGTATTATTACTTTTCTATTTGTTACCCACAATGTTATTTTAAAAAATTATGTTAGCTGGGCATGATGGCATATGCCTATAATCCAGTAACACAGGAGGCTGAGGCAGGAGGATCACAAGTTCAAGGCCAGACTCAGAAACTTAGAAAGGCTCTAGCAACTTAGCAATTAGTAAGACCCTGTCTCAAAATAAAAAATAAAAAGGGCAGGGGATGTAACTCAGTGGTAAATAACCTCTGAGTTCAGTCCCCAGTTTGAAAAAAGAAAAAAGAATAAAAATTACAATTCTCAGTTTTTAAATGTAAAAATACTTTTCTTTGCTTCTAGACTTAAATCAACCATATTATTGATATCAGAGGAGCTCACCAGCCAGCAAGCCCTAGCAGCGGTGGGAGCAATGGAAGATATGGAAAGCAGAAATTCACATTTGATCAAAAAGTAATCTTTCCTGAAAGTCATAGTGTTTAATTGTCATTCATAAGTAGCCATTTTTTCTGAGTAAAAAAATTATTTTCTATTATCATTGTTTTGAAGAAATAAGGAATAATCACTTAAGGCATTATTTTTGTTCTAGTTTCTTTTTCAAAATAGAGGTAACAAAATTGTTTATAACATTTATCCTTTCATTTACTGCTGCTATTCTACTAAAGCAAACCATCATAATCCACAGAAGTGGAGGGCACAGAGCAAGGAACCTACTTTTCAAGAGAACAGTTTCTATAAACAGTTAATATCCATCTATACTACAGTGTTACCTTGAAAAAAATACTACCATATTCTGGCTTTTTTGGTCACTTGAAATTTAAGGAAAAAATATATATGATTTAAATTATGTGTGCTTAATTTTTCATTATCTATCATATTTGCCTTTTAGTATTTCTTCCAACTACCTCTTAGCATTTCCCTTTCTTTTTTTTTTTAAAGTGATGATAATGCTGGGGATCCCGCTGTTCTTAAGCATCTCTGTTTGAGAGCCAGTGGATGTAAGGAAGAAAATTAAATCACTTTTGCTAATTATTATTAATTTTTTTTTTTTTTTTTTTTGTACCAGGGATTGAACTCCGGGCACTTAACCACTGAGCTATATCCCCAGACCTTTTTTTATGTTTTATTTAGAGGTAGGGTCTCACTGAGTTGCTAGGGCCTTGCTAAGTTGTGAGGCTGGCTTTCAATTTGTAATCCTTCTGCCTCAGCCTCCTGAGCCACTGGATTGTAGGCATACACCATGGTGCCTGACTCTAATTGTTATTAATTTGGTAAAGAATTTGTTATTAGGCAGGCATGGAATTTGAAGTCTTGTTCTGTGAAAATTTTTTAAAAAATTTATTTAGGAAATAAAACTGTGCTTTTCTACCTTCGTACTATTGATAGTTGAGTATTATTTCATTCATACTTCATTGATTGTCTTATTTAATTATTTAATTTTTTTTCCCTTACTAAGTTGCTGAGGCTGGCTTTGAAATTTCAATCCTTCTGCCTCAGCCTCTGAGCCCCTGGGATTACAGGCAGGAGCCACCTCATCTGGCTCACACCTGACTCTTAATTGTACTTATTTACATTTCTATTGCCATCGTGAAATAGTTCTATAAAAACAGAAAATCTTGTCTCATTCACTGGTGTTCCTCCAGCACAGAGCAGAGTGTCTGGCATGAAAACTCTACAGTGTTTCATAAATCAATGAGTAAAGTGGTTATAATATATGTTCTATCATTATTTCTAGAATTGCTTCAGTTTTGCTTAAACATTTGGATAGCTATAAACCAACAGAGCTATTGAAGATAACTCAGTCTTTGATTTTTCTACATTTTCAAAGTAAGGAGCTTTTTGTGAAGCTCAGAAAATTGCTGCTCAGGTAAGATTAATATATGAATTTGTTCAGTGTTTCATTTTATAATCTATCTGTAATATTTGCTTTGTTTAATTACGTACAGAATTGCTGAAATTTAGGAGGAGAAATTGGGGAGTTTATTATTAAAAGTGTTAAGATCTGTGGAGTAGTTCAATGGTAGAATGCTTGCCCAGCATGTGTGAGGCCCTGGGGTTCTAAGCTTAGTACCACAAAAGGGAAAAAAATTTTTTTATAGATGAGAATAATTACTGGAATGAGATTCAAACCAAATCAATCTTATCCCTTCCATTTATCACTACTAATTTGATTTCTCATCTTGATTTCTAAAAAATCAGGCATGGGACTATATGTTCTAATCAAAACATTGACACATTTAAAATGATTTTTATTATAATAGAGTGATATATTATTATGGTTAAAAAGGATTTGACCTGAGGAGTAAGAATTGACATTTTTTGTGGGGGGTGGGTACTGGAGATTCAACTCGGGCACTTGACCACTGAGCCATATCCCTAGCTGTATTTTATATTTTATTTAGAGACAGGATCTCACTGAGTTGCTTAGGGCCTTGCTAAATTGCTGAGGCAGGCTTTGAACTCACAATCCTCCTGCCTTAGCCTCCTGAGCTGCTGGGATTACAGGTGTGCGCCACTGCACCTGGCCCCAATTTGGCGAGAATTTATGTAAAAATTGTAGGTGCTTCATGATTTAGAATTACCTTCCTTCACTTCAGTGTAGATGATTTCAAATTGATATTAGAGGGAATGCAGTCTAATTCAGTTAACATAAATGCTTATATAAAAAGCTCCTGAAACAGCTCAGACAACTAAAGAGTTCTTGTACTGGAATAACATCTGGTTGGGGTTTATTTTGGTGCCGAGAACTGAACCAGGGATGCTTTACCACTGAACCACATCCCCGGTGTGGTTATTTTTCATTTTGAGACAGGTTCTCCCTAAAATTGCCAAGGACCTCCCTAAGTTGCTGAGATGGTTTTTGAACTTGCATTCCTCCTGCCTCAGTCTCCTGAGTTTCTGGGACTATAGGTCTGAGCCACAATGCCCAGCTATGTTTGTTATTTTTTAACTCAATTAAGTATAATCTACTTTAAAATATATACATCCTCACCATATTGCTTTGTCCTTATCTCCAGGGTTAACAACTATTTCTATTTCTAGCTGTATATGATTAGTTTTGCCTTTTTACTTTATATAAATGGAATTGGATTATTCCATCTACTATCTCTAAATCTGAAGATTTTTTAAAAACTTCCAGATTTTTTATTTGTAGTTTAACAATTGATGTCCCATTGGTGGGCTGTTTATCATGGAGATTTTGGGAAAGAAAGAGTAGAGAATGAGATCAATTGTATGGTGTGTGTGTGTGTGTGTGTGTGTGTGTGTGTGTGTGTGTTTTGTGGTTAGACTTCCTATATAACTGAAATGAAGGGGAAGTAATATTGAGTGATCACTTCGTGCCAGGGCCTGTACAAGGTCATACCAGCTTCTGACAGGTCACATCAGAAACTGAGCCCAAATTCTTCTTCCAGCAACAGTACTGGAAACATTTATCTGACACTGACCTTTTGTTTACCAGGGACTCTGGTTTTATTTTTGCATAAAAAATTTGGAGCATGCTTTGGGACATCTTAGGCTTTCCTCAGCGACCCTTTATGACTTGTCATCTTTTAATGTTTCTAAATCTTAAATGAACTTGTATTTTAAGCTTACTTCATATATTGCTTATAATAATGACATATTCACTTTTAATATATACATATTTTGGTTTTGCTGAATGCCGATGTATTAATTTTGTTCTTTTCACCCCCCCTCTTCCTTTATAGTTGCTTGAAAGTTAGTGTCAGCCCAAGTGAGATTTCCATCCTAGTCTGTGCTATTTCCATGCTTCCTTCTCCTCACCTAGATGAATCAGCAATATCCCGAATTGAAGCAGTTTTACCACAGTGTGACCTAAATGCCCTGAATGATTTTGCCACATCTGTTTTAAGATGGATTCAGTATGATCACATGCATACGAGTAGCATTACTGGGAAACAACTGAAACTACTTCAAAAATTAGATTACTACGGTCATCAGAGATTACAACAATGCAATAATTTGAATCAGTTATGGGAGGAACTTAAATCTTTAAAAGAAGACTGGTTTCGTGAATCTCTAGTTGAAGAAACAATTGCAGCTTTACAGCGTTTGATGGATGGAATTAATTATGTAAATGTTGCAGGGATTGCATCTTTTATTTCTAGAACTAACTACCTCAGTACTTTGCTACTTGATAGGATAGCCTCAGTGGTTATTGAGCAGATTGAAAAGGTAAAATTTTAAATGTTTGTTTTATATAGTTGTCAACTTCTAGAAGCATAATTTTTTTATTATAAGTACTTTGAGAACTTGGATTAGAATTTTAAGGTTAAAAATTAAACTATGGTTTCTGGTTCAACAATTTGTTTTTCTCTCTTTAAAGTCACTCTCTCCAACTTTGTACATTTGGGGAGATCAGTAGACATTCTTTCTTCCTTACAGTATTGTTAAGAAGAGTAATCAGAATTCTTTTACTAGAAGGAAACACTTAAAATGACATTAAGTGTATGAAGGTAGTGGAGAATGAATAATTTTTGTTTTTCCTTTTTATTTTTTTATAATCCTATGGTATTGCTTTTATTGTTTTAAAATATTAGTATTTGAAAGTGCAAGATAAGTGTGAAAACTTAGGAAATTGTAAGGTATCCAATGACACCAGTATTCTTAAATTGTCAGTGTATTTTAGATTTATTCAATTTTATTTCTGAAACTAACTTGTAAAATGCTGCTTTATGGATTATGTGAGAAGAAACTCACTCATATAATCACTGTTGTATATGCAGTATATATAATCAAGATAAGGCCTTTACTTAGATGATAGTATTTCTCAAATGAAAATAAACATTTGTCTTATTTGCTTAGCTTAGCGCCGGGCAGTTATTAAGTATTGGATGAATGAGTGAATAAAGAAATAAAAAAAAAGATTAAATGAAAACAATACGCTGATGATTATAAATTAACAAATTTCTTTATATTATATGATGATTCTATAAAGTGCACTGACATGAAAATAAATGATACTATTTCCTATTTTAATTAGTAATGAATTCTGAGGCAGAATTTTACAACTAACGAAATCAATTTGTGGATTGTCTAATTTTTTTCTGCATTAGCACTTTTGGAGTTTACTAATTATAATTAGTCATGGGGTTAAGTAAGTTCATAGCACAATAGAAAAATTAGTAAGCAGAGTGATAACATCTATCATTTAACTATAGGCCTGTTAGAAAAAAGTTGACCTAAAATAATAGTTAGACTAAAATTTTGTTTCATTTTACTGAAGTTTAATTGCAAAATTTTTTTTTGTTCTGTTATACAGATCCATCCTTTTTCAATCCTTGCTGTTATTCTTCCATTCAGCATCTTGAACTATGATCCACCTCAAAGGAATGAATTTTTTGGAACATGCATGCAATGCCTTAATTCTCACTTAGGTGGGTATATTCTTTGGTAATGCATTGAATGAGTAGATCAGAGGATACTTGAGCTAAGTATGAGCTTAGAGGTGTCGCTTATTATAGGGTAACCATAAATAGCCATGAATTCTATACCTAAATATGTTTTGTATCCATTTTTTAAAATTTTATTTTGAAAAATGTCAAACCTATATAAAAAATGGAGACAACTGAACAAGGAACACCTGTAAACTCACTGTGTATATTCAGTAATATTACCATTGTATCATCTGTGCCTTATTTGTTTTTCTCTCTTGTTCACTTTTTTGGAGCCATTGCTAAGTATGTTGTAGGCATTGTGATCTTTCATCCCTAATTTCTGTAGCATACACTAAGAATAATAACACTCTACACTGTTAGCACTTCTAAGAAACTTATTAATAGTTCCCAAATACCTAATATGTAGTTCACATTTAAATCTCCCTAATTGCTCCTAAAATACCTTTTAGAATGGTTATTTTGGACCCAGGATCCGTAAAGGTTCACTCTTTCCTTTTGGTTGTAATCACTTCAGTTTCTTGTAAGTCTAGAATATTTTTTCTCTATTTTTTTTTTAACTTGGCGTTGACATTCCATGGGGAAGGTTTTTACTTTTTTCTAACTTTTTGTTGTTAAGGTTTTCAAATATTCAGAAAAATTAAAAGAACAATAACAGATATTTGTATATTGTATACTTAACAATCTTAGCTTGAATAGTGATTAACATTTGAACAAGTACCGTTTACTTCCTAGTCCACAATCACACTTTCCCAATTGTTTTTTTCCCACTTCTTAAAAACAGTCAGAATTGAGTGATTATGTCACTTTTCCCCATCTTTTTTCTTAATATTTATTTTATAGAATAGAGATCAGCCACTTATTGTAGATTGTGTCACATTATAGATTTGTCTGATTCTTTTGGCTTGCTCCTCCATTTCCTGTATTTCTAGTAGATTAGAAGTTAGGTATAGAAGCATAATTAAGTTTAGATTAAACATTTCAGCAAAAAATACCTTGCTTCTGGTGCTGTGTATCTTATATTTATATCTGATCTGGAAACACATTATTTGATTGTATCTGTCCATTTTAATAGTTTGTTTATAGAAAGTAAATATTTCTTATGGGCTTTGTAGATGTTTATGAATTGTCTAAATGGTTAGTGCTCTGGTGCTGATTATTTTGTATGTTCTAACAATGTTTTCAAATAATGTTTCAGTACTGGGAAAAAAAATGGAATAAAATTGATCTTTCCTATCATTGGCCTTAGCAGAAGCAGAGAGCCAAGACAGGAAATTCTTTTTTCCCTGTTATTCCTTATTTTGGTTCCTGAATTGTGTTTGGGAGAGGTTGACCTTCAAGGAGTAGGGTTTAAAGTTTTTTTAATTGTTATAAAATAATTATTATAGAACAGCGAGTTTTGTTGTAGCATATTCATACATGCGTATGATTTAATTTGATCAGTTTCATTCCAGTTCCTACTCTTCTTTCTCATCCTTCCTACCTCCCCCTAATTTCCTTCCTTTCCACTCATGATTTCCCTTCTATCTTTACGAGATGCCCCTGCCCACTTTCTTTTCATTTCTCTCTAGCTTAAACATATGAGAAAACATATAGCACTTGTCTTTCTGAGTTTGGCTTATATTGCTTAATATCATGCTTAACAGTAGGGTTTTATGGGGCTTTTCTTCTCAGATCCTAACCATTTCTTATCCATAGAAGTTTTAGAAGTGAAATATCTGGAGTTCTTACCTGAACACCCCCATGTATTTTGTGTATATGTGTATGGTACTGGGAATTGTACCTGTTAGGCAACCACTATATCACTGAGCTACATCTCTAGCCATTTAAAAAATTTTAATTTTCAGACAGTCTTAGGAAATTGTTGAGGCTGGCCTCAAACTTGTGCTTCTCCTGCCTTAACATTCCTAGTGGCTGGGATTACAGGACTGTGCCATTGTACCTGGCTTTGCCACATGGTTCTTGTCAGATACTGGAGATAAGGGAAAGAATAAAAACATGTGCTTTACCATTACTGATTTACTTTCTGGTGGGGAGATATGAGCATAAACCATAGACAGATCTATAAGGTCACGTGGTGAAAAGTATTCTCAAGAACATTACTTCAGGCTAAATGTTTAGGATGGAGCATAGTGGAGTGGGATGGGGCAGTAGGCAAGGCCTGAGCCTCAAACATTTGTTCAGTCAACCTGGAGTCCTGAGATCACCAGAGAGCAGCAGCACAATGTCATGAAGCTGGACTTTCTGAATTAAACCCCACCCTCCACTTATTAACCCTGTCACTGGAGGCAAGTCTTTAACTTCTCTATGCCTCCCTATTCCTCTATTCCTGTTTAACATAAAACAGAAATAATATCTGTTCCTATTATATACAGAAATGAGGTTTAAATGAGTTAACATGTGTAAAGTGCTTAGAGTGGTACCTAGCAAATTCTGAGCACTATTACATCATTATCACCAAACATAGACACTGGGATCTCTTCTTTTACCTACACTACTTTCCTTTTGTCTTTAATTCTTTCTCTTTTCAAGGCAGTTTTTAAAACTTTTAATTAAAATATAATAACATTTACATAAACTTTGTGTACTAGTTTGAATTTATCTAAATTGAATCACCCAGGGAATCTGAAACAGAGTAATATCATAGTGTCCTCCTTCTCATGTCCCCATTTCTTACCCCCACCCATTTTACCAGTAGCCTGACTTAAAACTGTATGGATTAGTTTTGTCAATGCCGATTATATATATTTTAAAACCTGTCTTTATCCAAATAAATTATATATTTATATATATGTGAGGTGACTATACATTATACATTTTATTAAATCAAATATTCTTTTAGGTACATTGGATCCTCTTATGTTAGTGTTTCTTGGTTTCTCTTTGGCCACACTTGAATATTTTCCAGAAGATTTGCTAAAGACAATTTTTAACATCAAATTCTTAGCAAGACTAGATTCTCAACTTGAAAGTATGTATCTACATTTTAATTTTTTAAATTATCACTTGTACTTTGTATGAGTTTCAACTCTACCTACTGAAGCATAAATGTTAATAATACTTTTTTTTCCCTGTAAATAAAAGTATTTCATGATGTTGTTAGGATGTATAGCTTACCTACTTCTTGCCTAACACAGGGCCCTGGGTTTTTCATGATTGTTGTAGAAAATTTGGAAAACATAAAAATATAAAACAGAAAATAAAAAATTACCCATAATTTTACCATCAGGTGAAACTGTCAAATAGTTTGTTCGTTTCTTCTATCCCTTTGTTGGGGTATTTCTTTTCTGTTTTTCTCTTGCTTTTATATGTTGATGTATCTGTGTATTTTTAAACAAATTTGGTTTAGTTATATATTTATTTTGTATGCTGTCCTTTATCATCTGACTATATATTTTCTTTCTTTTTTTTTTTTTTTTTTTTGGTACTGGGGATTGAACCCAGGGGCACTCCACCACTGAGCCACATCCCCAGCCCTATTTTGTGTTTTATTTAGAGGCAGGGTCTCACTGAGTTGCTTAGGGCCTCGAAAAGTTGCTGAGGCTGGCTTTGAACTCGCATTCCTCCTGCTTCACCCTCCCAAGTGCTGAGATTACAGGCGTGTGCCACCACACCCAGCCATCTGACTATATTTTGAACAACTTTCCATGTCATGAAATATTTTTTGATATCATGATTTTTAAATTGTATATATAATGTACCATTATGTGGATATAATAAAATTCACTTGTTATGGGTAGTTTCCTGTTCCTCATTATTATAAATAATGAATTATTATATGTGATTCATTGATTGTTTCTTTAGAATAAATTTCTAAATATTCAATATTAGGTCAATAAAAGTGATAGTTGTTTTGCTTGTTTATTTTGCCATGCTAGGTTTTGAACCAGAGCCTCATACACCCCAGGCAAGTGCTCTACCACCAAGCTACATCCCCAGTCTTTGTTAGTATTTTTTAAAATGTAGTTTTAAAATTCACAACTAATGAAAATGGTGTAGAAGTTGGTCCTAATCAAGCTCCCAAAATGCAATAATTTCAAAATGTAAAGCGTTTTTGTACAAATGAAGTGTTTTATAATATGAGTAAAAGTGTCAACCAATCGTGGGGTAAATGATGTGAAAAAATGAGTTGTTTTTGCTAGGTCTAAACTATTAAAATCATTAGTATTTTATTTTTAATTTCAGTTTTACCGCCATCTTTATGTACAAGGGTCCAGTTTCGTCTCATGGAATTAAATAGAGCAGTCTGCTTAGAATGCCCGGAGTTTCAAATACCGTGGTTTCATGACCGCTTCTGTCAACAACAGTATAATAAAGGTTTGAGTTTTCTTTTTGTGAGATAGAGAAGTTTAATTCTAAGGTAAAGTATTAGGTAGTATGTTGTTACTATTGTTAAAACTAAATGTGACACTAGAGTTCCAAGAGGGCCATGGACTGTTTGATTTTTTTTTTTTAGTTGAGATTTTTGTAAGTATAATTCGTGTTATAAGAATTTCTTTTTAAAAAAATTTTCTTTAGTTGTAATTGGACACAACATCTTTATTTTATTTATTTTTATGTGGTGCTGAGGATCAAACTTAGTGCCTCACTCATGCTAGGCAAGTGTTTAACACTGAACTATAGCCCCAGCCCAAGAATTTCTTAAATAAGATATTAAACCTCTTGTTTGAGAACAAGAACTTGTATTGAATTTTCTGTGATGACATGTAGTATTATTAAAGCTTTTAAAATGGAGATATTAACTTTTTTTCATTTTGAAGAATTGGATGATTTTTATTCTAAAACTAACTTAAATGGTCTCATTATTTTTGTTTTCATAAAGATATTGGCAGCATGAATGGAGCACAATTACAGATTTCTAAAATGTTAGCAGAGGTACTAGGAGGAATCAATTATGTGAAAGCCTCTCTTCTTTCACCTTATTACCATACAATAGGTAAGTCATTGATAGGAAATTAACTACTTTCAGAGGACCGCTAATTTTAAGGGTCATCTATCTCATCAACTGAAATTTGAAAAGTTAAAATATTTTTTTCGAGTTATTATCATGAAAATTTCCCAACACCATGGGCCAGTCTGGACAACTTGGTGAGACCCTTTCTCAAAATGAAAAATAGAAAGGGCTGGAATATAATTCAGTGACAGAGTGACCTCTGGGTTTAATCCCCTATATGCAAAAAATTTTTAAAAACAGAAAATTTCCGAACACACAAAAGAACAGTACAATGAATCCTCAAATTCCCATGGCGCAGCTTTGATAACCATCAGCAATTTGTTATTTTTCAAGAAAATTTAAGGTCAGTCTTTCATCAGCTGTAAGTAAACCCCAGATTAAGATTCACTTAACTTTTCTGGATATTTAAAAGATTCTGTCTTCTCTACTTAGTGCCATATTGTCAGTAAAATGACTTACTTTGATTTATTATTTTTACTTCATCTCAAAAACTAACTTGGATTATCAGTCTGGACAAAGATTTTCCAGAGATATTGTTCCTGTCCCTAACCTGATCAATTCTGCTTTTTCAGGTAGTCTAGTTGTAAAAGGCATTCTGATTTAATTGTGGATGACATAAGCTGGTGTGCTATCTGATGTCAGATGGCAGTACATATAAGATTCAAAAAGAGTGGGGCCCAGTGGTAGACGTGTGTAATCCCAGCTCATCAGGAGACTGAAGAAAGAAGATTGCAAGTTGGAAGCCAGCCTCAGCAGTTTAGCAAGACCCTGTCTCAAAACAAAAAATAAAAAGGGGTAGGGATGTAGCTCAGTGGTAAAGTGCCCCTGGGTTCGATACCCAGTACTGTTAAAAAAAAAAAAAAAAGAGAGAGAGAGAGATTCATAAAGATATTACTAAATTCAAGTGGTGGGCTTAAATGAAAAAGCTTTAAGAGGATTAACATAAGGTTTCTATTATTAGGTTGGAAGGTATCTGCAGTATCTACTTAATGTAAATGGTTGCCAGAAATCAAATTATTTTAGTTACATTAATAATAAGGAAATAGTGTCACTGTACTCTGTCCTTCACTTTCTTTTGCATGTTGCTCTTTTTGAGAGACAATGACAAATAGGGTCAAGAAACAAAAGATAGATGGTGAAGGATCTAGAAGTCATGTCTTAGAAGTAGAGAGGACTAGGAGTGCATGGATTTCAATCCTTAAGCAAATTCCTCTAAACCTTATTAGTTTCTTTATCTGTAAAATGGAGATGGTAATGTCTGTTTAGTTGGATTAATTCAAGTATTGCATGGAAGGCATTTAATACTGCGCTTGGAACAAAATAAGTTATATTTGGGGAAAAAAATCCAGGTAGGAATGTTAAATTTGAAAATAGAAGTCTCATGGGGAGAATAACAGTTTTCAGAGGTTTGCCCCAACACTGCAACAAACAAACAAACATATAAAACAAAAAAACAAAGAAAAATAAAATGTTCAAAGGATTGTCATATGAAAGAATAACTAATATCTCTATTTTGGGGATGAAAAAAATGGTAAAATTAATGGAAGCAGACTAAATCGGTATAAGAATAATTATGGGCTACCTTAAGAAGAACTTATGTTGGGGCAGAACATGGATGATTAGATGATCCTGTGTGTGTGTGAGGCTGACCTAGATAAGCATTAGCACAAAACGCATACTGTCTTTTGTTTGGTTTTTATATTGGTCAGGATTAGGGTTGGTGATGAGTAACTAAAGTCCACAAATATCAGGAACTTAAATTACAGGTTTATTTCCTTCTCCCCTACATGTAGAGTCCAGGGCTGGGATGCCATCTCCACAAACATGAGGGATGCAGGATACTTCTACTTCTGGTCCAACATAGCTGCTCCATCTTTAGCCACTCATCTTCAAGCCAAGCAGAAAGAGGAAGGAAGGAACAGGAAGAATATATCATATCTTTAAGCACAACATACCATTTTTAGTTATGATCTATGGCCATTCTTGGCTGCAAGTGAGTCTAGAAAACATGGTTTTTATTCTGAATGACCACATACTCAGCTAAGATTTAGGGCCTCTATCATTAAAAGTGAAGGGAAGAATGAATACTGGGGGACAATTTGCAGTCTCTGCTAGAAATAGTATTTATTATAAAAGTAATTTCATGGAAATAAATGTACTAAAGTATGAATATGGAAATGATCTAATTCCTTCTCCTAGAGGGTTCTTTGACAGCTTAAAATTAAACAGGCACTATTTCCAGCTCTTTATTCCTATCATCTCATTTCATTCTTTTTGTTTTGTTAACTTTTCTTTCAAACTAGAAATAATACACATCCATTATAGAACAATTGAAGAACACAGACAAGTTAAAAAAAAAAAGAGAGAAAAATCATTCATAATAACCTGTCCTAAAATCAAACATTATACTTAAACTAGGATTATTACATCATAGACCCATTGTATTTCCATTTGTATTAGTAACTCCCACTGTCAAGAGAATTATGTTTATGTGAAAATGTACATAAGTCTTTAGAAATAAGGTTTGATTAAGTAATACTTGTATATAGGGGACTGGCATGATTAAGACCACATATAGTAATTAAACACTATGGAGTAGAAATTAAGGTATTTAAAAAAAAAAACTCTTAATCATGTGAGCAGTGTGCTGTGGCACACACCTATAATTCCAACAACTCAGGAGGCTGAAGCAAGTTAGTGAAACCCTAAGCAACTTAGACTCTGTCTGAAAATAAAAAAATAAAAAGATCTGGGGATGTGGCTCAGTGTCAAAGCACCCCTGAATTAAATCCCTAGTACAAAAGAAAGATCATATGATATGTGCTTTACCATAGAATAAACCACAAAAGGTAGATAACCATAAATAATAATTACTCATGATATAGCCACCATTTACTTTTGGTGTCTGTTTTTATATTTATAACTTTGAACTTGCGATCCTCTTGCCTCTGCCTCCCGAGCTGTTGGGATTATAGTCATGTGCCACCACCCCCAGTGGTGATTGTTTTTTGTTTTTTTGAGAATTCTTGAGTTTTGTTTTTTTTTTTTTTTTTGAGAATCCTATATATTCTTTTTTTTTTTTAAATTTTTACAGACTGCATTTTGATTCATTGTACACAAATGGGGTACAACTTTTCATTTCTGTGGTTGTACACAATGTAGAGTCATACCATCTGTGTAATCATATATGTACATAGGGTAATGATGTCTGTCTCAGTCCACTATCTTTCCTTCTCCCACCCCCTCCTGCCCCATTTCCCTCTACACAATCCAGAGTTCCTCCATTCTTCTCTTGCCCCCATTCCCCGCTACCCTTCCCTCAGTATGTATCATCATCCACTTACCGGCAAAAACATTTGGTCTTTGGTTTTTTGAACTTAATTATTTCACTTAGCATAATATTCTCCAGCTCCATCCATTTACCAGCAAATGCCATAATTTTATTCTTCTTTATGACTGAATAATATTCCATTTTGTATATATACCAGTTTCTTTATCCATTCATCAATTGAAGGGCATCTAGGTTGGTTCCACAATCTAGCTACTGTGGATTGAGCAGCTGTGAACATTGATGTGGCTGCTTTACTGTAGTATGTGGATTTTAAGTCCTTTGGATATGAACTGAGTGGGATAGATGGGTCAATAGTAGGTCCATTCTAGTTTTTCTGAGGAATCCATACTGCTTTCCAGAGTGGCTGCACCAATTTGCATCTCTACCTGCTGGAGTGTATGAGTGTGCCTTTTTCCCCACATCCATGCCAACACTCATTATTGCTTGTGTTCTTGATAATAACCATTCTAATTGGAGTTGAAATCTTGGGGTGGTTTTGATTTGCATTTCTCTAATTACTAGAGATGATGAGAACTTTTTCATATATTTATTGATCACCTGTATATCATCTGTGAAGTGTCTTACCAGTTCCTTAGCCCATTTATTGATTGGGTTTTTTGTAATTTTGGTGTAAAGTTTTTTAAGTTCTTTATAAATTGTGGAGATTAGTGCTCTGTCTGAAGTGTGTGTGGAAAAGATTTTCTCCTACTCTGTGGGCTCTTTTTTCATATTATTGATGGTATCCTTTGCTGAGAAAAAGCTTTTTAGTTTGAATCCATCCCATTTATTGATTCTTGCTTTTTTCTTGCACTCTGAGGGTCTTGTTAAGGAAGTTTGCTCCTAAGACAACATGATGAAGATTCGGGCCTACTTTTTCTTCTTTTTGGTGAAGGATCTCAGGTCTAATTCCTAGATCCTTGATCCATTTTGAGTTGAGTTTTGTATAGGGTGAGAGATAGGTGTTAAATTTCATTTTACTGCTATGGATTTCCGGTTTTGCCAGCACCATTTGTTGATGAGGTTATCTTTTCTCCATTGTATGTTTTTGGCACCTTTGTCAAGTATGAGATAACTGTACTTATGTGGGTTTGTCTGTGTGCCTTCTGTTCTGTATCATTGGTCTATCTGTCTATTTTGGTGCCAATACCAAGCCGTTTTTATTACTATTGCTCTATAGTAGAGTTTAAGGGCTGGTATTGTGATACCTCCTGTATCACTCTTCCTGTCTAGGATTTCTTTGGCTGTTCTGGGTCTTTTGTTCTTCTAAATGAATTTCATGATTGCTTTCTCTATTTCTATGAGGAATGTTATTGGGATTTTAATTGGAATAGTATTCGATCTGTATAGCACCTTTGGAAGTATGGACAATTTGATAATATTAATTCTGCCTATCCAACATGGGAGATCTTTCCATTTTCTAAGGTTTTCTTTAATTTCTTTCTTTAGTGTTCTCTAGTTTTCATTGTAGAGCTCTTTCACTTTTTTTGTTAGATTGATTCCCAAGGTTTTTTTTTGTTTTTGTTTTTTTGTTTTTTGGTTTTTTTGAGGCTATTGTGAATGGAATAGTTTTCCTAATTTCTCTTTCAGAGGATTCATCACTTATGAATAGAAATGCATGAGATTTATGTGTGTTTATTTTATATCCTGCTATTTTGCTGAATTCATTTATTAGTTCTAGAAGTTTTCTGGTGGAGTATTTTGGATCCTGTTTTTTTTTTTTTTTTTTGTGGTACTGGCGATTGAACCCAGGGCCTTGTGCTTGCCAGGCAAGCACTCTACCAACTGAACTATATCCCCAGCCCTTATTTTGGATCCTTTAAATATTGAATCATGTCATCAGCAAATAGTGATAGCTTGAATTCTTTTCCTGTTCATATCCCTTTAATTTCTTTGGTCTGTCTAAATACTCTGGCTAGTATAGCATCTTATATATTCTTTAATTTTTTTTTTTAGTTGTTGATTGGACCATTTATTTATTTATTTATTTATGGTGCTGAGAATTGAAACCAGTGCCTCATACATGCTAGGCAAGTGCTCTACCGCTGAGCTACAACCCCACCCCTGGTGATTAAGTTTTTATATGTGAGTTTTGGGAAAATATTCAGATCATAACACTTAATAATTTTATTTATGTGTTGTGAATATTTTTCTCTGCCAACAGATATACTTATCCAACATCATTTTTAGTGTTTGCATATTTTCTTGAATGCATATTCTGTGATTAGATCAGCTCATAAAATTTTTTTGCTGATATATACATCTCTCAAACAATGCTGCAATTTGATATAACAACAGAAAGAGATATACCTAAATATATTGCTTATTGTTAAGCATTAGACAGTGATTTGTGTTTTATATATATGTGTGTGTGTGTGTGTGTGTGTGTGTATTAAACTTATTTATTATATCCCATAAGGTGTATAAATTATTCTACTTTTCAGATGAGGAAACTGAGGCCCAGAAACATTATTGTTTGCCCAAGTTTCTATATCTGGCAAAATCCAGGATTTGACTTTGGCATTCTGGCTCCAGAATTCAGTCTCTTACTGATTGAACTGTATTTCATGTTGAAGATGCTTCAGTGCCCCAGTTTCTCTTATGTGTAAAAAGTAGATAATTTCCTCCTCCTTTTCTTTTCTTTCTTTTTTTTTTTTTTTTTTGGTGGTGTTGGGGATTGAACCCAGGTCCTTGTGCATACAAGGCAAGCACTCTACCAACTGAGCTATATCCCCAGCCCCTCCTTCTTTTCGTTCATTGTTTCTTTTTTATTTCTTTCCTTTTTTTTTTGGCTTAAATACTTTTTTTTTGAGATGGGAGTCTTGCTGTTTTATCCAGACTGGTCTAAACTTGTGATTCTCCTGCCCTCAGCTGGAGGTAGCTGGGCATATACCACTCTGCCCAACTTTTTGATTGTTTTTTATTATAGAAATTTGCGGGAGGAGTACCAGGGAGTGAAGTCAGAGGCACTCAACCACAAAGCCACATCTCCAGCCCTATTTTGTATTTTATTTAGAGACAGGATCTCACTTAGTGCCTCGCTTTTGCTAAGACTGGCTTGGAACTTCCAATCCTCCTGCCTTAGCCTCCTGAGCTGCTGGGATTACTGGTGAGTACCACCACACCTGGTTATTATGGAAAAAATTTAAAAATATAAAAAGGTAGACTAAAGCTGGGCACGGTGGCACACCATGGCACACCTATAGTTCCAGCTACTAGAAGGATGAGGCAGAGTGCAGGAGTTTGAGGCCAGCCTGGGCAACACAGTAAGATCCTCCATCTCAAAAAACAAAAAAACTAGAATTAGAATAATATATAATGAATGAATTCCATTCAGAGTCACGTTTGCCAACATCATTTACCAGAATCCATCTGATTCTTTTCAAGTAAATTATAGACAATATTATCATTTCAGAATGTATATCAAATGATAAGGATGATTTTATTCATTTTTTCCTATAGCTTTATGAGGTAAAATTGAAGTACAATAAAATGCACATATTTGAAGTATGCAATTTGATCAGTTTTGACATGTATGTAACCAATACAATCAATATAAAAAGCATTTCCATTACCTTTTTAAAAAATTGAAATCATACAGACTGTGTTTCCCACATGATTTACTAAGTTAGAAATAAATCACCTTAAGATGAATAGAACCTACCCCCACATGTCAACTATTTCAAAATTAAATGGTGCCCTTACAAATATCACAGAGGTCAAGGAAGAAAGCATAAGAAAAGTAAATAAAAATTACTTTGAACTAAGTGATAAGAAAAACTTAAAATATCAGAATCTCTGGAATAAAACAGTACTCAGATGAGCATTTATAACTTAAAGTACTTGTATCCGAAAGATACTAGAATAATAATCAAATTATTTTCAAATCATGTAGTTGGAAGGAAAAAATGAGTAGGATCAGAAATATGTGAACTAGAGAAGAAATAATACAGCTAAAATTTGATAAAAATCAAAGAAGTCTAATCAAGAAAAGAGCAGGAACACAAAAATTAGTATCAATGGAAAGGAGGCTATCAAAATAACCCTACAGATGCTAAAAACATATTAAGGTAATCTTACAGTTGTATGCCAACATATGTGATAGCTTACATAACATGGTCTGTATTAGAGAAGGATCTGTATACTTTTGAGAAGATAGTGCATTCAGTCATTGATAGATGAAGTATTCTATGTAAGTCTGTAAGTCTAAATTGTCAATTGTATTTTTTATTTCTGCAGCTTCTTTATTTAGTTTTAGCTTGAAGGATCTATCCAGTGGGCATGTCGAAGTTACCCAGTATTTTCATGTTGTGGTCTATTTGATTCTTGAAATTGAGAAGGGTTTGTTTGATGTACATAGATGCTTCATTGTTTGGGACATAAATATTTACTATTGTTATGTCTTATTGATATATAATTCCCTTAAGCAGTATGAAATGACCTTCTTAGATCCTTCTGATTAACTTTGGCTTAAAGTCCACTTTATCTGATAAGAGGTAGAAACCCCTGCTCGTTTACACAATCCATGTGAGTGATATGTTTTTTCCCATCCTTTCAAATTCAGTCTGTGGATGTTTTTGCCTATGAGATGAGTCTCTTGGAGACAGCATATTATTGGGTCTTGTTTTAATCCAATCTACCAATCTGTGTCTTTTGATTGATAAGTTTAGGCCATTAATGTTCAAGGTTATTAATGAGATAAAATTTGTATTCCTGGTCATTTGGATTTATTTTAGTTTTTTTTTAGTTTATTTTAGTTTTTAATTTGAATTAATTTCTCCTTTGATTGACTATTCCTTTAGTGTAGTTCCTCCCTTTGCTGGTTTTCACTTTTTTTTTTTTTTCATTTCATCTTCATGGAATATTTTGTTAAGAATGTTCTGCAGTGCAGGCTTTCTAGTGGCAAATTCTTGTAGCTTTTGTTTATCCCAAAAGGGTTTTTATTTCATCGTCAAATTTGAAGTTTAATTTTGCTAGGTATAGAATTCTTGGTTGGCATCCATTTTCTTTTAGAGCTTGGTATATGTTATTCCAGGACCTCCTAGCTTTGAGGGTCTAGGTTAAGTAATCAGCTGTGATCTGAATTGGTTTTCTCCTAATACCTAATCTGGTATTTTTCTCTTTCAGCCTTTAAAATTCTATCCTTATTCAGTATGTTAGTCATATTCATTATAAAGTGCCTTGGTGGGTCTGTTGTAATTTTGTACCTTTGGGGTCCTGTAAACTCTTGTATTTGATTTTCCATTTCATTCTTTGGGTTTGGGATATTTTCTGATATTATTGAAAAGACTGTGCATTCCTTTGGTTTGTGTCTCCATGCCTTCATCTATTCTGATAAGTCTTAAATTTGGTCTTTTCATGTTATCCCATAGTTCTTGGCAGTTCTGTTCATGGTTTCTTAACATCTTCTCTCTGTGGTCAACTATGTTTTCAAGATTATATATTTTGTCTTCATTGCCTGAGGTTCTGTCTTCTAAGTGGTCTAGTCTATTGGTATTGCTTTCCATTGAATTTTTAATTTGGTTTATTGTTTCCTTCATTCTGAGGATTTCTGCTTGTTTGTTTGTTTGTTTGTTTGTTTGTTTGTTTGTTTTCAGAATCTCTGCTCTTTATTGAAGTGATCTTTCACTTCCTGTGTTTTCTCAGATTTCATTTTTTTTTTTTACCATCCTTTACTTCACATATCAGTTTAACTATATACATTTTAAACTCCTTCTCTGACATTTCGTCCCCTATAGTGTCTGTTGATATATTCTGTTATTGGAGTATCTTGGTTTATTTGGGGTGATTTGTTCCCTTGCTTTCATGTCATTTGTGTATCTACCCATCTACCATTCTGAATCTGAGGTAGGAGAGTTTCTACCCTGTGGACTTACAGTGTTCCTGAAGGTTTCCAGTACCTCACCGTTTAGGGGGAGATGAATAACAACAACCAATGCAAACAATATGTAGTGTTAAACCAAATAGTACCTACTATGATGTCTATAATGTTAATTATCATAATAAACAGAAATAGATATGGTCAGTTATTGCCTATAATAAAAACAGCAAGTTTGCAAAAGGGTTTATAATTTCAAATGGTGGATAGAGAAACAGAAGTGATATAGGATGTGATGATTATGAGGGAGGAGGAGAGGAGAAGAAGTAAAAAATTAAAGGAAGAGTGAAAGAGAACAATAGAGATTGGCTGTTAGTAGAAGAAGAGAAAATCAAGGGAAGCAGGAGGGAAAAAAGATATAAAGTAAAAATTTTAAACAATTTAAAAAGAATACAAAATAAAACTAAAATATACTAATCAAGCATCCTAGTTAACAAAAACTAATTGATGAAAAATATCTGGCTTCAAAAATGCTAGAAATGAGAAAAAAAAATATGAATATGTATAAATGTCCATGTATCACTAAGCTCACAATTAAACAGAGGAAAAGAATTTTTAAAAAAGATCTTTATGAAAAGTTAAAGAATTCTTTCCGTTGGAGTTCAAAGGATTCTAAGTTTCTCTTCTCAGCAGTTTTAGGTGGGCCCATCTGGAGCATGATGCTCCACCCTCTGGATTGCTAGAGTGAGAGATGTAATCTTGTAGGCGGAATTCCTGGAGGCAGAGTTTAGGCTTAGTTGGGCTCCAGGCTCTTCACTGAATGCCAATTGGTCTGAAGATTTTAAATCAGTACACCTCCAGCACATAGTACTTACTGGTTTACGCTGGAAGACTGTCCCCCAGAGATCTCCCCTGGGTTCCCTAATTCTTAGTCCCCTATGTCACCTTCAGACCCCATGTTTTCTGCTCTCAGGTTCAGTTTCCAATCTGTCCCACCCCCACCCTTCTGAGTTCCCAGCCAAATGCATCTCTCCCAGTGGATTTTGCAAGCAGTTAGATTGGAGGGGGAGGAGTACAGCTGGGTGGGTTTCCATGACCAGTTGTCCCCTGTGTAAATGATAAGGGTGATATTAAATACTTAATGACAGTGTCAGCATTACTCCCCCCACAACAGCTAATAATTTCTTAATATCACATAGCCTTTTGTTTTTATGTTTTATTTTATAGTTTATTTGTTTAAATTGGGATCCAAATATTGCATTTAGTTTTTTTGTTTTGTTCTGTTTTTCCTTCAATTTTGCTACACTTGGACTGGAACCCTGGGCCTGTGCATGCTAGGTAAGTACTGTACCACTGGGCTACATGTCCAGTCCTGATTTGTCTTTTTAAGTTCTTCTTTTCTTTCTTTTTTTCCTCTTATAGTTTATTGAGAAAATTTTTATTTTCATGATTTAAGACTTCTCCAATTGTGACCCTGTGGTGATTTTTAATCTACTAATATTTCTCTTGTATTTCCTATAAACCAGTAGTCAGAGGTAGAGGCTTGATTGAATTTTAGATTAGATTGCTATGTTGATTTTGGCCATGATGTGTACTTTTTGCATTATATCACTGTGTTATTTTATTAATGTTTTGCAGTGGGTTTGTATGTCAGCAATTGATTCATTCATTAGAAACTTTCCTCCTCAACTCTTTACATATTAATTTTAGTAGCCATTAATGATCATTCATTGCCTAAATCCATCATTCATTAGGGATGGCAGTATAGCAATATTCAACATCTATCATTCCTTCTACATTTATTAGCTAGAATTTATCTAAAAAGAACTTTCCCATTCAATTAATTTAGCTAACCTTATGTATAGTTCACATAGGAAACACATATATATGCTTAAACCTTTTTATTAGTTTTCAGAGAAGTTGTTTTAGCTTCCTCCAAATGTGATCGAGACTTAAGGAGATCAAAATAAAACTTTAGAGCTCAGGTTGTGGCTCAGTGATAGAGCGCTTACCTAGCATGTGTGAGGCACTAGGTTCAATTCTCAGCACTGCATGTAAACGAATTAAAGGTCCATCAACAACTAAAAAAATATTTAAAAAAACTTTAATGTGATTTGGTCTTGCCCAGTGCTAATAAATATAGCCCTGGGCTATGGTTTATTAATAATTGCTGGTTGATTTTTATTGATCGATTTTCAAAGAGTGCTGCTATTGATCCAGATCTTATGTAGTAAGTTGGATTATTTTTTTTATTTTTTTATTTTTTTTTGTGGTGCTGGGGATTGAACCCAGGGCCTTGTGCATTCAAGGCAAGCACTCTACCAACTGAGCTATATCCCCAGCCCGTAAGTTGGATTATTAAGTTTATCATTCTTTTGCGTATATGTGTATGTGTGTATGTTTATATATTTAAAATATGTTTTAAGCTAGCTGTGGTGGTACACGTTTGTAATCCCAGTTACTCTAGAGGTTAAGGCCAGAGGATCCCAAGTTTGAGGCTAGTCTGGGGAACTTAGTGAGACTCTCTCAAAATAAAAATAAAAAGGACTGGATATGTGGCTCAGTGTTAGAGAGCCCCTGGATTCACAAACAAAACAAAGCAAAATAAAATATGTTTTAGATTTTTATCTGTAAGAATTTATCTAACTTATTCTATTGATTCCTTTACTTCCTTAAGATTTTGAGTGTATTTTGGATAAAAGAAAAAAACCTCTTCCTTATGGAAGCCATAATATAACTTTGGGAAAACTACCAGGAATGTACTGGGAATCAAATATCCAAATAACTGGATCAAGTCTTCCACCAGGAGCTGAAAGGTAATTTATTTCCTAGTTTAAGTTTTTACCTAAATGGTAATTTGGCATTGATTCATTATGTCCTCAGTTATCACAGACTGATTGTAGTCACATCTGTTCTTCATGTATCTCATACAATTTACCTTTCCCTGTCCCGTGGCTTCTGCTTTAATGTCTTGCTTTCAACTGTCCCTAGCCTGGGGATTTCTTGGAAGTGCTGACCTATTTATCCTCAACAGGATGTAAATAGTATGTTCTTTTGCATTCCCATCTCACTCTACTTTTCTGAGAAAACTTAGCCCCTCCTCCACTGCATTAGTTACTGTATCTCATATGTTCTTTGTTAGTCTATAAGCAATGCTACTTTATGTGTAAGTTCCTTATGTATACAGAGTAGGCATGTAATAAGTATATATTAGACAAAGAAACAAATATGAAAATCGAGAGATGATTTACTATAATTTGATTTAATGAATAAGTTTGTTTTGAGTTACTAATTTCTTAGGTAGAAAAATAACTTGGTATACTCATTTATTTTCACTTGGCTTTTGTTATTTTAAGATGCATTTGTGTTCCTGAAAGTAATTATTATAATTATTGAGTTTCTCATTTAAATTTTTAAAGTAAACATTTATTTTTATTGTATGTAGGATTGCTTTTGAATTTTTGGATTCAAAAGCTTTTTGTAGAAATATCCCTCACATAAAAGGAAAATCTGCTATGAAAAAACGACATTTGGAAATTCTGGGCTATCGTGTCATTCAGGTATGAAATGTTCATATGAAATGTTCAGCCTTTGAAATATTGCCTATACATGTGTTTTCCTTTAACATGAAAGTTCTAAATTGCCTTTTTATATTAAAAAATTTACATTAAAGTATCTCTTAAACAACATCTTTTTTAAGTAGACTTAGAAATGAAAAATCATTCTTTTATTGTCTTTAGAAGATCTGTTGATTCGTGTATGAGACAGGCATTATGGAGATGGACAGAGTTACAAAAGGAAAAGGCTAATATACAAACATCAAGGGAATATAAGAAAAAGTGTCCATCATTGATGTCATAGGAATGGGGGGATCAAAGGAGAAAGGTCTTTTAGGCAGTGTCTGAAACAAATACCCACTTAGTTTCCAAAAAGGGTTCAAAGGCTATGCTGTTATAAACTAATTTCATAGGGTTCCTACATTTTTGCTTAGTAGTACTTATAAGTTTTCCCTGTTGTTTTTTGTAGCTACTTTAAAACTTCCATTCAAACTATATTACTTATTTATTAATTACTTATTTTACAGATCCCTCATTTTGAATGGAACTCTATGGCACTGTCACAAAAAGATGCTCGGTTGGACTACTTGAGAGAACATATATTTGGAACAGGCAAATCATGATTGTAATTTTTATTTAAAATGAGTTCTTACAGTGTGTCACCTATGTATGTACCTTTTTTAAGTGGCCTGAATTAAAAAATAGTAGGTGCAAATATGCTGAGGTGGCATGTTTCAGAATAACAAGGGATTCATTGTGACTGAGCAAAACAAGTGGGAAGTGGGGTGTGAGGATAATAAAAGGAAAGTAAACAATAAGAGTCAGATAGATCCATCTTCATAGCCTCTCTTAGTGAGATGAGAAGCCATTGGAGGGTTTCAAGTGAGGAATGATGAGAATTCACATTTTAACTGTTTCACTCTGGTCGCTCTCTTGAGATGAGAAAAAAATTACTAAGGAACAGATGTATTAATGGGCAGGAAATGGATTGTGACCATTTAAAGAACATTTCAATACTCCACGCAAGAAATGGATGATGGCTTGGATAGAATAGTAGCAGTGAATGTAATGAAAAGTACTTTTTACAATGTATTTTGAAAGTAAAGGCAGCAGAATTTGCTTACTGATGGATATGAGGAAAGAGAGACATGAGTCAATGATAATACTGAATTTTTGTCCTGAGCAACTAAGAGTATTCCCATTATGGGGAAGTCTATAGGAAGAGCAGGATAGGAGGAAGGTAGAGGGTGGTGGAGGATCACGAGTTTTAGACATGTTACGTTTATAATGCTTTTTAAAATCTAAGTGGAGATAGCAAACAATTCAATAAATGAGTTAGGAAGTAAGGAGAGAAAAGTCCAGGCTCCAGATACAAATTTGAAAATTATTATTGGTATTTAATGCCAAAAGACTAAATGAAATCACTTGATTAAAGAAAAGTGTGAGGAGAGACCTGAGGCTTGAGCTCTAGGGTGCTGTAGCATTAAGAGGTTAAGAAGAAACAGCAAAGGAGGTTGAGCAGGGATGGCCAATGAGGTAGGAGGAAGTCAGAGAAGGTAGTAATACTTCATGGAAGGTAGTAATACTTCATGGAGGAAGAAGTGAGCCATTATATCAAATGCTAATAGGTTAGGTAAATGGAACACTGTGAAATACCCTTTAACAGCATGAGCTTAAGCATAAGAGAGATCCTGGATTTGCACTGCTCCCACCACCATACACATAAAATGGCAACATAAAAATCATCACTAACTTTGAAAAATGATTTTTGTTAAGTGGTATGTGAAAGCCTGACTATTTTCCAAGAGAAAGTGGAAGGTGACATGAGTTTTCTTCTAAATGGAGACAAAGAAATGGGGCAGTAGATTCCGTGGTCCAATCTTGGCCCGGTCTGATCCTTCACAAGCTAAGGGATTAATGATTTTTTTCTGTCTTATAACACATTTGCAGTAAAATAGTTATGAAAGATCTACTGTATTGTAGATCTACTAGCATTTCCCTTAGGCCATGTGGAGTGTGTGAGGTGGGTAGTAATGGGACTGACCATCTGAAACTTGGCTATCTTATGACTCCTGGACCTTCTAAATTCATTCTGTCCTATAATTGGTAGCCAAAGTGCCTTGTATTATAAATGTGTATTCTGCATGTAATTTGCTTCATTAATATTTGGCTTGAGCATAGTTGAAATACATGTTTAAAATATCACCTGGTGGGGACTGGGGATATAGCTCAGTTGGTAGAGTGCTTACCTTGCAAGCGCAAGGCCCTGGGTTCAATTCCCAGCCCCGCAAAAAAAAAAAAAAAAAAAAAAATCACCTGGCTTTGCATGACTTGAGCCCCAATATTTAATGATTTTGCAGAAGTGAACTTCATAAAACCTTTTGTGAAAAACAGAATAGTAAGCAAGTGAAAGATACCTCCTTGTAACCATTTGTTATGAAGTGTCCCCTGAAACCTCCTATGATAATGCAGGAATGTTCAGAGGTTAAATGATTAGTTTATGAGAACTGTAATCAAATGGATTTGGCCATGTGATGGAGTAATAATGGAGTAATAATTTGAACAAACTAAACCAGATGGTAACTGTAGGCAGGTAGAGTATGGCTGAAGGAAGTTGGACACCCAGGGTATGCCTTTGGAGTTTTTATTTTGTCTCTGGTGCCTCCTCCTCTCTGCTTCCTGGCTACCAAGATGTGAGCAACTTTGCTCTGTCACATCCTTTCACCATGATGTTCCTGACTTATCTTGGGCCCAGAGCAATGGTACTGGCCAACCATGAACTGAAACTCTGAAACCACGAGCCAAAATAAACATTTGATTTTATTATAAAGTTGTTCTTGTCAGGTATTTTGGTTATAACAATAGACAGACTAATCCACCATTCTTCCTCCTGAATTTACTCCTTATATTCATTTATGGTAACAGATATGCTCAATTCTAACTGTTTAATTATCTATTTACATGAATGTGTTCTTTTTCTCAAGCAAATGGCAAGAACTAAACCTTGAAAAGTTAAAATGTCTTACTATGCAGCTTTTAGAATAAAATGATTAGATTGTCCTTTTGATATAAATAATTGAAAATCCAGCTGTTATATATTTGAGATATATGGAAATCTTGCTTAAATGACTCTGGTGTTCTTTTGCTTTTTGTTACACACAATGTAACTTCTTATGTACCATATCTCTGACTCTTACTAGGCTGCCTGATTGAAATGGTTTTGTGTGTGTGTATGTATAAAACAAATCTTTTTTTCATTAAGATATAATTTATATATCATAAAGTCCACCCTTTAGCTGGGCATGGTGGCGCACGCCTGTAATCCAAGCGACTTGGGAGGCTGAGTCAGGAGGATCACGAGTTCAAAGCCAGCCTCAGCAACTTAGCGAGGCCCTTAGCAACTCAGTGAGACCCTGTCTCTAAATAAAATACAAAATAGGGCTGGGGATGTGGCTCAGTGGCCGAGTGTCCCTGAGTTCAATCCCTGGTTCCAAAAAAAAAAAAATTATAAAATAAAGTCCACCCTTTAAAGTGTATGATCTCATCATTTTTAGTATATTTGTGTAATCATTGCCACTAGTTCCAGAGCATTTTCATTCTCCCCCAAAAAAGCCCTGTAAAAAGCATTATTTTTACAATTTAATTTCATGTATACATTTGAGACTCTACTCCCTGAAAGTTACCTCTGTTCTGATTTAATGGTAAGTCTTACAGTTTTATCTCTCTCCAAGGTGTGCATCCCTAGACACCAAAATTTCCCCTACTTACCTTTTACATCTGTCTTTATAAACATCCCCTCCACTCCTTACTTTTGCTAAAAAATTTATTGTTGAAGAAACTGTAGGGTTTCCCACCTTTGGGATTTGTAATATACTCGTAGTATATAGTTCAGGTCAGTATATTGGTTTTTATTTTGTTTTGGTTTGGTTTAGTTTTTTTGGTGCTGAGGATTGAACTCTGGAGCACTTAACCACTGAGGTGTGTCCCCAGCCCTTGTTGTTTTTTTTTTAATTTTTAATTTTATTTTTATTAGTGCATTTTAGTTATATGAAACTTTAGGGTTTACTTTGATATGAAATTATATGAAATCATACACCTTTAAAAGGGAATTGTTCTAAACAACAGTGGCATGTTTAAAATAAATACAAATATTAAAAAGCCATCACCACATCCTAAATAATGAAGATTAACTCAATTGTTTTTGTGTTTTTAAAATTTAGCTATTATATATAGGCCTTTGATCCATCTTTTTTGGTATAAGATGGAGGTACATATACAAATAATTTTTTTTTTCTTGTGGATATCTAGTCATCCCAGGGCCATTTGTCAAATACTTTTGTCTTTTTCTTTTGAAAAAGAGAAGCCACTAGATATATAATCTATCTACTCTATATACATATATAGTATATATGTAATATATAAATATATAAAGAATACATATATATGTATTACATATTTATATATTAATTTGTATATAATTTATGTATATTTTATATATTTATATATATGTATATGTGTGTGTGTGTATATATATATATACACACGCTCTGAACCCCAGTTACAAATCTTATGGTTAAGTTTAAATTTTAAAATGCAGAAAGTCTCTAGTGACTCCCAAAATACAATTTACGCTTGCTTTAGAAAAAAATTAAATGACTCATCAGATCTAAGTTATCCCCTGTGAAATGACATGGAATGAACACAAGAAGAAAGGTAGAGACATAATCCCTGGATGAAAGGAGAATGGCTATGATAAGCATATATCTGAAACAGATTCAAGGATAACAAAAACATCATTACTATTTCCTTGGTTTTCTAATCCCTAAAATTTATCAATAGATTGCAATATTTATATATTCCAGTCAATTTAGGTCAAATCAATATGTGTAGATTTTTGGGTCAAAGCACTAACACATGGAAAATATTGTGTGCTTTAACTTTTTAACAGGTCAAGTTTATTAGCTTCTTTGAATAAGAATCTTGTTTTTCTGTGTAAGCACGTGTGCTCCTGTACCCAGTTAGCCCAGGTTTCTGAAGTTATCCAACATCACATCTCTGTATAAATTCTGCTGAGCTGGCCGAAGGCATTGCTATTCCTCTTCAGATAAATCAATGGCCACATCTCAGAATGTCAAAAGTGCCATTTCCTGGTGCTCAGGAGCCAGACCTATTCCCCAGTGATCTTCAGCACCTGCATGGCAGAGCACCTTGGGGATCAAGCCTAGGCATGAAAGGCAGGAATGGTTGACTCAGGAGGATCTCCAGCCCTTTTTTATGTTTTAGAGACAGGGTCTTCTTGAAAGCTGTGAATGAACTGTGGGCATGTCTAAACCATCTCTAAGCGGAGGTATGCCCCTTGGAGAACTCTAGGTGTAATCTCACCCATCTGAGACTGCTTCATTGCCTTGGCAAATGTCCTGTACAAAGAGAATTCTGTGATACTGCGGAATTTATTGACTCAGCCCTAGGTTCAAACGCAAATCCCCAGAGATACCAGTGCCCCAGTAGCCTTGAGGCCCCAGGTGCCTCAAGAATGGGGGGAGGAAGAATTACTATGCAAGTGATAAGTCCCCATCAGGCCAACTTCCACACAGCCTCTGGCTTCTTGTTTACTTTGGAGTACCCCTCCTTGCAATAAATCCCTTTGGTGTGCTTCACTATAAATAAAGCATTCCTGGACTTTTTCCCTTTGTTAGGATCTGACCCATCAGGACTTTTCCACCCATCAAGTCTCTGCTTTAAAAAATAAAAAATATTTTTTATTTTGCTTTATTTTTACATTTTATTTGTTTGTTTGTTTATTGTGGTGCTGGGGATGGAACCCAGGGCCTTGTGCTTGTGAGGCAAGCACTTTACTAACTGAGCTATATCCCCAGGCCTTGCTTTATTTTTTGACTTTTTCGGACTTTTATTTCCAGCTGGCCCACACCTCTAAGGGTTACTTATTTCCTCCCCTAGTAGGCCACAGGTGACAGGGTCTCAAGAGTTTCTTAGGGCCTCACTAAGTTGCTGAGGCTGGCTTTGAACTCATGATACTTCTGCCTCAGCCCCCTGAACTACTGGGTTTAAGCAGCTTTTCAATATAGAAAAGTAACCAGACTTCTACTTCAGAGATCCAAAATGTTTTTGTTGAATATATTTCCATATTTATAATAAATAAAGCTGTATGAACACATATCTGTTCTTTATGCGACTACTTGACAATCATGGGATGGTCCAAATTGGTCTCAAATCTCAGAAAATAATGTTTAAAGACAGCAGTCAAATACATGTCAACAAGATACGTGTCTAGGATAAAAGTGATGATTAGTTGATGACTTGCAGAATTGAATTTGATGATTATAGACAAATTGAGGAGTCAACTTAAGATATACTCTAAAAAGAAATAGTATAGGGCCTCATATCTCAGAAAATGGAACCATTCAGTCATATTTCCTGCTATCAGAAATTTAGCAAATAGCCCTTTTATCTGATATGTAACTAAAATTTAAACCAATGACTGCATACACTTTTTTACCCTCTGCCTCAGAAGTTTAAACTATCAGTCTATTTCCTGATGGTGTTCAACCTCTTTTCACAGATGGTTGTTAATGGTATGAAAACAATGATTTAGTGGTTTTAAGTTAAAAGTTTTTTAAAATTTGATTTGGGGATCACAGATAATATACCAGTGTCGCAAAAAGAATGAAGAATAAAGAAAGGCCATTTGAATTTGATTACTTTTACTTAGACTTTTTCCCTTCAAATGAGACTCATTTATTACATTCTTTAAATATCATTTCCAAATAATTTTATGACTTTTAACCTTTAATGCATAGGATTCCTATCATAGCTTGAAGCATAATGAAGGTTTTTGATATTTTAAAACATCTTAAAAATGGGGATATATTTATTTAATTTGTAATAGAAAACAAGTGTACAGTTTCCCTCTGAATACAAAGGATCAGGAAACTACTCAAATTTAGGAGCCTCCTTTACAATTCATTAAGACAAATTAACAAAAGAAACATTTTTTAAACTTGATATTTAATTTCTTATTAGAAAATGGTTTAAAGCTCTGATTGTGGCATTGAAGAGGCAATGACCAAGATTTTGATTTTCTTTTTACTTCTTAGACAATAACTTATTGAATAATTTCTACATGAATCTCTGTACAGGCTTTTTAAAAACAGAATAAATTAAAGACCATTATCCAAACAAACCACTTCTCAATCTATTCTGTTTTGTCACCTTGTTTATAGTTTAGACAGTTTGAAGAGATTTAAACGTGTTGCTAGGCAACTAGCTCCTGAAGCATAACGTATTTCCTTCAACATTCCGGCCCATTCTTTTTTATCATCTTCATACCTGGTAGAGGAAAAATAAAATCAATAAGCTATTATTAAATAGTTCTATAGGTTTCCCCGTGTTCCATATACAAATGTGCATCTTTGAAAAAAATCCTATGGCTATTACCAGAAGAGAAGCCTGCCTGGTAGAATAATACTTTAATTCCTTTCAAAATATGCATTCTCTGAATGAACATACGCCTGATCTACTGCCACAATATTTAATCTGGATTCCTAGCAGTTTAATCTCTGGCAAATTGTCCCAAGAAGAGGAGTAATGGACACCTACACAGTTAACAGTTCTCCTTTGGACTGATGAAGATGGCTGGTCTCTGAGTCACAGTAAGCCAACTTGTCCTTAAGATTAAGAACGGGGGTAAAGCAGGGACTGTGAGCAGCCTTAACTATGATTTCAGTTGTTCCCATTCACTAGTGCCTAGCATGGCACCTCATATAAGGTGGTCATGCCATAAAAATTTGTTCCTCTTCTCTCTGTTGTTTGAGGACTACTCAGACTTCACACTTGACTTTAGGTAAGAACTGCTCTGCATCTCTGAATATTCAAAGTTATGAAGATACAATCAAAATCCCTTGAAATGTGTTTGTGATATGTTTACTCTGCCTAGTATCTGGACTGCTCTTCAGAAATTCCTAAATGCTGCATTCTCTGAAGACTTTCTTGCCTTCCTCAAGCAGAGTTTGTTGCTTTCTTCATTTCTCATGTAGTCCTTTATATGGTATTTATTATAGCAATTATTCTATTTCAAACTTTGTATATCTGTGTCCTCAATAAGTCAAAAGATATTTGAGGACAAATAACATTTTTCTACCTTAGTATCAACCTCCTCCAGAAGCTATGAAGTCTTGGCACATAGGAAATGTGCAAAATCATTCTATGATGAATTAGTGAGATTTAGAACAATTATTAAAATTAGCTGGTACCACTGGATATGATGGCACATGCCTGTAATCCCAGCGATTGAGGAGGCTGAGACAGGAGGTAATCCTCAATAATTTAGCAAGGCCCTAGGCAATTTAGTGAGACTCTATCTCAAAATTAAAAATAAAGAAGTCTGGAGATATAGCGCAGTGGTAAAGTGCCCCTGGTTCAATCCTTAGTACCAAAGTATGTATATTATGTGTGTATATATTAGCTGATATCTACATTAAATATGCATTATCTGGCTTAATTTCATTTGTTTAATTTCTCAAGTTTAATTCTCCTCAACAGTATTACTGGGCACTAAATGATTTTGATGTAGAGAAAAATAAGACAAAAATGTTTTACTGTTAATAAAGAACCTTAATTATATAAAATTTGGGGCAACATATTAAGAATAAAAAATGGTTTTAAATGACCTAAAGAAATAGTGACCACATGTAGGCATAAGAGGTTGGGGCTAAATGTAATTTTTAAAATTTTTAAATAGTTTTATAAATCACAGTAAGACAGTCCATAGGCTTAAGAGTGTGGAATACTGAGAGTTTTCATCTCTGTGGATAGAGAGAGGTTCACTGGGATGTCAAAACAAGTAGGCAGTCACCTTTCTCAATATCAGCGGCTCTTAACTTTGGTACGAGTCACCTGGAGGGTTTGTTAAAAGAGATTTCTGAGCCACTTGCACAGCTTGCAATTCACCAGCTCTAAGGTGAGGTCTAAGAATTTGCATCTCTAACAAGTGCCCAGGTGGTACAGATGCTACTTTGGGAACCACTGCAGTAGATATAAATAGATACAAGTTCCCAATGTTGACTTCACAATGTAACCTCCTAGAGATGTTAAAAATTCTGCTGCTGCCAGGTGCACCTGACTTAATTGGTGTGGAGTATGATCTGGGTTTGAGGATTTTTTAAAAACCCTCCAAATGATTCTAACATGCAGTAAAGTTTAAGAATCATTGCTCCGTGCCACAGTGTGGAGAGAGGGGGCTGGCTTTTAAGATGGCAGAGAAAGCATGAGATTTCTGGGTGAGGGTACAGCACAAACTCATGAAGCTTACTTTGGACCCCTACAATGTACCTTCTGTAAGCTTAGATAAGCAAGTGTAGTGTCTTGGCTAAGGGCAGCAGAGGCCACTGGGCAGATATGTGGTATCTGGATAGTGACCAGATATCTATATACAATAAGCCCTGCTGAAGACTCTGTGACTTAATAACACAAACAAACTTAAGCTCCTGAGACTTCCTGGATTTCATTTTGTCCAGAGCTTTTTAGAGACAAGGTCTCTTTGGTATTTACTGCATCACATTCAATGGTAAAAATGTGTCCTTTTAAAAACATTTGACTAAAATGGTTAATGAGTGACAATTGCAAGTGCCATACTTGGAAGGAGTGGCCAGCACCTTTTGAAGGTAAAATGGATTCATGCTTTCACTGTTTTCTTTTCTTTTTTTTTTTAAAATTTTTAATAGTTCTGGGGATTGAACCCAGGGGCACTCCACCACTGAGCCACATCCCCAGCCCTATTTTGTATTTTATTTAGAGACAGGGTCTCACTGAGTTGCTTAGGGCCTCGCTAAGTTGCTGAAGCTGGCTTTGAACTCGTGATTCTCCTGCCTCAGCATCCCAGGTGCTGGGATTACAGGCGTGCACCACTGCGCCCGGCTTCACTGCTTTCTTTTTTAAAGAAGCCTTTGTTAACTGAATCCTCAAACAATTGGAAGAATATTTAAATTAAATTCAAAATAGATTTTATGAATTCATGGAAAAATCAAAAGCTTAAGTATTCTTTCAGAACTGTGTTTTCTTAGGTAATAACCCCCCTAATGGGACAGTAGTGGTCTATGCTCTACTGAATGCCTGGGGCATTAATATGCTTTCAGAGCTGGAATGGAGCTTAAAGGAGCAATAGTCCAATTCTCATTTTACAGATTAAGAAACAGGACCAGATAAGTTCTTTCCTAAGTTCACAGTTAATTAGAAGCAGTGCTTGACCACCAGTAAGTGGCATGTACAAGAGTTCAATTAGGTTGGAAGTGTTTAGTCTATTACCAAGATGTAGCTTGCATGTTGAAAAATCCAGCTTATTATTTACTCCAAAATTGTAATTATCAATTATCAGTTATCTGATTTAATATTTGGTTTTAAAATTGGAGAACTTACTTCCATATGTCATTGACTTCAGTGGGTGCAAACTCTTTAGATTCCAGTTGAATCATAGCAAAACCACCAATGGCGTACAGGGATCCAGCCAGGGTAACCAAACTGATGGAGCTTCTTTCTTGGGGAAATTCAGTCATTACTTCCCATCTAGGTATTTTATTGAAAATGTAGTCATTGTAAAACTTGAAGAAATGCCAAAGTTTATTTACTGAACAATGATAGGAAATTATAATTTAAAAATTCAAGTGGTAAAAATTCAGACATAATCATAAGCAACATTTTGGTATAATTTTGTCATTTAAAAAGCATTTAAATAAAAGCATCCATAAACATGAATAAAACTAAGAAAGTAATATAACTTTGGGTGCTGATTCTTTTAACTTCTTACATTATGAATATTAAGCTATATTATATAGTATTCAACAATACTTCTAATGACCATTAAATCTTGTTCTATTAAAGTTCTTTGTGATTTTCAGATATCAAAGGCTATTTTGTAATTAGGCATACATAGTTTCTAAAAAAAATTAATAGCAGTGTTCTAATTTTTTCTTCATTGCTAAACAAGGAGTATAAAAAGTCTGTATTCATCCAGATGTGTGAACTAAAAAATTTTAAAAAGACTAACAGTATATGAAGTTATGTCAAGTATCTTTTTACATTGTCAATAATGGCTGAAAAATGAAAAATTTAAGAAAATTACAAAAAGCACAAATTAGACTTTTCCTACTTTACAAATGTTAGTTATTAACAAGTGAAGATCTTTTTCATCCTTAAATATTCCAATGCAAATGACTACTAGAGACACATGTATTCAGCTACATGTATACAACTGTTCAGAGGTATTACCTTAGTATGACTAAAATTCACAAAATAAAGTTAATAACAGTAAGGGCAACAGAACACGCCAGCATTAAATTAAGGGTCATGTGTTCCAAGTTACAAATGCACAGAATACACCAAAATGTTAAGAATTTAACACCCAGTAACAGCAGAAGAAACCTAGATGAAAATACTTACTCTTTAATCTGTGCCTCTCTGCCTTCTCCCCATGTCTTGGTTAGAAAGCTAAATTTCATCCAATGTTAACAATTAAAATATACAGTGATTCACATGCTGTAGCAAGGCAACTCACTTATTGGTTTTGAGGTCAAAAGCTTCAACTGAAGCTGAAAGACCATCTTCAGTAACACCTCCTGCAATCACAATTTTGCCTTTATGGACTGCCACTCCAAACATGGAACGAGGGGTTTTCATTGGAGCCAGATCTTTCCAGTCTCCTTTTTTGGGGTTGTAGATAAACATCCTGTTTGTACACTTTCTGTAAATAGAAAAGACAGCAAATGTTTCTTTAAGACATCCTTTTTTTGGAAGCAACTTTATTAATAATTTGACTTTGCTTCTCATATGAAGAAATCTAAGACTATTGATTAGACATTAAATTATTCTCAGAAAGTTCTGTGGTTTCTTAAAGTAGCCATAATTGAGCGATGGGAGGCATAATATGAAATAATTAATTCATTTAACTGGATAATTCAGTAATGCCAAACAAAGAATAATAGAAAAACCCAAGAAACTGTACACCCCAACTTTTTATGAGAATTTTTTCCCTTAATCTTATTTAAAAACCAGATATCTGAAGTAGAAACATTTATTGTAATATTTGATGGTCTTGCTCTTATCCAAATAAGAACTTTGGGCTGGGGTTGTGGCTCAGTGGTAGAGAGCCCTTGCCTAGCATGTCTGAGGCATTGGGTTCCATTATCAGCACCACATATAAATACATAAATAAATGTCCATCTACAACTAAAAAAAATTTTTAAAAAGATAAGAGCTTATCAAGAGCAAGATACAAAATCATGTTCTTTAAACTCATTAGTGGTAACTAATACAATTGAGGCATTACTTTTTTTAAATTAAAAAAAAAAACAAACGTGTTTTTCAGTACTTAGGATAGAACCCAGGGCTACCTGCTTGGTAGGTGAGCACCTACCACTGAGCTAAATCCCCAGTCCCAACCCTTACTTTTTTTTGGTGGGGGGAGGGAACCAGGAATTGAACTCAGGGGCACTGGGTCACTGAGCCACATCATCCCCAGCCCTATTTTGTATTTATTTAGAGACAGGGTCTCACTGAGTTGCTTAGGGCCTCGCTAAATTGCTGGGACTGGCTTTGAACTCACAATCCTCTTGCCTCAGCCTCCCGAGTCGCTGGGATTACAGGCGTGCGCCACCGCGCCTGGCCCAACCCTTACTTTTTGATAGTGACTCATTTCAAAGTTCTTGACTTTGACATTTGACAAGTAATGTTGTCATCTTAACCACAGTCTCAAGATTAATATATTCTTACTGACATATCAATGTCCTCGTTACTAATGCTACTTGAAGGAAACAATTTAAATCATTTGGCAGAGTTTCAATGTTTCATAAGTCAGAACACTGCTTTGAGATTTTTCATTCCATTTACTCAGGAAAAATGCTCCAAATAAGATTGGGAACTGTGTGGGTTTTTATACCCCTTCCTTAATATACCTTTCTTAAATATTCATTTGATGGAAATTGTAAGGATTAAAGTGGATATGAAAATTCCAGATTATTATCTTTGCATATGGAGAGATTATATAAAAATCATGGCTTTTTAAAGTCACACTTCTCTGCTATATTTTTCATTTTGACTAATAACCAGAATATAGAGTTCCTAACTTCTAACATTTCCATATTTGGTATTTTACTCCTTTTTTTTTTTTTTTTTGAGATAGGGTCTTGCCACATTGCCCAGGCTGGTCTTGAACTCTGAGGCTCAAGTGATTTTCCAGGCTCGGCCTCCCCAGTAACTAGAACCATAAGCACACCCAACTGTGCCCAACCATGCCCTCACAATTTATAATTTTAGTTCACTTTCCAGGATTGGACATCTATATTAATTAAACAGCCTGGAGAATTGATGACAAGCCAATCAGGCAGTTTTCCGGAGCATGAGATTAATTCTCACAAGGTAAACTGAAAGTGTTCATTTTTTTTAGAAGTTGATGGACCTTTATTTATTCATTTATTTATATGTGGTACTGAGAATCGAACCCAATGCCTCACACAAGCTAGGCAAGTGCTCTACACTGAGCCACAACCCCACCCCTGAAAATGTTCATTTTAGCAGACAGGTTACTGGCTTAACTGACTGACCTCTGGAGCACTCTGAACTATCCCTTGAGAAGTGCCTAGAAACCAAGTTAGGTTTACATATGAAACTTGGCCCTGGTTTTCTCATAAGAGACTGGTGCTAGTTGGAGACCAGAGAGTATTTTTTCTGATTGATTAGTGCCTGTTTTAAACTGTTGTTAAATATTTTGAATATTACTTCTGTCAAGGAGTAAATACATGACATGCTGTTGAAGAAATAACTGCCCTTGTTTCAATCACCCATGCTTTTCAGTTTTGAACCGAACCAACTATGGGCATTTACTTATTTATTTGTGGTGCTGAGAATCAAACCCAGTGCCTCACACATGCTAGGCAAGTGCTCTACCACTGAGCCACGACCCCAGCTCCTGAACCGAACCAACTAAATTCTACCTTATGAATGTGAAGTACAAATTCATGATTTTACATGCATTATTCTTTTAGTAGATATATTTAAAATACTACACTAAAGAGTACATTTAAATTTTTATCTGTTTATGGCTAATTGAATAAGAAAACTGTATAAAATAGTTATGAATTAGCCAAATAAAAGAGTTGATTAAACTCCTAACTGCTGCCTTTCCACTGTCAGAATGTTTGATTGGGGCGTTATGATCATTTCTAGTAGTATGCTGACTATCTACATTTTCACTTCACCAACTTGTAAGTTTTATTCTCTTTTGGAAATCGTGTATAATATCCTCCAATAACTTTTCACAATGTTGTTTTGAAATTTTACTTCCAAAATAGGTAAGTGAGAAGTCCCATTTCAGTATGTAGACTCAAATGAAGAGAGGGAGAAACTTGTACCAAAAAAGATCATCTGGTTATAAATCACAAGGAAATTTCAGAGTACTTACTTGTCATCTGTTTTTCCACCTAGACAATATATCATCCCATTATGTGAAATCACATTATGACCATAGACTTTGATAGGAAGATTTTTTACTTCATTCCATTTTGCAGCCCTAAAATGAGATGATAGAATTTATGTTTCGTCAATTCCAGATTCCAAAAATATGAATATGTTGTAGGAACAGGAATGCCATGCCAACTTACACAGGATCATAGCATAATACTGAATCCAACGAAGCTTCTGTTTGAAGGTCTTTGCCTGCAACCACATAGATTTTGTCATCTACCTCTCCCAGTCCGAAGAGACACCTAGCTGAAGGCAGAGGTGGAAGTCCAACCCACTCAGATGCTATGTTATCAAGCTGGGGAAAAAAATATGAGGAATTGTGGAGCTTGGTAGAAAGAAGTTCCAGGTGTATCAAAAAGTATGCTATACCTATGTTGTTTAAAATTCAAAGATCTCACAAGTAAAATAAAAGTACAACCCCAAAGTATCATATTTTCACTCAATTATCAAGAAGAATGAGAAAATTTACTTGGCCTACCAAAATAGATAAAGTACCAAAATCTTGAAGACGTCTAAGTTAAACCTGGGGTGCTTTAGCACTGAGCTACATCTCTAGTCCCTACATCAGCAGAGGTTAGTTAGAACAGTGAGGATTCTGCTCAAATTTTCTTCCCATGTTGTCTTGTTCAGCTATGAAACAAGGAATCTAATACTTTTAGGACCTGGGGGAAAGACAGGCTGTCACAGGAGGGAGGGTCACAGTATGTGAATGACCCTTCAATGCTATATTTAACATGATCCCCAAGCTGGCACCCAGGACAGCTGGACCTGTCGCTCAGTCCACAAACAACTGAGATATTAGGCAATGTCTTTTTTCATTCTTTTAAACATTTTGAGTTTCCTTATGTTTTACTTTATTATTTTTTATAAAGATGAGTGTTAGTGTGAATTTCCTAGTCTTTGGGGGAGTTATTTGGAATAGCTGTCTTTTTTTGATTTATATTAAGAAGTAACTTGGCTCATTTTTGCTACTTTACTTCTCCAAGCCTACAATGGCCCTGCTAGTGCCCATGCTCTAGAGTAGGTGATACTGGCATGGCTGGCTTCCATTCCAGAGCTTATTATTTGTAACTTTAAGATTTTCTACTTCATGTTATAGAACAGCAAGGGGCAAGAAAACTGTTCTCTAAGGGAGTACGGTTATAGACTTGTTCTCTGGTGCCATTTCAGGTAGCAGAAGAAAAATGAATAAAACTGAGATTCATTAAATATCAAGAATACCTGTGAACAAAAAAAGGCTATGGGACAGGGAAGGGTATCTGTGAATGCCTCTCAATGTCTGGCCTAGTAACCCCAGTTAAACAGTGACATGAGGGATTTTAATCCCTGCATGTACATTATTAGGTTTGTATTCACGAATTTCAACATCTAGATTATGGCCCCTAATGTTTTCATTTTTGAAAAATTATTTGATCAAGAAGGTGATACAGGGCTGAGGGTGGAACTCAGTCATGGAGTATTTGCCTTGCATGTGCTAAAAAAAGAAGGTGGTGTATAATAGAAATAACAATAAGGGTGGGGTTGTAGCTCAGTGGTAGAGGGCTTGCCATGCAAGCAGGCGCTGGGTTCGATCTCAGCACGACATAAACACTTCAAAATAAGGGTATTGTGTTCATTTACAACTAAAAATTTAAAAAAAGAAATAATAATACAAACACAGGTTTTCTGTTCTTGTGATTTTCATTTATTTTTTGGTTTTGGTATTGGGGATTGAACCTGGGGTTCTTTACCACTGAACTGCATCCCTAGACCCTTTAGTTAATTTTTAAATTATGAGACAGGGTCTGACTAAGTTGCTCAGGCTACCTTTGAACTTGTGATACTCCTGCCTCAGTCTTCCAAGTAATTGGGATTATAGGTGGTGCCACTCTGCCTGGCACCTTGCGAGTCTGACTCTGTGACAGGCTTTGAACCAAATGCTTTAGACAGATAATCTCATTTAGTCTTCCAGGATAGGCTCTTTTATTATGCCTGTTTTACAGATGAGGAAGCTAGGTTCAGAAAGATTAATTTGCCCAAATTCACAAGCTTTTAGGCAGTATTCAAATCTAAGTATATAAATTTATGGTTTATTTTATATTTTTTTTATTATTATTTTTTTTGCGGTGCTGGGGATTGAACCCAGGGCCTTGTGCTTGTGGGGCAAGCACTCTACCAACTGAGCTATATCCCCACCCCCTATAGTTTATTATTAAAAAATGGAACCATGGCCAGCACACTACTAAGCTGAGGGCTCTGTTCCCACTTTGTCCTGTACTGTCTCCCTTCCCATATTGCTCTCCTGGGGCACATTCTATAGCAGATGGAATAGCAGTCTGCTTGCCAGCCTCTTTTATGGATGAGCTGTCAGGCTATTTAAACTCTCTAGGTTCCACTTTTCTCATTGTTAAAATTAGGGCTTGGACCTAGATTAATTTAAAACCTGGTACTGTTAAAAATTTGATGAATCTATTAATTCTTTGCAGTAGGGGTGGGAGAAGAGACAAAACTCTCTTACTAAGGCAAAATGTTCTAGTAATCTTTCTAAGCATTCAAGCAAAGATCAACTTATTACTAAATTAATACACTTTAAACATACGTGACCAAGCAGGAAAATATAATACCTGAAATTCTCATACAGATACTTGTGTGTTACAACCCTCTTTTATAGTCAGGTATTTTTAATCCTGGCATCTTGTTCTACCATTTGTGCTTTTTAAAAATGACAGGGCATGGCTAATAGACAGGAAATTGACCTTCTAACTTTGTATAACTGCTTTTATAGCTTTAAAGAACATTAAGCAGGTTTTTGAGCCAGAAATAAGAAGCTGTATCAGTAAGAGTAGTAATAGAATGGAAGAAAATAAAGATTAAGATTAAACTGAACACTTGAAATAAAGGGGCTGGGTTGCAGATTTATTTCATCAATTAAATATGAAATGGAATGAAACAAAACCTCAAGGAACTTTGGGTATTATTCTATGGCTGTAACTATTCCTTGAATCTATGATTTCCTTTTGTTTCTCTCTATCTTTGTTGTCTATATTTTGATATTTTTCCCTCCTGGATGTATTTACAGTCTTTATCATTGAATTGGCCCTCTTTGAAGCTTGTCTAAATTTAAAATTAGGGCTTGGGAAGTTTGCTGACCATATTTAAATGTTTATATTTTTTACTGGAACTTTGAAAATTAAGAAACATGATTAATATGTATTATGACTTTATTTTTTAAGATCAGAAAAATTGAAGGTAGTATTTGGTGAATGCATAGTATGTCATACACTTTGAGAGCATATTGTGACTGTGGTATGACATTCTACACTTGCTTATCTTTGGCCTTTCCAACTCGAGTGCCTTAAGCCCCAAGTCATGATTAGCTATGATCTAAACAAACTCTTTCAAGATAGCTGTAAGCTACATAGCATTGGTATTGGCATTATTTAAGATAAAGGTTAAGCCACTGTTTCCTTCATAAAATGATAAACTATAATGTATTGCTAATATGAATCAAATTCTCTTCAAACTGTAGAGTTTATTCATTTAGGAGGATTTATTTCCCTATAAATTTCTGTTACACAAAAGATTGTTTTTCCTCTTTTTTTTTAAAAAAATATTTTTTTAGTTGTAGATGGACACAATACCTTTACTTTATTTATTTTTATGTGGTGCTGAGGACTGAACACAGTGCCTCACATGTTAGGCAAGTGCTCTATCACTGAACTACGACCCCAGCCCTCCTCTTTTTTTTAATGACAGATCATTAAGTTGTAATAATGTCTAATTATAACTGATCCGAATAAATGTGATAACATAAACAAAAACTTCTAAGTATAACTAATTCAAATCAGTGACACTTGTACAGTTGTTCTCTAAGGTAATCCAAAGTGTGTAGAATATGTACATAAGTTCTTTTCATTTTGAGCAAAACTATCTTTTAGGCAGTAACCATAAATTAGAGGTGAAATGCAACTCCCAAGAACTTCAAATTAAGGAAAAAAGGAAACTGAGGGAAAAAGAATATTTGGCCAATTATTGCTTCACAATGTGTGAAGTACTTTGATCTAGGGAAAGAATTTGATTTAGCAAATGATATTGATGTTTTTCAGGTAAGGTATACAAAATTAGTTTTTACAAAAAGACTAGACTTTGAAGGATTATAATCACCATCAACTATAAACATATTTTGTAAAGAAAATCTTGAGTCATGAATTACACATTAATTAGACCTCATTCTTCACCAAACCTTTATTAAATATTAACAAGCAGTCAATTATTTTTGTTAGTGCCCTAAGTAGGACAAGTGCAAGGGACTACAATAGGATATCAATTAGAATATGATGCAAATAGCCTGAATAATTCATGAACTGGCTAATTGGATGGTGAAAAACAGCCTTACCTTTTTAGATCTACTTAAATAAAAATCGTCTTTCTTACCTGGAAAAAGTATGACTGTAGAGGTTGATCCTTATTTTCTTCATCCACATACAGTCCTCCTACCACATATATCTGATTTTGTTGGGTAACAATGCTGGAATGATTTCTGGGGATCTGCTCAGCCAGTGCAGTAAGGTAGCATTCATTTTCTGTGGGATCATAAGCCACTGCGGCTGTGTCATTAACCAACAGAATGAGGTCCTTGACAAACATTCCATGCCTGGGAATGTCATTCAGGTAACCAGGAAGCAAATCTTCATCACCAACATCACCATTCACCTCACCCTCCCCAGTCTTCTCTGTATTTTTGCTAGGTTCTGGGAGTTTGCCTGCGAAAGCATCTTTTAGAACTTTGATTTTTTTCTGGAGTTCTGGGTTGCTTTTGATGATATCATCTTTCTCAACATGATCTTTAAAATATTTTTCTGTCATTAGGCGAAAACGAATACAATCAAAGACTTCATTAAGATTTTTCACCCTGTTTTCTTTGTCCGTTCGCACCCACTTCATTACTGCCTCAAATACCGCTTCTTCCTTTTCTACATTTAGGCCATCATTTGAAATGACTGAGATCAGTTCCTGTGGAGACAGTTGCATAAAGTCCTCTTCCTTACAAATCTGTACAAAGCGATCAGACACAAATTCACGGGCAGAAATGGCGAGTCTTGGGCAATCAAGAAGAAGTCCTAATCTTAGGATGGCTAGACAGTTACCAGGAGCAAGTCTTTTCTGAAGATAAGAGACGCAGACCGTGAACACTGAGGGGATCTGAAAGCGGCTGGCCAATGCAAAAATATCTTGCACATTTCCATCATTGAGATCAATACTGGCGGAGTACAGGTATTTGATTATCAAATCAAGCACAGCAGGATCTACATTATCTAGTACAACCTCCTTTTTTTTCTCTTCATCAATTTCAGATAAAAAATACTCACGGAAGTAAGGACTACAAGCTGACAAAATCAATCTGTGGCAAGGAAGACTTTTGTCACCTGCTTTAAGGGTGCAATCGATGAATTTTTTCTCATCCAGGAGATCTTTTAGACCATCCTGAAGAAGGGTGGATTGGTAAAGCCGCAGTTCCTCTGCGAGTTCCCGCTGGGAATCCATTTTGTGAGTAACCTGGGTAAGGAAGGGGACACTGAAGGCCTTAGCTCCTTGCAGCACACAGGTCTAGCTGTAAAAAGGCAGATCAGTGTGCTTTGCCCAGCTTGAAGCCTTTGCAATTTAATCCCACCAGCTAAATATAGATACCAACTCTAACAACGGGAATTTAGGAGAGCTAGTTTGGAAAGCAGAGTTGTTCTTGCAGCTGTTAAAGATTGATAGTAACAACTGGAAATTTTAGTCACTAAGGAAACAGCTAAGAAACAAGCTATTTAAGTGGAAAGCTTTAAAATACATAAAGCATTAGAAAATATGCTAATAAAGGCTACCACAAGAAAATGTTTATCGAACTAACAGAAAAATGAATCATAAAAATGAGTCACTCCTCTAAAAATGGTCTAGTGGCAAGCCACTTGGCTCTCTGAATTAATGATGCAAAGGTCAAGAATATGAAGTGAGTTCATTTGACGTCTCCTAAGATTGCCTTTCCAATAACTGTTACACGCAAATTTTTATCTTTTACTCAAAACAGTGGGGATAGATTTTTTTAAGTAGGAAACTTAAAGGTATTTACTTATATACTATAATTATAGTTTTATAAAGCCTTTGAAATGATACTTCATCAAAACTGCAGTGCAGAGAAACTGCTAAGACATTGTAAATAATGTCTTAAATATATAAGCGGACAAAACTGTTCATTAGTGAGAAAAGTAAAATGAGTACTGAATTAAATCATAAAATTTATTCACACCTGCCTTGCTGTACAAAGGATGTGACATGGCAAATAATACTAAGTAAAATAAAGGCAAAAGATAAAATTATTAAAGACTGGAGAAAAATAGGCAAAAATCAACACTAGGGAAAGACCTACATACATAAATGTGATTGCTAAAGATATTTTGTAATTTTAAGTGTTGAAAATCATCTTCCATTGTAAAGAGTTAAAAAACAGAACAGATGTAACCCCATGAGAGCAATGTCATCAACAGAACACAGCAAAATCAGGATGAAAAGCTACATCAGCCATACAGTTTAGAAAAGATCTTATTTAATATTTATATGTGTGTATATACATATATAATTTTAATTTTATATAAAGAAAAAAATATGAATTTTATAATATATACACATATACATATAGGTATTGATTATAAAGGAACATTGTATTATGGGATGCAGAAGTCAAGATTTAAAACAAATGAACTTTTGCTCATACATAGATGGTATGTACTTCTTCACGAAATACTTTATTACATAATCATAATCTGAACTCAGTAGAGCTTTAGAAATTCTATAATGTCAAAGGCTGGTATTCTTGAGTGTGCCTAAAAGAACAAAAGCTCCATGAGGACAGATTTGGTCATTCTGTGCTGTTCGATGCTATAGTCTCTAGGCCTTGTGGGTGCTCCATGAATATTTGTTGAATGAATGAATGCCCCCAGATCAGGGAATTATGTATTTTTAAACTTCAAGGTCTCTATTCATGAGTAAAGGCTTTTTTTCTTTTATTTTACATCACAGCGAAGTCAATGGTACCGTCAGCTGCTAAAACAACAGCTGAAAGAAGAGCTCATTGATTCTTTTTCCATTTATAGATGTCACTAAAGGTTTTAACACACTAGAAAAAACTAACAGCTGCTCCCTTGTTTAAACAATAAATGACTCATTTATTTCTCTCTACACGTAACACCTAACATTTGAAAAGATTAGTGGGTCAGATACAAACTCCATGATATGACATTTGAGATTATTCCTTACTAGCTGGCAATTTTGTAAAGTCTCTTTTGCTTGGAAAGTAGTATTTAAACAATATTTATGTTCCCAGCACCGCATACAAACAAACAAACAATATTTATAGCAGCATTTTATTTGTGACTCCCTAATACAGGTTATTATAACTATCACTTAAAAATGTGGAAATCCTTTTCTATTTATAGCTTTTGTTCAATGATTTTTTAATAAACTCAGGTTAGCACTAGGTTGTCCTGTGTCTGTCTTATATTTAGACACATAATTGCATCTTATTTTAAATGTTTTTTATATTTCCCCATTAGGGAAAAGAGGGCTCCTTGGCTAATTTCAATTTTTTGACAAAGGTTCTATACAATATTTTTAAACTGAAACAGTAGCCCAAACTGCTAAATGATGCCAGAGAGGTCACCAAATTATACCTAACCAAGAAATCAGAAAAATAATAGATTCTTTTTTAAATAAAAAAAATTTCAATGAAGCAAAACAAGGAAAAAGTCTGTAAGTGGAAAAAATTGTTTTCTTACAAAAAAATGTATTCTTGCCAAAACTGTATTGAAATTATTTATAAACTAGCATCCAAAACATTTACAGAGAGGCTGATATACACCAGTTAAAACTTTTTTAGTTTTTACAAAAATGATGCCCTAAAAATGACATGTTCAAGGTTTGTAATTTGTATTAGAGTTGGCTTACATTTGGAGCCATGTGATAATACATTTAAACCAGATTTTTAATTAAAAGGAATGTTTTGATTATTTCATAAGAATACTTATTCTTTTAAATAATACTTTCAAAACATTAAATGGTACTGCATAAATTCTTTATTAAATCCAACATGGTACAGTCATTTAATATCTGAAAACTTACACAAGAATTAAGTACAAAATGAACATTTTACAAACCAGATACATTTGAATTACAATTTTAGATATAATTTTTAGAAAACTGGCAGTTTTCTAAAAATATTTTCCCTTAATCATTAAAAACTCTTTTAAAAGCTTTAAATATAAAAACTGTAAATATAAAAACTATTCCATGCCTTATAGTAGGCGACTAGTGTCTTTAATCTTGAGATATCTTTAAATAGAAATCCAGCTCAACTCAAGATCAACTCATTACTTCCCAAAGTCCCTGTAGTGTGAATCCATCCTTCAATTTCTCTATTGCAAGCCCCAGTTCTTCTGAAAATACAGGCTCACGATCCTGTTGCTTTTTGGGAGGTAAAAGGATGAGATGGGAATAGAGGAGGTGGGCAAGGAAGAGGAAAAAAAACAAAAAATAGGTTTCACATAAGTTTGTGAATGCTAAATGTTGGAATATAGAAACTTCAAAAAATATACTATAGGCCAAATTTCCTTACCTTATTGCCATCAGCAAAATAAGCCTAAAAGACGAAGAAAATTATATTTCACATATATGACATAAAATAGATTAGTGAACTAAGGAATAGGCAATTAGTTTGCAGAATGATTTTGTAACTACATGTGGGTATTACATACATTGTTATTTTGTGTTTAATGGTTTTCTCATCTCTATAATGCTGGTACAAAATTTGTTTCTCCTGTCAATCAATATTAATGTCTACAAGAGTTATGCTTTAAGTTCTATAAACAAATGTGCCTTGTAATTAATGTATAATTAGCATTGCCAAATTGAAGGGAGAGAAAAAGAATGACATAGGAGCTATATTTCTGCTCTACTTTGGTTTAGAAGAAGATGTTGGCAAAACAAAAACAAAGCAATCAATACTTCAATGTGTTAGCAAATGCATATAGTTAGAAGTAGTAGTTTATAATAAATATTCTATATGAATTTCTCAACTTTGTTTGAAAATATTTGCTCCTAGAGACGTATTCTGGTCAGATTCATAGACCACAGTATGGAGAAAGCATTATTACATTGGCTATTAATTAAATAATACCAATTCAGAAATAGGAAAGTTTATTCTTCAAATACATATCCTTCTAAAATTAATATAAATTAAGGGAAGTCATCTCATAAAGATTAACTATGAAGAACATAATTTTAAATTAATTTAATTTATTATAATATTTAAAATTCTTTTATACTAAAGCATGAAAAATCTTTTTATATGTCTAAAATCCTCTGAATAATTATTCTCAAACTATTTCCTAGTTTGGTAATTTAAAAGTACTGTCACAAAAAGAAATTCTTCCCTCACCTAAAAAAAGTTATCCTCAAACTCATGTCAAAAGGCTTGAGTTCTCCAGTGTTTTACACACAACATTATTTAATTAAACATGACTCAGATACAAATCATAAGAAATTTAATAGTTCTCGTTTCTGACACTCACCACAAAAGCATCCGTGTGATCATCAGCATCTATTTCTACATCATCTTGAATCTGTTCAACTGTCAGAGCTTCAAGGGGCTGTGGCTAAAAAAAAAAAAAAAAAACAATAAATGTCAAAATGCATCAGAAACAATACTAATTAAATCATTTTAGAAAAATGTACTGTGAGAGCTATAAATGCTTGTAAAAAGATAACACAATTATAACCACTTGAGTCTTACACTCTTCTGTTAACACTAACTCAAGTAATAAAATTAGTTAAACCTAAGCTTTTAAATCTGAAGTCAACATCATCAAAAAAGTTAGAGTGGGAAATTTACCCAAATTTGTATGCTTAAGGGGAATTCTTAAAGGAAAACCTCTCAGGGCCAGAGACAAAGTTCAGTGAGGTGCTTGCCTAGCAATGCACGAAGCCCTGTGTTCAATTACCAGGAAGTGGGTAGGTAATGGAAGTGGAGGGGGTGAAAGTGGGAAGGGGGGCAGAAGGAAAGAAAGAAGGAATGGGAAAAAAAAGAAAAGAAAAAGCAAAACAATGCTCACTCTTTTCTTTTTCTTTTTTCGGTACTGGGGATTGAATCCAGGGGCACTTTACCACCAAGTTACACTCCCAGCCCTTTTTCCTTTCTCCCTTAACTGCCACCCTCAGCCCTTTTTATTATTTACTTTGAGACAAAGTCTCACTTAGTTGCTGAGGGTCTCACTACATTGCCAAGGCTAGCCTTGAACTTGTGATGGTCCTGCCTCAGCCTCCCCGAGTCACTAGGATTATAGGCATGCACCACTTGCCTGGCTAACTTTTTTCCTTTCACATAAAACACTAACTTTTTAAAAAATATATTTTGTTTTAGTTGTAGGTGGATACAATACCTTTATTTTATTTTTATGTGGTGCTGAGGATCCAACCCAGGGCCCCAAGTATGCTAGGCAAGCGCTCCATCACTGAGCCACAACCCCAGCCCCAAACACTGACTTTTGTATAAGAGTAAGTTTTCAATTTTCTTCAAAATAGAATAAAATTCAAAAATAGTAATAAAAATTCAAAATAGAATTTGTGAAAAGTAAAAGAAATAAAATTTAAACAGAATAAAATATGGTGCTGATATTTACTAATTTGCTTATTTTTCAAGTATTTTAGTATCTTTATCATATTAGGTACTATGCTAGAATTACCAAGGGTATCCCTGCTCTTACCCACATTTGAAGCTCAAATTGCCCAGGATTACAAGTAATTGGTGAAACTGGGATTAAAGCTCAGTTTTCCAAGGATCATCCCTGTTCTGTAAAGTTATTTCCCAGGCAAAAAATAACTAATAGTAGTAACTGTAATTTGAATGAAAAGAAAGGGATAGAAACAGGGAAGAGACTGGTATAACTGAATTTACAAAATAAGATAATGGGAAAAATGAAGGAAAATTCCAAGGTTTTGAGCACAGCTGACTTGGACAATGCTAGAAACAAATAATAAACAGATAAATCAGCAGGATACTACATTTTGAAAAAAAAATGACGAGGTCACTTTTAAGCATGTCCAGTTTGAGATGCTCATTCTAGGCCTAGTGTATCTTACTTGGATAATTATTTACTCAATTAAAATATTAAGATAAAGTCTAAAATGAGAAATTCAATTTATATAATTTGGGATGCTCATTTATTGACAATATTCAAGAATATTTGGAACCAAGATAAGATGAAAGAATGCATCAGGATCAGAAAGATACATCTGGGCATCATCCATAAAAGTACACGTTAAAGAAGCTGGAGGAGCCAGTGATGTTACTGAGAAATATAGAGAGAAGGGAAAGTAAAAGGGAGAATGCCTTGTTTAAGTCAGAGGACCAGCCTACTACTTCCTGGTAATTGCTTGTCCCATGCTGTAGACCAAAAGCAGAAGAGGAGAGAGAGGGAGGGAAGGAGGGAGAGACAGAGAGAAAATGACTATGATATGGCTCTACAGGTTGAGTATCATCAGAAGCACTGAGTAAAGAGTGGGCGGCGAGGCTACCAGCAGTAGAGTGCACAGTGAAGGCCCCAGCAAAGGAACAGAGAGCAAGAGAACCTGTGATAGAGAGGTCAGTGATGAGATCGTGATAGGGAAGAAGAAAGGGCATGACAATAGAGCAGATTGTGAGGGTACCTTTGATGGAATGGACAGTGGTGCCGCAGATAGCAGGGCACCAGAGACAGAGCCTCTGGAAAGAGTATCAGTGACAGAGTATTTAGTGAGGGATCCAGTGACAGACTGGATGAATGGGAACCCAACTAAGGAGGTAAGTCATGCCAAAAGAGAGTTGAAGAACTTGGAGAGCAGGGAGTGAGACAGCAATCAGAAGTCATAAGAAGGGAAAAGAGCTGATGTGTAGGCAGGATATTCAAAATATTTCAAAACTAGCTGGGCATGGCGGCACATGCTTACAGTCCTAGGTACTTGAAAAGCTATGGCAGTGGATTGTTCAGGCCCAGGAATTCACGATGAGGTGGGCAACATAGACACCATCTCAAAAACAACAACAATAACAAGAACAACAAAACCCCTGAAACTGAAGCTACTGTGGCAGAAGCTCTGATCAATAGGGATGAACACTGGTCATATTAATAAAGCAAACTCCTGGAGGTGCTGTACTGTAGGGCAAGTTAGAATATAATGGTACCCATGAAGCATATAAGGTTTGTCCATGCTAATGGGGAGGTCCTGTTGAATGAAATAAAAGTGACAGAGTGCGAGACTCAAGTCTGTCCATGTTAGAGGAGCCTGCACAGAGAGATTTTTCTGGATAGGCTGATCACCTATAAGGCAGGTATGGAAGAATGATGAGGAAGCAGCCTGCTAGAAGACAGGTAATGGTCACCAATTACAGATGGTTCAGGGGCCATTCTTACTTGGGCAGAGTCTGTATATCCATCATTGAAAACACGGTTTAAAGTTAAATTGTACACAATGTTTTTATATCTGAATTTTATAGGTACTGTGAAAGCAATTCAGCAAACTCTGTTTCACATATTGAACAAATTACCTTTTCTTCCATTTCGTAATCCACTCCAAATATAGGACTGGCAGAGTAGACTTTGTGAAGTGAATTGATTTCCTTAACTGATTCCTGTAGTTTTTCCACAGGGTCTATTTTAAAACCAAGAACATATCCTCCACTCTACAAGAAAAAATAATAAAAAAAAAAAAAACAAGCCCGAGAAATGGTATTTGTAGTATATGATAAAACTTAAGCTGTCATCATCTACATGTTGTAGAGCAAAACACATTAAAGTTTGATTTTTTTTTTTTTTTTGGTACTGGGGAACTGAACCCCTTTACCACTGAGCCATATCTCCAATGGCTTATTTTTTGAGATGGGGTCTCACTAAGTTGTTTAGGGTCTCACTAAGTAGCTGGGGCTGGCTTCAAACTTGTGCTCCTCCTGCCTCAGCCTCCCAGGTTGCTGGAATTATAGGCATGTGTCATCATGCCCAGGAATAGTTTGATTTTTTAAAATTAAACTCCTTATTATGAAGTATTTCAGGTACATATAAAAATAGGTAAGTACAGGCTGGGCGCAGTGGCACATGCCTGTAATCCCAGCACTTGGGAGGCTGAGGCAGGAGGATTGCAAGTTCAAAGCCAGCCTCAGCAACTTAGCGAGGCCCTAAGCAACTCAGTGAGACCCTGTCTCTAAATAAAATACAAAATAGGGCTGGGGATGTGGCTCAGTGGTGGAGTGCCCCTGAATTCAATTCCCAGTACCCAAAAAAAAAAAAAAAAAAGGTAAGTACAATGAGCCTCCTCACAGTCATGATGGAGCTTCAAGCCACAGCAACATGTGGCTCACTTTCTAACTTCTCTTTCACCTTAACTCCCATCCACCCAACCACTCAGGATTACACTGAAGCATGTCCAGAATGATTTCATTTGTAAATATAAGCTGATCTTTCAGTATTTTAAAAAACACTGTAGATTGTGAAGGCCAAGGAAACAGTTTTTCTAGAGCTAGGCCTTGAAAAAGAATATACTTTAAAAGAAGAAAAGAAGTAGCCTTAGGCTATCTCCTTAGGAAAGAAATTTGATTAGGATAGGTTGTTAGAGAGAAATGTTAGAAAGTAGCATACTATAACTGGGAAGATCATTTGCTTTGGGTTGAGAGCACATGCTTTTTAGTGTCAAATTCTGATTCCATAATTAATTTACAAGCTGTATGATGCCTGGAAACTTACTTTCCATAACCTTTTTAAGCCTAAATTTTCTAACACAAAAAATGCTGATCATATATATATGAAACTTGATATAGTTCCTGGAACATAGTAAGCACTCAATAAACAGCAGCTATACCAGTCATGCTAAAGGAGTGAGCAGACATTGATGTTTTAATTTAGAAGTGATTTTATAACTCAGTTTTTTTTTTCTTCCAGAATTGGGGATTAAACCCAGGGCTTTGTGTATCTACCTTGTACTCTACCACTGAACTATAAACTCAGCCCTTATCACTTTTTTAAAAAACGTGTTTTAACTGTTTTATTTAAATGGATTTCTGCTGCTGGGCATGTCATCCCAGAAGTGTGGGAGGCTGAGGCAGGAGAACTGCAAGTCTTAGCAATAACCTGTCTTTAAATAAAAAATAGTTAGGGGTGGAGCTCAGTGGGATAGTGCCCCTGGATTCCATTCCAAGTACCAAAAAAAAAGAAGAAAGAAAAAAATTCTTGCAGAAACAAGGCATATGTGAGAATATAAATTCTCAAAGAGAATGGATATGTATGTTTCTGTACATATCTATGTTTCTCAAAGAAAGTTTTGTTGTGAATCAGACCTGAGATCATGGGCAAGGTTCTTAACTTCTCCAGGCCTGTTTCCTTCACTGTCAAGTGGTGAAGAATAGTAACTGTATCATAGAGTGAGGAGATCAAGTGAATGTATGAAAAGCATTTAGCACAGTGACTTGATTCTATCATTAATAATAAAAGTGAGTGGGATGTGGTGACACAGCCCTGAAATACCAGCTATTTGAGAGGATCAGAAGTTCCAGGCTGGCCTGGCAACTATTTCAAAATAAAAAAAAAAGGGGGTGGGGATGTAGCTGAGGGGTAGAGTGTTTGCCAAGGGTATGTGAGGGCCTGGGTTCAATCCCCAGTACTGCAAACAAATAAAAAATAAAAGTGGTGATCCTAATAATAATGATTATCTGTCCAAAGAAAAAACAGGGTTCTTCTATGAAGACAATTACTCTAACACTTCAAACACTTAATGTACCTTCATATTACAGATAATATTCTTCTTGGATATGAACTGCTTACTATATACATAAAACTAAAACATAGAGCATCACATAGTTTAAAATATCTACCAAAGATTAATAAAAATGTAAAACATCTTACCTGTTGAGAGCTTTCTATGACAAGAGCTAAACCAAATTTTGAATCTCTAATCTTTATCGAACGCTGGATATAAAATGAAAAAGAAAAAATGCATGTCTTTATTATCTTAAATAGTGACTCTTTAATACAAGCTTTTAAATTTCTACACAGGAATTACTTTCATAATCTAAAGAATAGAATACCCCATCCTCCTTTATGAAACCCCCAGAGAGATCATAAATGAACTAAGACTCATATAAAAGGTGGCAAACTTGTATGAAAATATCTCTGAAATGTGTATTCAATTATCTGATTCATATCCTTCACTTCCAGGGAGTCAGCAACGTTTCTCAGTATTTTACACAAAAGTCCAACAATTTTTCAGTTATGATAAGCCAGTGTCTTCTGTGGTTCCTAAGGCTTGATTAGTTTGAGTCATATGTGCCTATTGTTTCTCATGTTCTTGGTGGCTAAATTTTAAAAATGTTTATACCATTAATTAAAAAAAATGTATGGACATTCATCACTGGGCATCAAGAAAGGCTGGGACAGATAAAGTGAAACTGACATTAGTTGATAAATGTGACATGAGGATTAAGAATGATCAGCAGTTTATGTCCCAAACAATGGAGCATCTATGTACATCAAACAAACCCTTCTCAATTTCAAGAATCAAATAGACCACAACACAATAATACTGGGTGACTTTAACACACCTCTCTCACCACTGGATAGATCTTCCGAACAAAAACTAAATGAAGAAACTATAGAACTCAACAATACAATCAATAATTTAGACTTAATAAACATATATAGAATATTTCATATATCAATGAGAAAATACACTTTCTTCTCAGCAGCATATGGATCCTTCTCTAAAACAGACCATATGTTATGCCACAAAGCAACTCCTAGCAAATACAAAAAAACAAAATAGAGATATTACCCTGCATTCTATCAGAGATCACAATAGAATAAAATTCAAAATCAATGACAAAAAATAGAAGCTACTCCAACACCTGGAAACTAAATAATAGGCCACTGAATGACAACTGGATAGCAGAAGACATCAGGGAGGAGATAAAAATAATTCTTAGAGATAAATGAGAACACAGATACAACACATCACAATCTCTGGGACACTATGAAGACAGAGTGCTAAGAGTTCATTCATTAAAAGAATAAAAAGTCAACAAATAAAAGACCTAACATTACATCTCAAAGCCCTAGAAAAAGAACAAATCAACACCAAAAGAAGTAAAAGACAGGAAATAATTAAAATAAGAACTGAAATCAATGAAATTGAAAAAAAAGAAACAATTAAAAAAACTAACAAAATGAAAAGTTGGTTCTTTGAAAAAAAAATAAAATTGATAAACCCTTAGCCACACTAATGAACAGGAGAGAAAACTCAAATTACTAAAATTTGTGAGGGGAAGAGAGGCAGTATGAGGGTGTGAAAAATGCAGAATGAGATGGACATTATTACCCTATGTACATGTATGATTGCAGGAAGCAGAGAAAAGAAAAGTTGTGCTCCATTTGTGTACAATGAGTCAAAGTGCATTCTGCTGTCATGTATAGCTAAATAGAACAAGTAATGATAATAATAAAGATTGATCGCAGGAAGATAGTAATCTGAGAGGAGGGGTAGAAGCATAATGACAGGGTCTACAGGAAGGGACACAAGATGTACTTGCTGATGGTGAAAGGGAGAACCATGGAGAACCTAATATTATGACAACTCAAAAGACCCATGATGAGTCATCTGTGGCAGGTAATGGCATATCACACTTCCAGACAGATGGGCATTTAAGTTGAGAGAAAGACTGAGGAAAAAAGAAGAATGGAGAAAGACTCTAATGGTAAATTCTTATGAAAACCTGTCTTTTCATTCAACTGCTTTATATCTCACCATTACATAGTCCTACTTCAGAACCCCAGGACACTGGCACCCTGGCTGTAATCTAGGTGAAACTGGCTGATAGAAGTGGCAAGAAGTTTATATATACAGAGCTGAAGTTAGAATATGACTGCTGCAGTGACAAACGGTGATGATATCATATTGCAAGTTGTTTGGGCCAGGTTGAATTCATTCCAGAGGCTGCATTTGGCAACTCTATTCTTAAATAACAAAAAATATTCTATTTGAAGAACAGAATGCACGAGGTTGTTTACTACTCAGTAATTATTCAGCATAACAGAGGCTAGGTTAGGCAAGCTATAGAACATATAAATGCAATACAAAACAGCAATGAACAGTCTAAAACACTGGTTTACCAAATCTCTAAGTAAACTTGTTATATCTTCCCACCGGATTACAATCTCATATTTCTTTAAATGGGCAGAAATCATTTTCTTCCCATCAAATGTTATGACTTTCTGTTTAATGTTTTACTATACTCCACTAGACTGAAAACTCTGTGATGGCAGGAACTATGTGTTGGTTTGATTTTCATGAGTGTATCTCTAGCACACAGTAGATGCTTAATATTGGGCAAATGAATGAATGATCAGATATTCTAAAGTTACTCAAAAATCAAACGATTTAGCAAAACAGGCTTGGGAATATTTGCAAAGAAATATCCTTCTCATAGGTCAAGAATTCTCTTTTTTAAAAAGGGCATTTTCCTTCCTTTCCGTCTGGCGGCAGCCATCAGGTGAGTCAAGATGGGTGCATACAAGTACATCCAGGAGCTATGGAGGAAGAAGCAGTCAGATGTGATGCACTTTCTTCTGAGGGTCCGCTGCTGGCAGTACCGCCAGCTCTCTGCGCTCCACAGGGCTCCCCGCCCCACCCGGCCGGATAAAGCGCGCAGATTGGGATACAAGGCCAAGCAAGGTTATGTCATATACAGGATTCGTGTGCGCCATGGTGGCCGCAAACGCCCAGTTCCTAAGGGTGCCACGTATGGCAAGCCTGTCCATCATGGTGTCAACCAGCTAAAGTTCGCTCGCAGCCTTCAGTCTGTTGCTGAGGAGCGAGCTGGGCGCCACTGTGGGGCTCTGAGAGTCCTGAATTCTTACTGGGTTGGTGAAGATTCCACATACAAATTCTTTGAGGTTATCCTCATTGATCCATTCCATAAAGCTATCAGAAGAAATCCTGACACCCAATGGATCACCAAACCCGTCCACAAGCACAGGGAGATGCGTGGCCTAACATCTGCAGGCCGTAAGAGTCGTGGCCTTGGAAAGGGCCACAAGTTCCACCACACTATTGGTGGTTCTCGCCGTGCAGCTTGGAGAAGGCGCAATACTCTCCAGCTCCACCATTACCGCTAATATAAGTATGATGTTTGTAAAGTTCATACCTAATAAACATTTTAGGACAGTGATGTCTGCTTAAAGATGTTATTTGTCTGTTAAAACTAGTCTGCAGGTTATTTCATGAATGCTTTGTCAAATTATGGAAGTTAAAGTGCAATAATGTTTGAAGACAATAAGTGATGGTGTATCTTGTTTCTAATAAGATAAACTTTCTGTCTTGCTTTATCTTATTAGGGAGTTATATGTCAGTGTTTAAAATATGCTATGTGGTATAAGAGGTGTCAAATAAATTCTTTAAAAGAGGAGTGCTGGAACTAAAAAAATAAAAAATAAAAAAAATAAAAATAAAAATAAAAAGGGCATTTTCCAGATATTACATATATTATATTCACTCAATGAAAATTAATAAAACTTCTTAGTCTTAAGACTACAATCAGGGATGACTATCATAGGATAACCTCACAGGATTTTCATTTACTATTTTTATGTTCCATTTAATTTGGAATAGAATTGGATAATAGTTTCTTTATATAAAATGAACTTCTTTTTATATTGAGTTTATTATTTCTTTCACTGAATCACATATTTATCATAGCAGTAGAGTAAAAAGAACTACCTACCTACTCACAAAACAAATTGATCTCAGATATAGTCAGTTCTTTTTCTGAATTTTAACAGCTTTAACTGAACTTAAGGTAAAAGTATTATCACTAAAAATCATCTTGTTTTCTTCATTAATCCTGGAGTATGAATCCAGCTTGCATTACATTCTGTATTGGAATGTAAGCAGTTCATTCACAGAATTAATGAATTCATTCTGGCTTTATAAACATTTGGGGGCTGGGGATGTAGCTCAGTCAAGAGTACTTGACTAGCATGTGTGACGCACTGGGTTCAATCCTCAGCACCACATAAAAATAAATAAATAAAATAAAGAGATTATGTCCATCTACAACCAAAAAAAAAAAAAAAAGTTAAAACAAAAAAACAAAACATTTGGAGCAGAAGTGGTGTGGATCACTGTGCTAAAAGCCATGCCAAGGAACCACCATTTACCTGCTTGTGGGAAGGTTACAGAAAACTTCTATAGCTGAAGACCTTTGATTCGAATCAAATGAAAAAATACCTTACTCTGTATGATAATTCTTTAAAATTTCAGAACCCACTATATTTATCTTTAAATAGCAAGTTGATAATGATGCAATTTTCTTCAAATTTTAGTATAACTGAGTCTTTTCTATGTTGAAATAGCAAATAATCAGCAATTTTAAAAGCATGCTCTTAGCTAATAACTATTGCCACATTAAAAGGGAAAGAGTGAGAATGCATCTAATCCAAATGGCACTCTTAACTGTTGAACAGAAATTATTTATTCTACACTTGAATAAGGTCACCAAATGCATGTACTTACAATTTGCAGATATGGTATACTGACATTAAAACTATCATTCATATTTGCATGCCACACGATTCTCACATTGGTAATAAAAAAGGTTCCTAAATTTCCCTGTAAAAGAGAGTAATTAGAGATAAACTAATGATAATTTGTTTGAATACCTATTTTTAATTTTCTAAACTTATTAAATAATTCTTATCATCACAACAGCAGATTAATACTAAAATTATTGTGGATATTAATGACTTCATCATTTACTAGATGGCAGTATAATTATATGACTGAGAGCCTGGACTCTGGAATCACTCATCATTTAAATCATTGCAGATGTCTGACCAGGGGCAAATTTCTTCTTGGTATATTCTGTCAAATGGTAAAAGGGGATTTGATTAAATAATCCATGTAAATAAAGCTATTAGCATGGAGCCTGGCACAAAATACGCCTCCCTTGCTTTTCTTTTCTTTT